>WNGS01163947.1:23341904-23363199 GCA_020271785.1 Procambarus virginalis | reverse complement strand
GAAATAATCATAAGCGTTTAAGGAACTGAAATCTATTTCAACATTAGTAAACCATGCCATTAAACGGTTAATCTACAACAGAAACAATTTGTATACTTGGTAATGACACCAAAAATAAGTTAAAAAAAAAAGAAACTATAGGAACAATTTTAAATTAAACCAATACAATCCTTAGAACTATTCCTACCGTAACCTACTAATTTTTGCAAGCTTAGCAAGTGAGAATTAAATACCTCGTAATTATTTAATTATTTGCCATCCATTTTTGCTTCTTTGCAGTCTGAGTCTAAAGTAAAGTAGCACTCATTTTAGTACTTGTAGAAAGTCCTTTTATACTTTTCCTTCATCACACACATTGATTGGGCATAAAACATTATAGTTCACAACTCTTTGTACCCTTACTAGTTCAATTCCTACCAAACTGGATCAGTCGTAGTCATCCATAATCTATCTAGTGTACACAAATTAGTGTACAGTATAGACAGAGGATTAGTTAACACGAATAGGTAAAAAACCATTGAGACAACTCTAAACCGCATTATTCACGAAGTAACATTCCAAACCTTCTTATACCATTTGATTAGCCACTGTATAATTTCAACACAACTTTAGATATAAATATCTTGATCCTTGCCTTTCAATAAGGCAGCCAGTTGTAATCAGTTTTTGACCTTTCAGTCATGCAAATAACTAAATGATACATGTATTATAACATAACATCAATCTCGTTCAATATACAGACATTAAAAATACACAAATTTAATCTGATATAGGCTTATAATACATTTGAGAAGGAAATCTGTAAGCTACAGCAATAATATACATCCCCAGCCATTTAAATCCTGCCCAGGTCCCAATTGTTGAGACTCGAGAACGAAGCCAACTGTCCTATAAGACCATATAACATTTCATTGCCTTTAGGAGGTTATTCCACAATTCAGTACCCAATATATTCATAAAATTTCGGCTTGGTCGAGCTGAACTCACTCGAGGAACATCAGTGATATGTTGTGCGTTCCTGTGTTATTTGAGTTATCTGTTCCAGTCACTGTGAAGCATTTTTTTGAAGGCGGGATTTTCTGTTACAAAATTTAAATGTTTTGTTAGCACAGAGTCACATGAGAATGTTATATAACTTTTAGCACGTTCGTGGATTTAAATAAAGATACTGCATGCTGTTTGGAGTTGGAGATATAGTCACTCTATATACAACACCTGCACTTGCTATGCAGCTGCTAGCAACACGACATATTAGCATGCAACCTGCACAGGGTGTACAGAGGAAATGTACATACATTGCCGCGAAGCTCAGGCACCAATATAACAGGCCTCCTTTTGTAGGCGGGTGGAGTTGAGAGCCCATGGTGATGCCCTGCAGGTAAAGGTGACAGTGATCCCGAGGGTCCAGGTATGTACCACAATGGCACAAGCCTAGGACAACCAATCAGCGGCCGCCTCGCCACAAACCATCAGCCCCCGGGGACCACTTGACCCACCACCACAGGGGCAGCCTCACTATAAATGTTTACTCCCAATACAGTGAGGCTAAGTATAAATATATTGTGTACCTATAAATATAATTATATAATATATAGTATATAAATATACTTGTTCATAAATAATATTCATGTTCATAATTAAATTTTAAAGGTATTGGTATATAAATTTACTTGTTCAGGTGTTCAGGTCAGATTTAGATATCTATCCATATCTCACACTATGGTATTTGTGCCTTGGGTTCTACTGACCACCAAAATCATTACCCGCTATTACGTCACCCTCTAGCAACGGCTATTACTCAACACAAAGCTGCTATTAGGACAATATACAACTCTGGCCCCAGACATCACTCGTAGTACCCCTACTCAATCTCTCAAATACTTTTAGTATTAAGTCGACTGCTACATTCTCGTCATTGTGTATTATACCATATATAAAATCGCTGAACTGTAATGCCATCCCTGACCTCAAAAGACTCATTGAAAGCTGTAACAGAACCACTGAGCACCACACCAGAACATAAATCCAGTTTTGATATTCCCAAGAGTACGACTTAAACCCAACTAGAATGGCTCTACAAATCAAGGGACCCAGAAGGCGGAATGACACTTCCCACCATGTTAAAGACTGTACCTCTCTCAACCAGTTTAAGATTAAAAACTAAACACTACCTGATTAATTCCCTGTAACCTACCTTACTGCTCTATTGTCAAAACCCCGACCCCATGTCTTATTCTTTTTTTTTTCTTATTCAAACGCTGTTTGTCTACATATTTGTATTTGTGCTGCTTTCAGTCATGTTGCCCCCCCCTTTTTTTGTACCTTTAGTTGTAGTACCTGTTCTCAAAACATTTTATCCTTTTTGTTCAATTAGCATTAAGTTTTAGCTATTAATTTTTTTCTTGCCCGAAACGCATTGCGTATAGTGGCTTTACGAGGCATTGTATGTACTACGCTCTATCTATAAATCGATACACTTATGTCAAATCTCTCTATGTATGATACCTTTCTGAATATAACATTTATTTTTATTTATTTATCTTACCTGGCTACTAACACTAGTGACCTCGACGAGAACAGGAAGCTATAATGGATCCCTAGGGTGCATCAGTGCCTGTATAATGGATCCCCTGTGTGGATCACCAGACCTTCAACCACTAATTACTCAACATAAACCAGCAATCGTAGCTATTACAAACTCTAGTCCCAGACAGGACTCTGCTCCCTCCCTTACTGAAATCCTTGATTGGTAAGCATCAAGTAACTGGCATATCCTCGCAAGTGTGCTCTACATGTGTATAAAACTTTACACGGCAATGCTAATTCTGACCTACAGCACCTTCTTGAAGGCTGTAACACAACCCATGGCCATCACCACACCAGTAATAATTATCTCTTTGATATCCCAAGTGTGACATCTCTATGTGATATCCCAAGTGTGACATCTCTTTGATATCCCAAGTGTGACATCTCTTTGATATCACAAGGGTGACATCCTCTTTGGATATCCCAAGTGTACTATCTTTGCATACCCAGGACCCCTCCGGGCTCCCCGCAGCAGACTCTTATCAGTTATTACATAATAGGCTTAGTATGACGAGCGGGTTCCATTAACGTCATCAGTTACTCATTTGTTCAGATTAATTTACTTTGTAAACTTGAGTTTGCACATGGAAGGGCCTAGAGTTAGTAGTTAGGCACTATGCAATGTCTACTTGTCTCCCCTGTCCTGTATCTATTGTATGTAAATAAAGTATTTATTATTATACAGCTATGGTATGTATCAGTACTTTTGGTAACCAACTCCACCCTCCCTGGTGCTCTACAGACTAGTCAGCGTGGTCGCCCCTCCCTTGGGTTTTTGCTCCCTAAAGCACGACTTGCTTGTGTTGCCTAATGGGTTAATTCAGAGCGGCCTCTCTACCGTAAACATGTTGTATATAGATTCAGCTACTCGGCACAAGTTCCCAGTAAGCACACGGGCTATGGTGGAGCCCGTAACTTACCTGGCACAGGAGCGGGGCAGTGAGCACGGGCTATGGTGAGCCCGTAACTTACCACCTTGGCACTAGAGGCGGGGCAAGTAGCACGGGGCTAGGGTGAGCCCGTACCTTACCTAGCACAGGAGCGGGGCAGTAGCCACGGGGCGTATTGGTGAACCCGTGAGTTTTCTAGCTCATTCACATATATCAATAGTGAAATTATTAATTAAACCTTTAGGAAATGTGTAACATTTGGGCAGCCCCTGTGAATGTGTACATTATTGTATGGTTTATCCTAATAATGTGCATGTGATCCTAAGCCCAACCACTTGACTTAACCAAATATTGTGGTGCGAACCTTAACCAACTACTTTACCTATCGAATGTTGAGAGTTTAAACCTAAACCAATAAACACCTTGTCCTAATCACTGCCATAACTGCACAAACAATTCTTGTGCTCTCATTCCATGTTCCATCTATGACACTTCTTCGGTTTGAAAATTGTGCACGATTCGTATGTTCTGTTGTCTTGAGCGGTGTTACTAAAGTCCCAGGTTATATGAAATGACTGTAGTACTTGCAACAACTCATGATTTGAGTACAGTAATGTATATATTTGTGAAGCTTAGTTGGGTAACGATTCTGAATATTGCAAAAAGAAAATTGAAATACCATAATCAGGATAAATGACAAAAATAGTAAATCAAAATATTCCAGGAAACTATCAATTTAATGAAAGACAAAGATAAAGAACTGGAGTGTGATGGGAATACAGACATGAAAATAAATTGACTGGTAAAAAAAATGCTAATACTGTATGAGATAGAGTGGACCACGTCATACAGATAAAAAGAGTGTCCGAGGCAGTGTGAGATATGAAAATGCGTGGAGGTTGTTCTGCCTGCGTTACATTACTGCAGATTGAATGATAGACTAATTTTTATATTCGTTTGCAATAGCTGTTACTTAAATTTCATGTTCACTGTTACAGGGGTTGATGCCAGAAGGAATGAAGACTGCTGCAAAATTTAATTGACACCTCTTGGACTTGTTTGATCTGATATATTATAAGAACAAAGGAGGTTCAAGAATATTTATCACAGATCTTGAAAAATCTTCTGTTTACTTATATAAAATAACAGAACAGACTAAGATAATGAGTGAGTGGTCTGCAGTTGCTCATGAATATGACCCTCTTGCTGCTGGAAGTATAGATGGCACAGACACTGAGCCACATGACCGAGCAGTATGGAGGGCAATGAATGCTCATTATGTGCCCCCTGACACACAGTCTAAACCAGAACACACATTATTTGTTGGTCGTTTGCCTCATAGTCTTAGGGAGGAACAGTTGTCTGAAAAATTCTCTAGATTTGGTGCACTTCAAAGTGTTCACTTAATAAGAGATATTGTAACTGGCCAGAGTCGAGGATATGGCTTTGTGGAATTTCGGCGTGAATCTGATGCAGCATGTGCTTTCAGAGAGAGTAATGGTTTTGAAATCGATGGTCGCCAAATAATAGTAGACTGGGAAGTTGGACATAAAATGAAGGGCTGGATTCCAAGGAGATTAGGAGGAGGGTGGGGAGGTCGAAAAGAGGCTGGTCAACTTAGATTTGGGTGTCGTGATCGTCTGTGGAGGAAGCCTATTATCATACATCCTCAGCAACCCCCAGAAAATATAGCAACTGATAATAGGCATAGAGATGGTAATAGTTTTTCTGACAGGCGAAGACATAGGGATAGAAGTATGCCACGTGACAGAAATAGTAGTAGTAGCCAACATAAGCAACGTGATGAAGGGACCCGTGAAAGAGAGAGATTTTATGATCGTAGAAGAAGCAGGAGCCGTGAAAGAAGTGGTAATTCCTCCCAACACAGAGATGGTCACAAAGGAAGACACTTTTCATGAGAAATTTGAACTTTAACACTTTGGTTCTTGATTGCAAATAATGTCCTGATCTTGAAAAGGTCATAATAATTTGTATTTTTCCTGTTAATTTTTATTTGAATCATGTTATTCCATCATTATGTAGCAATCATAATGTTCAATTATAATTAATCCCTACTCAAACCTGGCCTTGGGCCTGGCTTGGGGAGTAGAACAACTCCCAGAACCCCATCAAGCAGGTTCTGTCATCTGACATTGTCCACACTTCATAAAATTAAAGGATATTTGTTATGTTTGAATCATAGGAGCAGCCAAGTATTTGCTTTTCATAATAAATATCAAACTATAAATAACTTGGAAATATATGGTCATATTTTATGATCAGTATTTAAAATAAAACAAAAAACTCCAGACTTTATATCAAGAACCCTTAGGTTTATTTTTATTTTACACTGTGTTCAGGAACTAGAGTGGATTATATAATACTATTGTATATTAGACAAAGTTTTAATATTTCAGTATTATCTCCACATCTGAAATGAGGGTGCTATTTGCTACCAGATTTATAAGACATGTTGGAGAATTTGAATTCCTGTTTGCCTCCCCCATGACTGGTGTAAACCTCGGTTCATGTTTAGCGAGCCATTAATAACCAGCTCAAGTTGTGTGGCTAGCGTCCTACAAAGAATGCAGGGAATGCAGGCTAGCTTCCTACAAAGAATAATTATAACTTACAAAACCCATTATTGGTGTTTTGGAAATTTAATTAATTGCATGAGTGTTGATGTTTACACAAATGCCCAAAATATTGCCTGCTGTATTCACTTAGATGTGTACTGTACATACAGTATTATTTTGTGACGCAAATTAAACGAATATTCTTGCTATTGGTAATTCAAAGAAACCCCCCATTGTTTGGGTCTTTGTCTAAAATTTGTATTGTTAATCAAGTAGGCAGTGCTAGGTGAAGATGAAATTTGGTGTTTTGACTATCTTCATGAAATGTTACAGCATGTAAATGATGTGAAATTTATTCGAATAAAGTGTACTAGAGATTATATAATGTGTTAATTCTCATTATTAGAGGCTGTATCACATGCATGTTGGAAAACTCAAATTTAACAGCTAAAATTAGTTTTGCCACTATTCACTGGTTTGCCTTTAAGGAAGCATCATCATCATCATTGACAGCACTTATTGACCCAAAATATAGAATGCATAGTCACAGCTGATAAGATTTCTAAATCTGTGCATCCGAGTGAATGCTCTTGGGTGTGAAGCCGGAGGGAGACTAAATGTAAGAGATGAAGCATTTCACAATTTCTCTTTAGTAACAATTTGGCAATGGTAATGCATTGCTGAAATTTCATGATTTAGTTTAGTTTGATGGCTTAAAATTGTATACATTTTCCTTCTAATATTTTTTGTCTTTCATGATAAGTTTTGCATCATTAAAATTTGTTGGGGGATGCTGCTCACTGTGTGTTATGCTGGTATTGTTAAAGGCAAAATACTGTCTAATAAAATCTACCCTCAATTTGGTATCATTATTTTGTGCTCTTTTCAAAACATTTTTTACGAATACAAGTAACTTTAAAGGATGATATGCCAAGAGTTATTGTAGAGTATGTACAAGATTGGTGTACAGTACAATTGTAGAGTATGTACAAGATTGGTGTACAGTAAGATTGTAGAGTATGTACAAGATTGGTGTACAGTACGATTGTAGAGTATGTACAAGATTGGTGTACAGTACGATTGTAGAGTATGTACAAGATTGGTGTACAGTACAATTGTAGAGTATGTACAAGATTGGTGTACAGTACGATTGTACAGTATGTACAAGATTGGTGTACAGTACTATTGTACAGTAACAATACTGGTGTACTATTGTACAGTATGTACAATACTGGTGTACTGTTGTACAGTATGTACAATACTGGTGTACTATTATTGGCAGAAAAAAAAGCCTATTAAGACTTCCAGGTTTCCCTAGACAATGGTTGGGATGTCCATGTTATTCGATTACTGGCCAGATCCAATGGTGCTTAACCAGGCTGACTGAGTGACGTGCATCACCCGATGAATGCCATATGTTCAAAGTGAAGCAAAAGAATAATGTACTAAGCTTCTATTTCTTAGAGTGCATCTACCAGGAATAATGTCTTTAGTATTGTGTCTACTAATCTGACTGTAAATTTGTTGATATATATATGATTACAAATACTATTTTTGAGTCAATGTATAGTATATTGCCAGATTGAAGTTGGTATTTGAGGATAAATAAGTTTTATTTAACAAATTAAAGCTAAACAATAATAATAATACTTTATTTGTAATAAGACTTATTTGCATATATTATTTCTTTAATGACAGTTCAAAGACAAATTGTGTTTAAATGGTAGGTAAGGATGTAGTTAAAATATTAAAATACTAGGAAATTAATGAAAGACCACAATTCTTTTCTTTTTAGTTTACAATATGGCAGATACCAGACGTTTAGTAAGTGGGGGCCACAACAGCTATATTGTGAAGTGTGTCCACTGTGATTCTCAAGTGCTGTCCCCAAAGTCAGCGACCTTCCTCAACGAACCTTATCCGCTGCCCACACCTACACAGCCAAAAGATCAACCTTCTACACTAACTGAAGATGTGAGCACCTTGTATAAAAAGGACATTTTGCCTATTTCAGTAAAATTCTAACCATTTACTTATGGTTTCTCTGTGTTGTTCAAATATTACCTGGTATTAATGGGAATTGTGTTATAATAAATGTTCTTGTTTAGTGTATATGTATATTCTGGTATATATATATTTTTGGGTGTGCTGCAGCAATATCCATGTTATTCTCTCCCAATAGCTGAACGAGTGGTGGGTGGTAGACGACATGTTCACATTTGACAACATTGGATTTTCTCACTCGGTTGGCAGTACCAAATACTTGGTGTGTGCAGACTGTGAGCGGGGACCCGTGGGCTGGCACGACAACAATACTAGGAAGAGTTATGTGGCACTGGCAAGAGTCAAGCATTCATAGTTTATTTCCTTTTAAAGTTTTTTTTTCTAAAGAAATTATAAATTTTTAAAAAGATTAGTATCAAAAATATATCTACTGTATATGGTACATTATGAGGATCAGTTTGTTATAACTTTAATACTGTATTAATTTTGTTCATTGCCAGGTGGGTAAAAAGATATAGTGGTAAAGAGTCCACTTGCCTTGTTGGAAGGACATGTCAAATTGTCAGTACATGAGCAATGCAAGCTGCAATATTTCATACCTGCTTGATACCTGGTTGATGGGGTTCTGGGAGTTCTTCTACTCCCCAAGCCCGGCCCACGGCCAGGCTTGACTTGTGAGAGTTCGGTCCACTAGGCTGTTGCTTGGAGCGGCCCGCAGGCCCACATACCCACCACAGCCCGGTTGGTCCGGCACTCCTTGGAGGAATAAATCTAGTTTCCTCTTGAAGATGTCCACGGTTGTTCCGGCAATATTTCTTACACGTACTCATTACTCTGGGCTGTAGAATGTTCCTATGTCTTGACGGAGGAGCTGTCATTGTCAACATATCACTGTACCTGCAGAACTATTGGTGCTGCTCGTGGTAGGAAGAGTACTGTGTATATTGGAGGTTGCTCTTTTACTTAGCAGTTTTAGAGAAGTGCATAATTAGGATGAACAGTTTGCTTTCCACATTCCACAAAAAAGTTTCTCATCTGTTGGGAAAATATTTATAGTGCTACTTAGTTTCAATTATTTTTGTTAGTTTTGAAACTTTTTACTTTATTGCAGTAAATCATTTCAAACATTTAAATTTTATAAAAGGTATTACTGTATTCTAGTACTATATATATATGAAATTACAGTATATACTTTGTATACAACTCAAGTATGCTATTTCTTCTCATCTTTCTGAAGACTATATGAAAGCTATGGGGTCTATTTGTAGACAACTCAAGTATGCTATTTCTTTTCATCTTTCTGAAGACTATATGAAAGCTATAGGGTCTGATATACTGTATCTGCTAATTGTGTTTTGGCATCAAAGAAATTTTAGTTGAAATTCTTGTAATGGAATTTATTAGTGTGACCTCGTTTATCCAGACCAGTTATATCCGAATGCTTGGATAACTGAAAATCATATATTGAGTAAAGATTACAAGATGATTTATTTGCCATTTTATATTTTGGTACAGTATTTATTTTAACAGATATGTACTAAAAACACCTGTAATGATATTTTAATAGGAATACACCAATCCATATTTAGGGAACTACCGTAATTAAGTTTGTGTCATTTGTTATAATACGTTACTGTGTGTGTCCTCCACTCCTGAACCTTGTCAAGATTTCACAGATAACGGACGTTAATCCCCGTTAACAGGACGTGTTCGAGTTAATGGAGGTGGTGAACTGGAAATTTATCTTGATAATCCTCAAAATGGGGGTCCAGATAATGAGAGTTCCATTATATTTACAAAGGGTCTCGTAGTACAGTGCTCCCATCTTTCAGTCGGGGGGGATCCTGGGTTTGATTCCCAAGCGGTCAACAAATAGTTGGACACATTTCTTTTCACCTAATTTTTCTGTTCATCAAACAGTAAATATTGTAGGTACAGTACTGCTATACCTACCTAGTTGTGCTAGCAGGGGTTGAGCTCTGGCTCTTTGGTCCCACCTAAGGGTTTGCATCCTGGGAGGGTCAGTAGTTCGACCTTTGGGAGACTTCAAAGCAAACCTAAAGTATATACATATGTACAGGCTCCCTGTCTCCAACAAAGCAAATTATCATTATTATTTTTTATATTTCCTTCCATAAATCAAATAATCATTGGCTGGATGGTTAACTTACATTTATATTGTGTCTTTCATTGCGTATGCACAAGTGCCTGAAATATTGAAATGTAATAAAATTCTTGGTATAGATCTTGGCACGTGTGTGTTGAGATACTGTGGCATGTTTTGTACGTCCCTCACAAGTGCTCAAATGGCGATGGCTACTACTAAGATTCCCTTCTACTAAGTTACACATCTTTATATTCTTCATGTAAATGATAATTTTTACCATTGGCAACTTCAAATACTGTACTGTATTTTAGATTTTCAAAATGTTTTGGAAATGTTTATATACAGTATAAAATGTCCAGTGTATTTATCCCTTTATATAAATCATAATTATTCCATATAAGCATATACTGTACAAGTATCCCAAAACACTTGACTTCATGGCTGAATAATATAAACATGGATTATGTAATGCCATTGAAATTCTTTATATGATGTACTATACAGTAAAACAAAAAAAATAGTACTCGCCCATGGATACTCTTGATATAAATTTACCAAAGTGATCATTATGTCCGAAGTATACATTTACAGCAGCAATATTATTATGTTAAATAATCATAATAGGGAGCAATAGTGTAAAACATTACTGTATTTATTTGGCATCAAGTGCGGTCTTGCCATTTTTAGTCTCGGAATTGTTTTTGTACGTACTGAATCTGGTGTCAGTGAGAAATGTTCCCAGTTGGTGGGCTGGAGTTGTTGACATCATAATGTGGTCATATTGCTAATAATGTGTTGAAAGCATGAGGAATAACCTTAGCAATATTTTGGAATGTATAACTATAAAGGGGAAGAATTCTACTTTATACATCGAAAATTATTAATCCTGTCTGCCTTTTAAATTATGAATTCTAATATAGTATGGTATTATATATCTGGTGGGTTTAGAGTTTTTACTTTGGTAAATATTTCTGAAAATATTCAGGCTGGTAAGTTTATAGCTTGAGTTTAAAAGATTGTAGATTTAGAAGAGGGTTAGTTCCTATTTAAATGGGCCCACTGTGAAGTCAAAACAATATTTGTTACTCTAGTTGGTATAGCAAAAATGGGTTTCATGTAATAGAGACTTTGTGATGAAGGTCATGTTGAAGCCTTAAACTAATTTTGGATTCTCTGTATGCTATTTGTCCTTTGGCTAATTCTTTTGGCAGGAATAAGCATTAACCATAATAATACTTTGTATATATGTAGTCACATAAATATCTTTCTTGGTTATGGAAATTGCTTATTAAGCATTTTATATGCAGTATATAATGTAGTTACGACATCTCTCTAGAAATGATAACAGGCAGACTTGTTAGTTTTACTGATAGTCTAAACTGTGCAGTATATCTCCTTGGTGGCTTCATTTCAGTGACTTGAAAATTATATACAGTGTACTGTTCAAGCATTTTGGCATGATGCATTTTTAATAAAGAATATCCAATATGTATACTGTATTTTCCTTTCTAGAAACACCAGTACTGAATGATCTCTGGCCCTATTAATTGCAATAATTGATAAGTGCTGAATGACTAAAGTGTTCTCCAGTAATGTCTGTTAATTAAATGTTTAGTGTAAGTACTGTACCTTCAATGTCCATTATGTCATCCATACTGCCATTTACCAGGGCCAGGATTAAAAACAAATAATGCATAGTGAATGATGAATTATGCTATGAGGATAAAATGTACTGTACAATGTCACATTGTGTAAATTCATAGCTATGTATTCTTGAAAGCTAGGCTATTGTTTGTAAATTAGAATTTGCCGGGTGGTGGCAAATTACAAGAAGAATTACAACCTGAGAGTTGTACAATTGACAGATGGGAGACAGACAGACCAAAGGTAATGCCAGGTTACCCCCCCCCCCTCCCTACTGTATGTGTGTGTGTACATTATATATTATATATAAAGAAAACTCTTGACCCCTGAAGGTCCAACCACTTGGGCTAGAGCGACGGTCTCGCTTCATGCAGGTTGGCGTTCAATTTTCGAGCGTCCAAGTGGTTGGGTACCATTCCTTCCCCACCGTCCTGTCCCAAATCCTTATCCTGACCCCCTTCCCAGTGCTATATAGTCGTAATGGCTTGGTGCTTTCCCCCTGATAGTTCCCTTCCCTTGACCCCTGAAGGATTCGAACCTGGTCAGCCAGGCCCTCCATGCCTTTTGGTGTGGCCGGTACTATAACCACTATTAAAAAGTCGTCTGGCATTCAAATCCAATACCCGACAGCCCTCATGATAATTTTGGGCACAGACCTTTTATCAAATCACGTGATGATGCTGGGGCCGCATGACTAATATTTATGCGTCAGGCTTGAATGGTCCTAAGCCAACACACATGTGCATATTGGCTTGCCCCGACACATTGAATTATTTAATTATAAACACAACTGGTTCGGTTGTGTGGGCATTCTCGAGAGTGGTAATACCATGAATAATATTAATGAATAATAATATCGTCATATATAATTTTTATTGACCAGACCACACACTAGAAGGTGAAGGGACGACGACGTTTCGGTCCGTCCTGGACCATTCTGGACGGACCGAAACGTCGTCGTCCCTTCACCTTCTAGTGTAGTCTGGTCAACATACTTTGGCCACGTTATTGTGACTCATCGCCTGCATATATAATTTTTAATTGTATTGGGGAACAAATAATTTCTGAGTGTATTCATATACGTCAGGTTTTTATCCAGGCTTCTCCTCCATTAAGACCGAATTACTGACCCTCCCCAGGATGCAAGCCCACTAACTCCTGGGTACCTACTTGCTGATAGGTGAACAGGCACATTAAGTGAAAGAAAATGTACCCAACCATTTCTGTCCCGCACTGGAATCGAACCTGGAATGTTCAATTGTGCGTCGAGAACCAACCCAACTGTACTACAGGAACCCTAGTATAATTTTCATATATATAATATAATTCAGCACCGTCAACACATAAATGCATGCGTACACCCATTACGGTACACAGAGGAACTTTCATACACACACAGTCTCCTGCCTATGTAAGTAGGTTAATGTTGTAGCACTTAATAACCCACTCGGGGAAATAGTGAACCAGATAGCACATACAGACAAACTTTATTAGGTCAGAACCTTGGTCTTGTTAACCTTCATTCATTGGGGGTAGGGTGTTGCCCTGCCCCTCCAGCCCGTCCTCCTAAGGTGCCCCAACGTCAAGAAACACTTATACGGGCTCACCATAGCCCGTGCTACTTGGAACTTTTTGTTCCAGGTAGCGAATCTTTAACAACAACACAACGTCAAGAAACTGTCGTACGAAAGGGCCTTTATCCTAACCTACCAGAGGACCCAAAACAGAAAACGAGACAGTATGTCAATTTCTCGAGGTGTAATACAGACAATTATAAAAATATAAACAAATATAAAAATTCAAGACTATGAATTCCCCCCCCCCCCAGGACCAGACGAAGTGTTGGCAAGCGTTGTTACAGTAAATTAAAATGATAAAATAATGCATGACTACTTTAATTGTAATTATCTCTCTCTCGAGTCCAACTGGCGCCTGTTATAGGAAATTTGCTCAAATCGACAATTGCAGAAGCTACTTGTTTGCATCTTTAAATAATACTATTTAATTTATAAGATACAACAAGTTCCAGTATTTGTATATTTAATAAAACATTATTTACGTGCAGCTTTTAATAAAGATTTGACGTGGTTTTACTATAGAGGCCAATCATCTTTATTTATTTTCATTTTATTCTAGCATATTTTATTTATTTTTTCATATATACAAGAGTTCTTACTCTTGTATACATGAAAAAATTGACTTTGATTTTTTGACTTTGAGATGTATTTTTTCTTGTCTCAATAAACATACTTGAACTTGAACTTACATTCTTGTACAGCCACCAGCACGCATAGTGTTTCGGGCAGTTCCTTAATCATCAAGGCCTACGGGCTCACCATAGCCCGTGCTACTTGGAACTTTATGCTCCAGGTAGCGAATCTTTAACAACAACACCTTAATCTTAATTTTCCCTGGAATACTACCCGCCAAATCGTTTAACAAACAGTCACTGCTAGGTTAACACAAGCATACAAGTTAAAGACTGGCACCAAGTCAATCCTCCCAGGTCAGGCTACGAACCTAGGCCAAATCACTTGCGAAGAGCGGGTCGAATGTCTTACCACTGCGCCAAGGGATTTCATATTTCAAGTAGATGGTTGTGGAAGGGATTGTGTGGTTCTTTGCCGTGATTTCGGCAAAGCTAATGAAACTGCGCCTTACGGGAGACCCGCTATAGCAAGGTAGTTGGGACGGGTCAGCCTGCGACAGGACAACTTTCAAAACGACATATTGTTGTTTTAGATTTAGCTACTCAGAACGAAGTGTCCATGTAGCACGGGCTATGGCGAGCCCGTAAAAAAAAGACAACAAATGGTTCATATAATACCATTATAGGGACTGTGCAAGCTAGTCAACCTCTCCTCCTCCTCACCTTCAATATAGACTTGTTCGGCTGAAGGCATAATGCTTCGTTCTTCTTTAGTACTTGGGCTGGACGGTAGAGCGACGGTATTGTGTCATGCAGCTTGGCGTTCAATCCCCGACCGTCCAAGTGGTTGGGGCACCATTCCTTTCCCCCGTCCCATCCCAAATCCTTATCCTGACCCCTTCCAAGGGCTATATACTCATAATGACTTGGCGTTCCCTTCCTTTTTTAGTAAGTCGGGAAACAAACAAAATATTAATTTAAAATATTGCTCGTTACTTTGCAATTATCAGTTAACTGACCTGTCTCGGTTTTTATGGTCATGTCCTTTCCCTAATTTTCGTTTGTTATACCTGAAAATAATCATTTAGGATTTATCTTTGCTTGCCCTGCTATACAAACCTCAGTTTCTTTTTTGCTTTCCTTATTTTTTTAACACATATAAATAGTCTGACAACTTCTTGTTCTCGATTGACTTCACCATTCTTAAACCTTTTGCACAAAGTTTCCTGTGTGCATTGCCTCTTTTTCCATTATTCTTCTTCAAGAAATATAAATAATAATACATAATCTTTCATCTTTACGGCAATCATATCATCAGTATCCCAGTAACAGTATGTCTTGGCTCACGTATTTCTTCAGTCCCCGTGATTCAGTGGTAAGACACTCGCCTGACGTTCCGTGAGCGCTTTGTCATGGGTTCGTATCCTGGCCGGGGAGGATTTACTAGGCGCAAATCTTTAACTGTAGCCTCTGTTTAACTCAACAGTAAAATGTGTACTTGGTTGTAACAACGATTCTTCGCGGCGGGGATCGTATTCCAGGGACCTGCCCGAAACGCTGCGCGTACTAGTGGCTGTACAAGAATGTAACAACTCTTGTATATATCTAAAAAAAAAAAAAACTGAGAATAATCCTTGGAGTATTTTCATGACCTCATTTTGGACCTTCTTCAACGTGTTTAGTCAGCCTTTACCAAAACAATACATGGCAGGGGCAACATAATCAACAAAAGATCTCACAATATGCCATATGTTTACCTGTGAAATGTGAAATATAGAATATAATTAATAATTGGGTACTGTATGGGTTTGGGAGGCCCTTATATGAACGAGGGTAGAAGTAGCCTAAGCTACTCAACCCTTTTGAGATATACTTCCTTTTTTGTCAATAAACTTACTTAAACTTAATCCATCTGACCTGATCACACCTGACCTGATCACACCTGACCTGATCACACCTGACTTGATCATACCTGACCTTATCCAGCCCCATCCTCCTGTTCTGGTAGTACTTATAGTAACAATGAGGACCATAGTATATATACCGATATACAACGAAATTAGAAAGTAGAAATCTGAACTATTGAGACAAACCGGAAAACTATTCTTTACTTGTGTTGTTCTGACAAACTAATCAAACCTAATCTTCCTAGGCCTAATACACGATATCTGAGGCCTAATAGAGTACATATGTGTGCTATACTAAGCCTAGCAACATTTAAGTTTGTTTTTTAGCTTCATTTATTTTAAAATAATTCCTTACCAGTCAGTATACTACTATCAAAAAACTAAGTACTTACGAATTCGTGACTATTGACGATCGTCACAATAGGTATTGTCTAAAGAGGAGCTGACAATCGACTTGAGAATGGTCCAGGACGGACCGAAACGTCGTCGTCCCTTCACCTTCTAGTGTGTGGTCTGGTCAACATACTTCAGCCACGTTATTGTGACTCCTCGCCTGCAACGGTTTCAAGTTCAACAAGTCACAATGTAGGACTGAAAACAGAAGATGCATTTTCAGCCACAGGGATATAAACCTAAGTATAAACCTTAGCCTCGGAACCACGAGGCTAAGAATAGAGGTCTCTATTGCCATTATCCTCCTCTCAGGTCCAGTTGTGCGCGTCAAGAAGGTCCTCCCTCGGGTTCAAGTATGATTATTGAGACAATAAAATACAACTCAAAGGGATAGAGTAGCTTAGGCTATTTCTACCCCCCTCTACTTCAAGTCCCTCAAGGGGGCGCACAATTACAGTGAGTAAAAATTCACAAATTACAGTACAAGAATCCTCCCTCGGGTTGTTTATTGTGCACCCCATACTCACCCTGTGAGCAGTAGCGCAAAAAGGATTACAGAGGGCACAAAAGGTCTTTATCAGACCTCAACGGAGATTATTACATAAATTATTTCATCTATCCTTCACACCTTATAATTATAATGCCAGCTAGTAACTGAGAATGTTTTATTTATTTATTTATTTATTTATTTATTTATATACAAGAAGGTACATTGGGTTTATGAGAGTACATAAAATGATGTGTTCACATTCTTGTAAAGCCACTAGTACGCACAGCGTTTCGGTCAGGTCCTTAATCTAACAGATAATATTAAGCAGGTAATTTCAAGCAAAAATTTATAATATGTTAACAGGTACATAGTAAGAAAATTTGACAAAGATTAGTAGGTACATTGATAGCTTTGATTGATATCATTGATAGCTTGATAAATATATTTTAAGAGCTATATATTTACAGTTAATCAATATACATTAATGGTAGGTCTTATCCTTAATACATAATTGAGCAATGGAGATATTACAGTCATAGGGGAGCTGCTGTTTATTATTATAGTCTTCACAATACACTACTTATTTCTTAATCTCATTGTAACTGTCGTTTATCTACTGGGAGCGAAATATGGATACAGTACAAGGATTTCCGGTATTTTATCCTTAGTAATAAGATGGTTTGCCATTTCATACAACGTGAGTTTAGATTTGTCTCTAAATGGCTCAATTTTACTACAATCCAAGATATAGTGTTCGAGTGTGTGTCCCTGTCTTAGTCCACACACTTTACACTTTACTTCATCTAGATCCCTATACAAGCCGAACTGCCAGAGATACTTGTAGCCAAGTCTTATACAAGCTGTGACAACATCTGTTAGTCTACTGACTTTGTTACTTGCCCCATACACATGTTTTACTTCACACATTTCATTGTGAATTGAGGAAAAATGTTCACGTTCGTAAGTACTTGCGTAATTGGTTCGTGAATCTGGCCCCAGAGCTCGGGTCAGCTGCCAGAATCCCTCCCCCTCCCACCGCTCGGCCCAAATTAATGTCACCTAGATTTCACAGTACTCTGGGAAACCCGCGCAGGTATGTAAATTAACTTGACTTCGGCCATTTTTTATACGCGAGGTTGAAAGGTGACCATTGTTATTGTTGACGAAGGAGATAACATATAGCTCAGGGCTATTGTGTATATGAGAGGGGGGGTAGGGGTTTATAGTTATGGGAAAGGGGGAGATTTGTGGTTAGGGGAAAGGGCGAGGGTTTATAGCTATGGAAAAGGGGGAGGTTATCTTGAGATGATTTCGGGGCTTTTTTTTAGTGTCCCCGCGGCCCGGTCCTCGACCAGGCCTCCACCTCCAGGAAGCAGCCCGTGACAGCTCGGCCGACTGGCTCCCGGAGGGGGCGAATGTTAATACTTAAGTGGCGTGTAAACCACTAAACCACTTTACGGGTCACGTTGAACCCCGATGTCATGGCAAAGTAACCGCAAGGAGGATAGGGAAGGATTAGGGGCAAGGAGATGGGGAAACGGTAAGAGGAGATAATACACATGGAGGGAAAGTGCTGTGAGGTAATTAATGGGGACGGAGACCCCCCACATCGCCCCCTCCCCCCCACGTGTAAATATAAAAAGCCGCCCAGAGAGACGACCTGACCAGTTACAGTACCCGTGCAGCCATCACCTCTACCACCAGCAGCTGCTGCTCTGCCACACACACAGCGGCGCCCTCCACCACTCCTGCACCAGCAGCATGATGTCCTCCACACCCTCCCTCCTCCTGCTGCTGCTGCTGCCCTGCCTCAGCCTCGTCAGCAGCCTGCAGCCTCACTCTCCTGATGCTTATGGTGAGTCCTGCCCCGCTACCTCCTCATATTTATTTTTGGGTTTCAGTCTCTCCCGTTGTGTGCCATAGTTTGGATTTTAGTTTATAGTAGCAGGGACACTGTAGTAGGCCTGGTGACCCCATGCAGGGACACTGTAGTAGGCCTGGTGACCCCATGCAGGGACACTGTAGTAGGCCTGATGACCCCATGCAGGACACTGTAGTAGGCCTGATGACCCCATGCAGGGACACTGTAGTAGGCCTGGTGACCCCATGCAGGGACACTGTAGTAGGCCTGATGACCCCATGCAGGGACACTGTAGTAGGCCTGGTGACCCCATGCAGGAACACTGTACTAGGCCTGGTGACCCCATGCAGGAACACTGTACTAGGCCTGGTGACCCCAATATATGATATAGACAGATTTTGGGTTCTTACTTTGAATCACCTAACCCGACTCTGGGGCCGAGCCAGAGTCTAAATGGGTATTAGGGACAATTAGTTTAACAGCTTTTCAAGCAGGAATTTAGGCAAGTTCCTATGTTCTCAGTTTTTTTCCCAGAATTGCAATCATCTTCAAGACGATAGTATTCTTGTTGCAGAACCAGTAAACAGAGGGATCTCTCAATCCAATTAACCTGACATTATTTGTCAAGTTGACACATTTGCTCTCTATGACTTAAGAACATTTGGCACTGAAAACTCTGCTAGTAATCTACTTTTTTATGGCATTCAAATCTTTCAATCAAATACCTTATACTTTTTTTATTATTACTCCTGCTTGGTGGAGTTGATGAAGGCAGTGGTCGGTGGATGGCGGGGTGAAGCCAGTTGGGGAGGTGGTGGAAGGATGAAGAAAATTCCATTTTTTTTTTAAATAACAGCAGAGTTAAAATTAATGAATTCGTCTTTGGGGTCGACTGCTGGATGGAATGGACCTGGTGTGAGGACGGGTTGTGCACCTACACTAACACATACATACACACTGTATGTAACATACATACACACATACAAGCACTAATACCAAAATTCTGTTAATCTTTAAAATCCAACTGGAAAAGATCATCAGGGTAAATGGGGGGGGGGGAGGTTTGGACGTTTGACAAGCCGCCGCCTTTCCTGTCCTCGTCGAGGCCACTGTGTTAGTGGCCCTCACGGTGACAAAAGCAGTTCCGCCACTACTGTTGTCTTCCCTAGGCCTCGCGGACACTATTAATTCCCTTCAACTCAACTACCTCTTCTCTTTTTCAGGTGAACGTTCGAAGGCCGTCGAGATCGAGGACAACCCAGAAGCCAGGCATCAGGACCTCCACTTGGCCGGGGCCCGAGAGCAGGGCTTGAGGAGGGCCAGGTGTCCAGAAGGACAAATCCCAGTGTCCGAGCTGGGAGGCATTTGTCTCCCCATCCATGGAAACGGTGGACCCTCCAAGAGTCCCAGTAACACCGACTCCACGGTCGGAAGCAGCGGTGGACCCTCCAAGAATAAAGACAGCACCAAACCGACGGTTGGAAGTACTGTCAAGCCAAGCCAGTGTGGAAGGAAGAGATGGTGCCCGCCAGACTTTGTGTACAATACTGAAGTTTGTCTCTGCTTGCCCATTCGTGGGTAGATAGGAGAGTACACACACACACAGTACATCAGGAATCTGTACACCAGCTGGACAGTTGAGAGGCAGGACCAAAGCCAAAGCTCAACCCCCGCAATCACAACTAGGCACGTACACACACACACACACATGTACAAATAAGTTGATTAAACTTAGTTTAAAAACAATAATTATACGTGTTTTTTTTAATCATAATAACCCGCATCCGTAAAAATCATAACATTAATAGTAATAATGTTTCAACAAATTACTAATTATATCTTACCAAAATCTTCCATTTATAAATGGAAGATTTCTATTTTATATTTTTGGAAGATTTTTAGATTTTATCACCCATCATAGAGCGGCCGGCGATGGATTGTTGATTTACAGGTGGAGTAATGGTCAGGGGCCCAGGTCTGGATGGTTTTAGTCTTATTCAGCAACTATATAGGATTTATTAACATTAAAATTCCATTTGCTTTGCAATGCTCAATGCACCTGTTTTGTCAGTCATTTTTAAAGGTCTATGGAAATCATTACATTCTGGGGTAGATCACCATATGTTCCATGTCTTATTCTAACATCAGTATTGAGCAAACATGGAACATGTCAAATTCCCAGCCACACTAGTGGCTAACATCAGCCTGCCATGACTGCAGTAGATCTAACCCAGAGAGTAGCATCTACCTCTGGAAGCAACCTTTCATTGCTTCCAGAGGTAATTGCTTTCACAATTCCACCATTGTGGAATAGCTCAGAGAATATTTGGAGAGAGCCAACCCAAACTGAATTTAGAGAGACTTGTCAGAACATTTTAATATTGTACCCATAAATACCAAGCTCAAAATCTTTAATTCTCACTGGAAAGACAGCTGGAGGCTCTACATGTTGCCAGAGACATGAGGAGAAGAGCAGCAAACAGGTCCAGAGAATAAAACCAGTGGTTGTGCGTAACAATGTAGGCAGGAAGAGCCCTTCGATCCCGTGGATGGCTGTTGAATTTGTCATTGTTTTCACCTTCCTAGAAATTCATAATAAATGTTAGTATTGAAATCACACACAGATTCATCACGGATGACATCCATTTTATTATGTAGTATAAAATACTATATTCACAAATGAGGTCT
>WNGS01163947.1:23322736-23333000 GCA_020271785.1 Procambarus virginalis | reverse complement strand
CGGGCCGCTGACACCTGTTGGTGGAGTGGGAGAGCTCGTAGCACTTGAAGCACTGTTGGAGCTGTGACATCGTTCCTTCTTCAATTAGTGGGGCGGTACGTGGTATCTTATGCTGAAGCGGTAGAAGCCTCGTGTGGCAGCCTGAGTGCCATAACGGCTTTATCGTCACTGAGGAACACAAATGGACCAGATGATTCAATCTATCCATGAATTCCATTTTAAAAGAATATACCATATATACTAACTTCAATAGGTAAACAAATTTGAAAAATTGTTAACAAAACTGACAATTTTTAAAACTACTGTACTGTACATGCATTATCATTTTTAATACCATTATTTAAATTGCTCGTCATTTCACTTCACTTTTCACGTACTGGAATGATCACAAATTATACAAAAACTTATACATCAGCTATAACAAGCATACTCCATAATTCTTTATGAACACAATGCCATCCATTCCCTCAATACAGTACTCCATCTCTATTAAACATTAAGGTCCAAAAATTTTCATTTCAATTACTTCCACTACTCCACACACCTCTAAGAATATCGAAGCTTCATGGTAATTCATCTTCCAACTGCTGGCAATAAACGTGGATGGAGATTCGACACCATTTTCACGCAGTTCTTGATATTCACTGGCATCCGAATCCACACTAGTATTGCCATATTCATTGGGAATGTCACTTATATTGTGTTTTCCTTGGCTACTTTCACTCTCAGTTGACATCGAAGCTGGGGATGAATTATAAAGGAGGAAGACTGTCAAGTTATGCATGTTCAGTACAGTATATTTAAGAAACCATATTTAAGGATCTAATGGAAAAAATAGTGTGTATTCTATTTACAAATAATATTAAACAAATTTTAAGATTAAATAATGTAGTGTCAAATGTTAAGGTATATAACACAATAGATAATTGTTTTCTTTAAACCTTATACTGTTCATACAGAGATATCTCAGCTGATGGCACGTGCGCTCACTGAGAAAGCTCATTTGTAGGTACATAGGGCAAGTAGAAACATTTTAAAAAATGGTAACCAGCTTTTCATACAAGGAACTTCCAGTGGATGTAATGAACATGGATTTTGTTAAGCCTTAGATAAGGTACCACACGAAAGACTGGCAAGGAAATTAGACTCCTGGAGTATATGGTAGAATACTGAAATTAAAAAAAAAAATGGTTGAAACAAAGAAACAAAGAGTAGTGGTAAATGGGTCCACATCTGACTGGAGAAATGTAGTAAGTGGGGTACCTCAGGAGTTCATTTTGGGGTCAACCCTTTTTGTCATTTACATCAATGACATGAGAATATTACAACCCACATCATCACATTTGCAGACGACACAAATAATAAATAAATAAAAATAAATAAATAAATTAATATTATATATATATTTATATATATATATATTTATATTATATATATTTATATATATTATATTATATATATATATATATTTATATATTATATATATTTATATATATATATATATTTATATATATATTTTATATATTATATATATAATTTTATATATTATATATATATATTTATATATTATATATATATTTATATATTATATATATATATTTATATATTAATATATATATTATTATATTTATATATTATATTTATATATTATATATATATTTATTATATTATATATATTTTATATATTATATATATATTATATATATATTATTTATATTATTATATATATATTTATATATTAATATATATTTATATATTATATATATTTATATATTATATATATATTTATATATTATATATATTTATATTATATATTTATATTATATATATATTTATATATTATATATTTATATATTATATATATATTTATATATTATATATATATTATATATTATATATATATTTATATATTATATATATATTTATATATTATATATATATTTATATATTATATATATATTTATATATTATATATATTTATATATTATATATATTTATAAATATTATATATATTAAATATTATATATATATATATATATATATATGGTAAATGGGAAATAATAATGATATTGGAACCCTACCAAGAGATCTACATGAATGCTTCAAATGGTCAGAAAATGCAAAAGTTTCTTAACACCTGTATTAACAAACGCAAGACCATGCATGTGGGGCTTATCAACCCATGCCACCACTACTAAATTAATAACATTCCATTACAACAGATTGATGAAGAAAACGAACCATGGAGTCAAAATCCGCCACTCACTGAAAGTTACACAACACGTAGGAGCAGCAGTCAAAAAGCTACCCAAACCCTTCGAAGAATACCTGGTTGATACGGTTCTGGGGGTTCTTCTACTCCCCAAGCCCGGCCCGAGGCCAGACTTGACTTGCGAGAGTTTGGTCCACCAGGCTGTTGCTCGGAGGAGCCCTCAACAATACCTTTGACTTTAAGGAAAGGAAGGTAGCGATTCAACTGTATAAATCTCTGGTGCGGCCCCATTTGGATTACTGTATCCAAGCATGGAGACCCCATCTTCACGATGACATAGCTGCTCTGGAGAAAGAACACTGCAAACCACGTATGACTGAGATCTGCTCTTTGAACCTTTTAAAATACTGAACAATTTGGTGATGGGACAGGGGCATTAGGTGATGTGAAATGTGGCCCACCATTTCTGCCCCGCCCGGGATTCGAGCCCGGAACTCTCGATTATAAGTCGAAAACGAACTTGAGTGTATTACAGGGACCCTGTTAGGCAAGGACTTTAGTCCTTGATAATTCTTTATTTCCCAGGAAATGCCACACACCGTTAAATTAGCTGCTTTTCAGAGGTGCACAGAACAGTCCCACATCAAATTTATTCTGCCTAAACCTATATATAAAAAATATATATATAGTTAGCTGGAAGGAGAGAAGTGATCTTTGTGTTCCAAACCTTCAGTGACAGGCTTACAGTTCAGTCTTAAGATGCTCACTGAATCCCCGAGTTGACACATAAAGATCTCGTTAATTACTTTAGTGAGTGTAGAGACATACCGGGGTTAGACTGGGTGTCACTAGACGAGTGGAAAATGCTGGCAAAGCTCTCGACGCGGCCCCGCCGACCCTCCGCCTCCGACATGTTTGTCAACACTGACCGACACTGATGCCAACTCCACCAAAATATATCCGGAATGGATATATTTATTATATATATTATATTTATCATTATATTTAGTATATATATTATATTTATTATTATATTTATTATATATATTATATTTATTATTATATTTCCGGATATATTTTCTTATTATTTTAAGTACGTAAGTAATTATCAATAGAAGGCACCAAACCGGGAAGGTTATGTAGCACCATCAAATGTGCGGAATAATCAGAGGGCGCTAAATATCACCAAGGATGCCAATACGAGAACAAAAACGCATAAGGCGAACGATATCAAAAGTATCAGAGTCGCCAAGAATTCTATCAAGGGACAAGCGACCGCGAGGGACAGTCGGAAAACAAGACACACGCTCGTCCTGGAAGTCAGGACATTCAACAAGGATATGTGCGACCGTAAGAGGGACAATGCAATTTGGACAATAAGGAGCAGGGCGGCACTCCATTAAGTGATCGTGAGTTAAACGGGTATGGCCAAGACGTAATCTAGTCAGAGCCGTTTCCCACCGTCGGTTACGGTGGCAGGAGGAAGGCCACTGGGACACACGACTCTTGAGAGTACACAGTTTGTTACCAATAACAGAAGACCAACACCGCTGCCAACGGGCAAGGATGGAGGCATGAATAACTGGGTAAAAGTCGGAATAAGGAACACCTTTATGGGAGATTGGACAAGTGCGGATAGCGTCCTTAGCGGCAGTATCCGCACGCTCATTTAAAGAGACACCAACATGGCTGGGAACCCAGCAAAACGCAACCGACTTAAATTTACTGGAGACATTATTATTTTAAGTTTATGGTTGAGATTTCTTTTCTTCAGTCTACTCTTAACTGTTAGAAAATTCTAAATATTTTTTTTATCTAAATACGGTGTTTGATTTTCATTTTACGAGCAAATCTGTCAGTCCGGTTGTTTAGCAATTATTACTAGGTGATTTGATGCTTACAATTCCAATTATTTAGCTGATTTTATGAGGAGCACCATCTCTATAGTGGCCCTTGAGCTACCTCATCCCTTTGTGTGTATATTACCTCAATAAACTTATTTCAATTTCAATTTCTATAGTGGCCTCGGCGGGGATAGTGCTGACTTTGTCTAGAGTGTAAATCTGTATCAAAGAGCCCCCTTCCATTATATTCTGAGGATTTTTTTCTATTTTAAATTAAAATAAATGTCTTTGCATTTACGATTTTGGTGGGTATATATATAGGTGGTTCCATGGGCTTTTACCCATAGAATCGTCTATATATATACCCACCACCAATATACAAAAAAACTACCCAAACCCTAGGAATAATAAAGTGTACCTTTACATTTAAGGAAAACAAGGTAGTCATTCAATTATATAAGTCTCTGGTGCGCGTGGACTATTGCATCCAGGCATAAAGACCTCATCTTCAGCAGGTCTTCCGCCTGAAGATGAGGTCTCATCTTCAAGAGGTCTCATCTTGTTGTTCAGGAAAAGTGCAACATCGGGCAACAAAAATCATTCCAGAGTTAAGTTGTGTTGATTTAGGGGCGACGTTTCCAGAGCTAAGTCAACTCTCGTATCAGGAACGGTTGAGGGCCACAGGGCTAACAACACTGCAAACCAGGCATGACAGGGCGGATCTCATTGAAACTTTTAAACTACTTATTACGGTAATCTCCTGCTTAGCAGTTGATCCTGCCTGTTCATTTGCCGCCTATTCACCAACGTATCTGCATGCTCCAACTTTAAGATTCAACATCAACGACAAGTGTGCCTAAATGTATGTCTAGACAGTTCGTCTCCCCCCACCCTCCACCCTACAGTACCCGAGACACCTGCTGTCTCACCAGTTGACCAGACGCCACCAGCTAACTGCCACTCTCGATCGTTTAACTGCTGGCTTCTCCAGAATTCGCGCCAAATATGACGTCACACCCCATATATAAGAGCTTGCCAGCGCCCAGCATGTTGACGGGAAACATCTCCCGTCACGCAGGGTGCAGTTGCACCTCCACAGATCTCCAGTATCATCTATTGATACTGGTAATGGCTCAAAAGGGCCACCACTTACGGGCTATTCATGCCCGTGCCACCTTTTGGGTGGCTTAATCTTCATCAATCAATCAATCCCAGCATGTCCACGGGAGACATCTCCCGTCACGCAGGATGCAGTCGCACCTCCACAGATCTCCAGAATCAGCTCTTCATACTGGTAATGGCTCAAAAGGGCCACCACTTACGGGCTATTCATGCCCGTGCCACCTTTTGGATGGCTGAATCTTCATCAATCAATCACCCAGCACGTCACGGGAGACATCTCCCGTCACGCAGGATGCAGTCGCACCTCCACAGACCTCCAGTATCAGCTCTTGATACTGGTAATGGCTCAAAAGGGCCACCACTTACGGGCTATTCATGCCCGTGCCACCTTTTGGGTGGGTTAATCTTCATCAATCAATCAATCATTCCCAGCACGTTGGCTTACCCGTCTGGTGTTCACTGTTGTAAGCCTCTACTCTCGCCTCTGGTTGGGTAGATTCACATAGCATTTTAAAGTATTACTTGCACCTTTGTTATTAATGTAAACTTCGCCTGCATATTTCTCTTTTGTTCATGTGTAAGCCAAGTGACTAAGGGTTTTGTTTTCATTAATTGTTACTTATCATTTTTGAGTAAAATTAAAGTAATTTTTTGTTATATTAAATGTTTGAAGTTTTTATTCTCTTTGGTTTTTACCTGCAGCTCTCACACAGTAAAGGTATCAAGTATCATTTTTTTTACTTTTATTTTATTAATGTGCGATTGGTGCAACACCTGCTAGAATAGTTACTGCTCTAGTCCAGAGTCTCGTCACATACTGCATAGTTTGAAGGATGTTGATCTGGACAATTTCTTCAAAAGGTCAGATGCAGCACAAACAAGGAGCAACGGTTTCAAGCTCAACAAACCTCTATGTAGGACTGAAAACAGGGTTTACGGGCTATTCATACCCGTGCCACCTCTTGGGTGGCTTAATCTTTACCAATAAATCAATCTGAAAACAGAAAATGCTTTGTCACCCACAGGGTTGTAGACCCATATGAAGCCACTTACCCGCCGAAGCCGTAAATGCCAAAATTCTGCTAATTTTGAAAAGTCCCACTGGAAAAGATCAAGACCATCTAGGGGGGGAGGATCTTCGACAAGCCACCGGCTTCCTGACCTCGTCCAGGCCACTAGTGTTAGTGACCTTCAGGTAAATTTAGGTAAGTGCAACAGGGTGACAGGATATGATGAGGAAATGGTGTTTGCTTATAAATTTAGTAGGATTCGGGGTGAACGTCGAAGAAATAGTAGCCTCAAACGTACTAAAATACACCGCATGAGTAATTTTCTGTGATTCAAATTACATTTTTTCAAACGCTTAAAAATCCGACTGGCAAAACAGATACTAAGAAATATTGTTACGTCAATACACAGGGCACGAGTTAGTCTCATTTGTGTGGATGTTCCATCTCACATTGTACTCACCTAATTGTGCTTGCGGGGGTTGAGCTTTGGCTCTTTGGTCCCGCCTCTCAACTGTCAATCAACAGGTGTACAGATTCCTGAGCCTACTGGGCTCTATCATATCTACACTTGAAACTGTGTATGGAGTCAGCCTCCACCACATCACTTCCTAGTGCATTCCATTTATTAACTACTCTGACACTGAAAAAATTCTTTCTAACGTCTCTGTGGCTCATCTGGGTACTAAGTTTCCACCTGTGTCCCCTTGTTCGTGTCCCACCCGTGGTGAAGAGTTTCTCTTTGTCCGCCCTGTCAATTCCCCTGAGAATTTTGTAGGTGGTTATCATGTCTCCCCTTACTCTTCTGTTTTCCAGGGATGTGAGGTTCAGCTCCTTTAGCCTTTCCTCGTAGCTCAATCCTCTCAGTTCCGGGACGAGCCTGGTGGCATACCGCTGAATCTTCTCTAACTTTGTCTTGTGTTTAACTAGGTATGGACTCCAGGCTGGAGCTGCATACTCCAGGATTGGTCTTACATAAGTGGTATACAGGGTTCTGAAAGATTCCTTACACAAATTTCTAAAGGCAGTTCTTATGTTGGCCAGTCTAGCATATGCCGCTGATGATATTCTTTTGATGTGGGCTTCTGGGGACAGGTTCGGTGTGATATCAACCCCCAGATCTTTCTCTCTATTTGACTCTTGTAGGATTTCCCCTCCCAAATGATACCTTGTGTTCAGCCTCCTGCTCCCTTCTCCTAATTTCATCACCTTACACTTTCCCGAGTTGAACTTTAGCAGCCATTTTCTAGACCATTCCTCCAGTTTATCCAGGTCATCCTGTAGTCTCTGTCTATCTTCATCCGTCTTGATTCTTCTCATAATTTTTGCATCATCAGCAAACATTGAGAGGAATGAGTCTATACCCTCCGGAAGATCGTTCACATATATTAGAAACAGGATGGGTCCAAGTACTGAGCCCTGTGGGACTCCGCTGGTGACATCTCGCCACTCTGATGTCTCCCCCCTCACCGTTGGTATTGTTCAATATGATGACGGAACGAACAAGGCGGCTGGAGCTGCATGTGATAGCATGAAACTGAGTTAGATGTTGCTGTTCTAATTCCTGTTGTAAAAAATAAAACTACTTCAGGAACTTAAGGACTGCAGGAGAGCAGTCCTTGACACTCATTAAAGGGTTTAGAAAGCACGAATATAAATGAGAGCTATGATGTGCTTAGAACCGAGAACTACATTTTATTTATTTATTTTTATATACAATAGTTATTACATTCTTGTACAGCCACTAGCACGCATAGCGTTTCGGCAGGTCCTTAATCCTAATATTCCCCGGAATACAACCCGTCAAATTGTTTAACAGCGGACCCATTTTACTGTTGGGTAAACAGAGGCTACAGTTATAAATAAATAAATAAATAAATATGTTTATTCAGGAAAGTACATACATAGAGAGATTTTACATAAGTGGATCGATTTATAGATAGAGCTAGTACATACAATGCCTAAAGCCACTATTACGCAATGCGTTCGGGCAAGACCCATATGTCAGACCCTATAATAGTTCAGGATTGATGCCAATAAATCCTCCCCGGCCAGGATACGAACCCAGGACAAAGTGCTCGCGAAACGCCAGGCGAGTGTCTTACCACTTCTCCAAGGGGACTGTTAATATGGACAGACCGTTAATATGTTTGGACAGCACAAACGTCTACTAGACAGTGTGACATTGATATTTATGGCTGCAGATAGGATTACTTCCACTGTGTGCATTGTAAACTATATTGCGACACACTCTACAACATTATATCTGTGACTGGCTTGTTATCAATGATTTCTGACCAAACGATATGAGATACCTAAGCTCTGTAAATACTTCATACACTCGTAATATTGGAGGATATTCTTGTGCTCTGCCCAGATTTTCCTAGTGCGGGTTAGTAGATTAGCCTCACACTTCATGCTCTCCCCTGACTCCATGTATGACTAACCATCCTACGAGATGGGGATATAGATGAATTCCTAGCGTGTTTTTGATCTGCAATCCTTCATATAGAATAGGGTAGCAACACATTGCTGCGTATAAGGTAAACTTGTTAACAAAAATCGTGTTATACAGAACATAATATATTGTTCCTGAACGCGTTATTTACCCGAGGGCCACTAACATTAGTGACCTCGGCTAAGACAGGAAGCCTTGATGATCTTGATAATCATTAATGCATTATCTATGTAATAATTACGGAGAGCAACAGTAGGATCAAAGAAAAACAAATAAACTAAAATAAATCACAGATCATAACAAAATATAACACAAGGTCATCGATATTATCTTCAAACGCCCATCACATCCCAACATTACCAACTCAGCGACGTACCCCAAGTCTAGCGGCACTAGCTATAATATCCCCGTGGACCTACTTACGGTCACAGCACCGCTCCTGTGCCAGGTAAGTTCACTACGGGTTCACCATAGCCCGTGCTACTTGCCCCGCTCCTGTGCCAGGTAAGTTACGGGCTCCACCATAGCCCCGTGCTACTTGCCCCGCTCCTGTGGCCAGGTAAGTTACGGGCTCACCATAGCCCGTGCTACTTGCCCCGCTCCTGTGCCAGGTAGTTACGGGCTCACCATAGCCCGTGCTACTTGGAACTTGTTTCGAGTAGCTGAATCTATAACAACATGTTTACGGTAAGGCGCGCTCTGAATTAACCATTAGGCAACACAAGCACGTGCTTAGAGCACCAGGGGAAGGGGCTACCACGCTGAAGCTTAGAGCACCAGGGAGGGAGTTGGTTACCAAAGTACTGATACATACCATAGCTGTATAATAATAATAATACTTTATTACATACATAAGATACATGGACAGGGGAGACAAGTAACATTGCATAAACTACTAATTAGCCTCATGTCAAACTAAGTTACAAGTAAATTAACTGAACAAATGATAACTGATGACGTTAATGACCGCTCGTAACAAGCCTAATTAATGTAATAACTGATAAGAGTGCTGCGGGAGCCGGGGTCCTGGGATAGCAAAGATATTACACTTGGGATATCAAAGAGATGTCACACTTGGGATATCAAAGAGATGTCACACTTGGGATATCAAAGAGATGTCACACTTGGGATATCAAGAGATGTCACACTTGGGATATCAAAGAGATATTTGTTCCTCGTGTGATGTCCATGGGTTGTGTTACAGCCTTCAAGAAGGTGCTGTAGGTCAGAATTAGCATTGCCGTGTAAAGTTTTATACACATGTAGAGCACACTTGCGAGGATATGCAGTTACTTGATGCTTAACACATTCAAGGATTTCAGTAAGGGAAGGGAGCAGAGTCCTGTCTGGACTAGAGTTTGTAATAGCTACGATTGCTGGTTTATGTTTGAGTAATTAGTGGTTGAAGGTCTGGTGATCCACAGGGATCCATTATACAGGCACTGATCACCCTAGGATCCATTATAGCTTCCTGTCCTCGTCGAGGTCACTAGTGTTAGTAGCCAGGTAAATAAATAAATAAATAAATAAATGTTTATTCAGGAAAGGTACAACTACATAGAGAGATTTACATAAGTGATCAGATTTATAGATAGAGCTAGTACAGTACAACTGCCTGAAA
>WNGS01163947.1:23301150-23313616 GCA_020271785.1 Procambarus virginalis | reverse complement strand
TTCAACTAAAGCTAAAAAATGACAATAATAATTGTTGTTCTCAAAATGTCTATTGATACATGATTGGGGCATTAGTAGTGTAGTTTGAAATAATTTTGTTGGTAATGATATTTGGAGAAATGTATTAAATAAATTTTTCCAGATGAAGAAAATGTATGTATTAATGTGAAACTGACAAAAGAAGAACTGAGATTTGTGTACAGTGATGCTGCAGACACTCCGACTCTCCAACAGTATGCCAGTGCTTTAGAAGCTCAGGTAAGACACAAGTGTACTGTAACAGTTTTGATATCATACATCAGTCTCTTCTAGACTTGCCATACTCTACCACTGTGCCCTTAAGGTCAAGTGCGTGTGGAGTGCTGTTCATCTACTTGCGTTTTTTTTTTTTTTTTGTTAATTTCTTGTTATTGGCAGCTATGCTCATGTTACTCCATCTTGTATATTTTGCCTTAGTTTTAAAAATACCGGACAGTACAAGTAGTTTGTGTACACAACCATCCAATTTATTGGTGATCCTGTCATTCTACATCCCAAATCAAACTCATTGTAACAAAATACCCTTTTCTGGGCAGTCTCGGTAGCTTCTTGTACCTGCCTTTTTTTCAATCCACCTTTAACCATGGAGTAGTTTCCTCAAATCAGGATGCATTTGCTTCCCATTTTGTCAAAAGTAAGAGAGTACTGTGGGCTGTGATTTTGCTCAAGTTCTACATCTGCATTATAGCCCTTAAGAACACTTCAGGTTCTCTCGCTCTCTCTCCAGTTTTAATGCAAATGTGTTACCATCTGTTTAAAATTCAGGTGACATATTTTTGGTATTTGAGCTTGGCCTGCCTGCAAAGAGGTAACCTGCCATTTTTTTTAACATGTCCATTCATTACTTTTTATATGTTCTGGCAGGGATGTTTTTGAGCGGCATTACACCTCCACTCCTTCTGTATTGCCATAGCCTCTAGCTCATGGCAGTACATGAGGCTTTAGCCATTGTCTAGTTTTGGCTTAGATATATAACTTTCTTTTAAATTTGGCAAGGAAATTATTCACACAGTATCCACCCCTTTTATTAGTACTGTACTCCATAGCCCATAAAGTCAGTTAATTGTGCTATTTATCATGCTTTTAATATACTGTAATTACAATCTGCTTGAGCAGTTTCCTTTGTAATTGCAATGAAAGAATTTTGTCAGCCTCTTATCACTGTCTCAGAGGACAGCTTACAGAATGATTTCAGTGTTATAACATATCCAGTACCATGACCAATACACCATGACAGACAAAGTCATTGGTAGTCGGAGACTATTTACCCGACAGCACTCACCATGGCAAGAGATAATAGGTAATTTTCATGTCAATAAGTTCACATGGTATTGTATAATTAGCCATATTCATTCAGTCTTCTGGTTAGATTGTGACTGGTTCTAAGATTTGTACTGTACATGCATAGCGAGGTCTATCAGCATCACCCCAACCAATACAATAAAATTTGAGTTAACTCCCTGTCTTGCCCTCACTCCCCCCCCCCCTGTGGTTAGATTTGCTCTACATACTGATGTTACATCAGTCTGAGCACATCACAACAGCCTGTATTCATTAGTTTCCAATTGTTGGGAACAGGAAGTGTGTTACACTTGTCAATGTTCCTTTACCAAACAACTCACCTTCCCAGGATGCAACCTACAGTAATCAACTAACTCCTAGGCAAGGTGAATAGATGCATCAGGTGTTAGGAAATGTGGCCAAAAGTCTTGTCCTGGCTAATGATAGAACCCAGAACTAGTTTGTTGTTAATCACCTATGCTACAAGCCACCAGCCTGTTTATATACAGTACCAAGATTTTACAGCATCCAGATTAACTTCTCTTGCAACAAATTCTGATCACTGCCAGTGTATAGATGTATAGTACAGTACCTGGTTACCTGGTTGATGGGGTTCTGGGAGTTCTTCTACTCCTCAAGCAGTACAGTACAGTATATTTTTGTCTTATATTTTTCAGGGATCTGTTAAGTATGAAGGCACACGAAGGAGAACAAGAGTTGTACTTCAGCGTCGAATGTATCGAGATGAAATTCCCGGATGGTTGTTGGATTCAGATAGAGGACACCAAGACAGCCCAGGATTGCCTGCCTTCCCGATTATGTTGAGACGACGGTCAGAGCCTGTGGCTGTAAGCACTCCAGTAAGACCCGAGAACTTCCACCAAAGTTTACCTTCTTATTATGGTACTCTAGATGCAAGTGCTTCCACACAAAGCCAAAGAATGAAGTATAGTATTGGTAGTTATGTAATTTTATTGCTGAATTTTACATTTTTATAATGCATATCTTTTAATATATTTCTTGTTAGTGTATATAATTATTGAGCACGTGATTGATGAAAATAGTGCGTGTGTGCTGTATAATGTAACACATTGTACTGCAGATATAAAACAGCATGTCTAAGAATAGATTTGTATTTTTGTATGTATGGATTGGATAAATTACTTATCAAGCAAGATTCTTAAGTGCCATCTGTTTTTGGAAGTGAACAAGCATAGCTGAATTATAATACTCAAAACCTGACAAATTTATACTTTTGTAGGATGCGTTATGCATCTGATCAAACTTTCGTTTCTCAAAGTCTACCAACATTCAAGTGTTTAGGACTGTTTGTATGGTTAGTACTCTCTCTTCTTGTATATTTTTGATTGAAGTCTGAAATTTGACTCTCTTTTATTTTCTTATTTAAATGGTTGTGATATTATTCTCAAGTGCTTTGGGCAGGATGTTTTAAGTTTCTAAATTTTGTTTAAAGCCGACTTAAAATAATACTCAAATCGTGATATTTTTTGTTTCAAAATTTTAGTTATGAAGGCTGTAATGTGTGTAATGATGGTAACTACTAGTGTTGAGTGACAAAGGGCATCTTATAGAATCTGGAGCCAAGTTATTGTAGATTCAGGACCTGAAGGTTCAAAAGTTGGTAAACAAAATATTTGGGATAATTTTATACAATGGAGACAGTTTGAATAGGAGAAAAAAATGAGGAGTGTGTGTCATGATATTCCCAGGGGTAATGGCATAAACATTGGTTAAGTTAAAGTTCCGATTGAGTTGAATGGGAATAGGTATTTAAGAATGGGATTGGTTAGGGAATTGAATATAAGAAATGAGAATGGTGACAAACAATGAAAGGTCATACAACATTGGGTCATAGAATTTTCAAAAGCCACTTAAGACTTTGTAGGCTATAAATGAGACGTCTCTTGAAAGATCTCTTGGTAATCCAACACTGCCTATTACCATGGAGATGAATCAGTAAGATGGATGAAATAGATATGATTGTAGTTATAAATTCTGTACAGAAATTGTAATTTTAAATAATTTTACTTTTAAATGAAAATATTTGTATTGTATCATATGTCTTTCCTCGGAGGGCATGCATCTCTCTCCATTTTAATTTGATCTGATGGAAATTCTAGTTAGTTTTTAATATTTTTTTAAGTTTGATTAGCAGTTCATGAATATTAAGCTGCACTCCCTAGGAGAATTAAGTATGACAATTTTGGCATAGATAATTGTGTGAATGCTGTATGAAAAAATAAAATGAGTAAACTGAAGTTGTAACATAACTGTATATATACCACCTGGTGTAAGTACATTTTAGTTTAAGTGATGAGTAAAGGTGAGTATGCAACAAAAGCAGTTGGTACAGCTCTTGTCGTCCAACCTGTCCTCAGGCCAGGCTCATTAACCACTGTATTACACAGCAGTTTAATGTTTCCCCTTTTTTTTTTGTTTTAAACTCTTGTTTCATAAGAACACGGTAATAATATTAATCAATAATTAATTATTTCTTACATTTGTTTTAGCAAAGCTCATATGAGTGGTGTTTGGCTAGAAAAATGCTTTTCAAGGGGTTAAAAATCTGTCACAAAACACCACACTAAGCATGAATATTATATTAAACAAAACTGCCAAAGAAATAACCTAGGACTGATGCAAGGTTGCATGAAGCCTCAGGAATATAGACACATACAGTAAGTACTTAATGTCAATGGCTGAGCACTTGAAACAATGAAATGGACACTTGACAAGGGTGATGTCTAAATTGCCATTTCTTTTCTTTCTTACCTTTCAATATAAAACAGCACAACTCTAATCATTTATCACATTACATGTGGTTTGGTAGTTACTGGTTATAACAAGTATATGTGCTACAGACTTCTACTTTCACTCAACATTTCTTTCTGTGCAAGTTTTCCCAGTCACTTGTTATACACGAGTGAGAACCAAGGTATATCACAATGCTTTAAAACACCCTTCATTATTATTATTATTCATAAGAATTGGAAATCAAATTCAACTATATTTGATATTCTATACTTAATACTGTACATGATTATTATAACTGCACATATATTTTCAGAAAATTAAATGTCTTATTCTATTATCCTTGAAGCAGGTGCTTCAACCCCACTAACAAGGACGGGTAACAAATAATTCAACAAAACAAGTGGCACATTAATTATTTTCAAGCAGTCTTTTGTACGTTCGTACATTGAAGAAAAAAATTGAGATAAAGCCTGTTTGATTCTGAAAGCTAGCAAGTTATTGTAGAGATCAAATAACTTTAAAGAAATTCTTGCTATATACATACTGTATATCCTTTCTTATACAAAAAATTGTTTTTTAAACATATTATTAAATTTCTCATTCTCTTTTTTAAGCTCTTGATCCACTGATGATATCAGCTTCTTCACTGCCATATCTGCAATTTCAAAAAGTAGTTATCAAAAGAAGGCATCAAGCTGTGAAGATTAAATAGCACCGTCTGTGCTGATATTCAAAAGGTGCTAAATATCGCTCAAGATGCCAACAAGAGAACAAAAGGACATAATGCGAGTGCTATCAAAGGTATTGGATTCACCATGGATTCTACCAAGGGACAAATGACCCCTAGGAACATTAGGAAAGTAAGAGAGATTAACCTCCTGAAAATCAGGACATTTTACAGAGGTGCATGACTAAGTGGGACAATGCAGTATGGATGAAAAGTACTTGTTCCATTAATTAAGTGTCCGTGAGTTAAGCGGGTGTGACCAATGTGAACCTAACCAAAGCCATTTTCCATCATCTGTTATTGTGACATGAGGAAGGCCAAAGGAGAAAGGTAATTTTGAAGAGCACAGTTCAATACCTGATGATCCTGCTAATGTTTTTGGACTGCAGAGATGGGTGGGGAGGGGGGCATACATTGATAATGTGATCTGTGAGAATCTAGCAAAGAAAAAGGAAGGCGGCAAGAGGGAACAGATCTCTCGTGAGAAGCAGTGGTCACAGCACGGCACAAGTGGGAGAGGGGATGTTGCTGGGACCACATGAGGTAGTGAAGCAGTAATGATCACACCCACTCTGTAGAGACAGAACACCAGTTTCAAAATCAAAGCTCTGGGCAGGGGATGAACAAAAGGCCCTAGAGCTAAGGCATAATGCAGTATGGTGCAGATCCTCAAGATTATGGATGGTCGAGACGCCAAGCAATATGTGAGGGCAGCTATAATTTAATTGATTTTAGAACGAGAGGAGTGCATCTATCAGCTTCCTAGGACGCTGATAGATGCACTAGGGAGAAGACTAACTAAGGTTAGGGCCTCAGAGCATTCAACTTAAGAGGCAAGTGACAGGGTGTCAAAGATCAACCCTAAGATTTTGACAGCATCCCAGTATAGTATTAGTATTACCATAGAGGTACAAAGGGGGTCAAGGATGAACATGCTTCTGAGTAAAAGTCACAGCAAAAGTCTTAGAATCCAAATCGATATGCAAGAAAATGCAGAATAGAACCAGTGAAGAGTAGAGGTGCCATAGGCACAATCAGAGAACACTGTATAAACATCAGAGGTCCGCGGTTGTTCAACGTCCTCCCAGCAAGCATAAGAAATATTGCTGGAGCAACCATGGACATCTTCAAGAGGAAACTAGATTGTTTCCTCCAAGTAGTGCCGGACCAACCAGGCTGTGGTGGGTATGTGGGCCTGCGGGCCGCTCCAAGCAACAGCCTAGTGGACCGAACTCTCACAAGTCAAGCCTGGCCTCGGGCCGGGCTTGGGGAGTAGAAGTAGTCCCAGAACCCCATCAACCAGGTATCAACCAGTTCTTTCGCTGATGGATAGCCTAAAGCAATGTAATAAGTGCTTCTTTTTCACAACCTATCTTGCAGCAAGTTCCAGAGCTTCTAAGCTAAATACTGGTCACCCTAGGACTTGTCCTGTAGGAGCCTTTTTTGCTAGTCTATCACACTCCATAATTGTATTTGCTGTGTGTGTGTGTTTTCTGCCCAGTTTTGTGTGGACTTGGCTTTTTGTGCTCTGAACTGTACATGTCAAATGGTTACTTCCCTGGGTACTTGTGAGCACTGTCCTTGCACCGAGAGTTCTCTCTGGTGTGTTCGGGAGTTAGCCCTTTTGAGGCCAGGCCACCAGGCTCAAGTGTCTTACTTCAATTATTTCAGGAGGGGTCTTCTGACCTTACTGTTGAGGCCCTTGATTGGGGACATTTATTAGATTGTGTGCACTTGGGGGCACATACACTTTGTTTATATGGCACATTTGGGAGCACCTGTCTGGTGTATTACCAGTAGGTCCTGGTATTCCCCAATGGGTCTTTGGCAAAGTAAATTATGCATGAAGCTTAATGGCCTGTCAAGCTCTTGCCAACTGCTAGTTCGAAGGCTTTTCGTTGCCTATGCTACGTGGCAACAATCATTCTTTCTGCTTCCCCCATGCTGCCTATTAGGTTGATGACTTTTTGACTCCAAATCCTGTGGGGCTTTTCCCCACAGGTTTTTAGCTTATCTAAACTTGCCTCTGAAGTAGAGGTATTTCAGGCAGCTGCCGCATAACAGGCTATATCTGCCCAGTTTCATCATTCACGGCTTTGTGCTCAGATAGAAGCCTCTGAATTGCTGTGGTGTTTAGGGATTTGGAATTGGAGGTGTTGGTGATGTCTCTGTTTTTTATAATAAAATTTGTAGAAATATTATTCAGTAGTGTAATTTGGGAACTGTATAAATGTGTGCTAAAAAATATGGTGCTCATATGTAGTGATCCGTATACTGTATTATATTCTTAGAACAATAAAACTTTTTTTTGTTATTATACTATATACACACACATCATATATAGCTATCTATACTTTTATAAGCCACAATGAAGAACTTAGTAATTCTGGAGGGTGTGGTAATAAAATTTTAGCATAGTATAGAGCCACACACTAAGATCACATGAAGTGAGCAGACGACATCACCTGACAGAGCAAGATGCCTTCAGTATGTACCATTAATGTCCCAGGAGGGAGGGGGGGCAAAAGGTACTGTAGTAACCATTAACCCCTGAACTGCACCACGACTTATACCATTCAACAGCCAGGTGCACATAAAAAAATCCCCCCCCCCATTTTTTCTTTCTAATACTGTATTGTTAAAATGCATTCTCTGATCATGGGAAAAATAATACAAAAATTGTATGTGACTTACTTTGGTCTGAAAGTTTTGCAATTCATGTGCATTCATTGAGCAAACGCCCCAGGGTGGTGACCTCGAGCCAGCCGTTGCAGAGTTACAGTGAATATATTTTGTAAATAAATATTACACAGTATTACTGAATAGTATTTTTTTTTTTTGCAGCAGCAATGTTATTCAATAGTGTGTATTTTGAGAAATTTTTATAATAAAATGTGTGGAACATCGGAATGCTCAAATATATATTCACGTCACTCTGATGCATTTATATTATTTGCTAAGAACAACACAACATTTTATTCTTGATAGGGGGGAGGGTAATTGTGAGGGGTAATTGTGAGAGGTAATTGTGAGGTTCCCACACACTAAGCCATCACAATGGCTTAGTGTGTGGGAACCTCCTAACATATGATCACGAGTTCAGCCTGGCTCACCATGTTCTGTATGAAATTGTAACTGCATGCATTGAATATACCTTTTCTTAGTATTTCTAATATTATACCATACCATGGTTTTTCAAAGTCCATGGGTTGTCAATGTTATTTGTATCACAGAACATGAAGATCACAGGTAAGCACACACATTCGTGACACCAAGATACATATTATATTCCTTGCTAATGACTATTCTCATAAATACATACCCTGTCCATCTGCTATTCTATTAGCTTCCTCGAGGGCCTTTTTAGCGGCATCATAGTCATGGAGGTGGGAGTGTGCTAAACCGAGGCGATACCAACCCTTCACATTATCTGGCTGAAGCTCCGTCACTTGTTTGCAGCACTCAATTACTCGTTCATACCTCACTGGGCATTGTTTTAGTAAACAAGCTGAAAAAATGTGAAAAGTTATTATATAATCCCGTATGACTATTTGGCAGGACATGCTCCCCCAAGCTTGACTCAAGTCACACTACAAGTTATTAGCAGTTAATGTCTAAGCTTTTCCTGTCCCTGTCTGTATCCAAGTCATCATATGGGTCCTGTAACATGGTGATCTATGCCTTTGACTCAACTGACGATCCTGGTTTTGATCCCCAGGTGGGACATAAATGGTTGGGAACATTTCGTTTCACCTGATACCTATGTTCACCTAACAGTAAATAGTTACACATAGGTAAACATAAATATACATACACATAAACTCACTTATGAGAGTTAGGCAACAGTTCAACCTGGGGGGGGGGGGGGACCATGAGACATGTACTGGCTACCTGTCCCTGACAATGGGAATTATGATGATGCCATGTGGCATAATAATAATTCAGAACAAAAAGACTAAAATAATTAGGAACTTACATATAGTGTACTGTATTAAAAAATAATAAATAAACCATGTTGAATGTGTAAGGTATATCCAATGAAAAGTTGGGGTACTATAATTAATTTTGTTGGAGGACAGCTAGACAATACTGTATATTAATGCACACACACACCCTGGCATACAGGGACTGGTGGGTGAGCAGACAGCACGCTGGATGCGTGATCCTGTGGTCCCGGGTTCGATTCCAGGTGCCGGCGAGAAACAATGGCCAGTTTCTTTCACCCTGATGCCCCTGTTACCTAGCAGTAAATAAGTACCTGGGAGTTAGTCAGCGGTCACGGGCTGCTTTCTGGGGTGTGTGGGGTGTGGGACAAAAAAAAATAGTAATTAGTAGCAGTTGATTGACAGTTGAGGTGTGGGCCGAAAAAGCAGAGCTCAACCCCCGCAAGCACAACTATGTGAATACACTGTATGATAGACTTGTCTCAAGGTTCACTTCCCCCCACCTCCAAGAACGGACTGCTGACTAACTCCTAGATACCCATTTACTGCTAGGTCAACACAGGTATTGGGCGATAGGAAACTCGTCCTATCATTTCTGTAATGTCCAGGATTCGAACCTGGAATTCCCAACTGTGGGATGAGAATGAGCCTAACTGTGCAAGTGAACCCAATTAGAGAACACAGCATGAACATCAGAGGCCAATTACCCATTAACAAAAAACGACTACGCAACAAGTCAAATAAAGGCAAATTTCTATACAAGTTACTGTTCTATTGGACATGTTATTTATAGCAAAACAAGAAAATTAATAGTGTGTATAATAACAAATGTACTTAAGTTCTGATTGTACACTTAATTATCATCATTCACCTCACTTTCACTTCACGAGATGGAGGCACCTTGCATTAGAGGGTATGGCTCTTAACCCAAACTCCTTTCACATTATTGTAGGGGATACAGCTTTATTTGCATCACTTACAACTAAAATACCTGCAATATTATTGTGTAGATCAGCTGTGAGAGCAGAAATTTCCTCTTTAACTTCTTCTGACATAGTTGGAGTACATTGCCTTCTAAGTAGTTTGTTGGGGTTCAGGTCCTGTTCAATTCCTTTCATATACATCAACCCACTGAAACAATATCATTTTGTTTATACTGTATACAGTACAATGCCGTTTATTTTAGAATGATCTTTGCTTTAGTCTACTGTCCATTACTTACAGTGCAACATACAATCTATCATGTAGAGTAAAATAATAAAAATATTAATAAAATAAAATTCATAATACAGTATAATTTTTGTTCTCATATACATACAATAATTTGATGTAAAATACACATCCACTTAACACAAAAATACCATCCTTTGTGCACTGATAAGTAGTAGTAATAGTACATAGTACATAAGCAGTGCATATAATTAGTAGTAGTAGTATGATCAGTTGTAATATAGTAATATATAGTCTAATAAGCAGTACTTGTAGTAGTACAGTAAACCAAAAACCCTCTCCACGTATCAAGTTTCTCTCCCACTGGCACCTCCCCAGGATGTAACCCCCACAACAAGTTGACTAACTCCTGGGTAACTACTTACTGCTAGGTGAACACACACATTAGGTGATAGAAAATGCACCTAACCATTTCTGTCCTGCTCGGAATTCGAACCCAGAATTCTTGACCGAGTCGACAATGAACCCATTGTACTAATGGGACCTTTTGTAGTGCTGAATTATAATGACCCATAATAATGATGGGAAAAAAATGTTGCACACAAATTATTAACGGAAAACATTCCCACACACTAATAAGTAATGAAAAAAGCCTGATCAGCCAGGTTGTAACGGGTATGGGGACCAGAAGGATGCTGTAAGCAACAATTTTCAGATCAAGTTTTCACAAGGCAAGCCTAGACCCAGGTCAGGGTCATGAAGCCTAGACCCAGGTCAGCCTTCATGATTAAAAAACTAAAAATCAACTACAGGTAACTGTTACATACACTAAGAATCACTAGGAAACACTGTTGCATGCATTAAGAATCAATGGAAAGCATTGCTCTGTAAATAATAATTCCTGGATAAAAATCAATAGAAACCTTCCCCACAATTTGTAATCATTGAGAATAAAAAACCATTACAAACAACAACTAAACAAAATATTGGCACATTACTAAACACTAGAAAAGTAAACTTTTAAAAGGTCAAATATACTTTTTTTTAAAACCCTCTTAGAAATTATAATTTTATATAATGCATAAAAGTTTAAAGGATATTTCTTAACTCGATATGACATTTAATAGATAGGTTCGCAAGCTTTTTGTTCAAGTTCCCGACTGTATATTTTCAAAGATAATAAAAATCAAGGATAAAAAAATTCTTTCAAAGCCTAAATTACCTATGGTAACTCTTAATAGCTTCTTCAACTGCTTGTCCTTGAAGTGTTCATTACCCTTCTGCTTGAACTCCTTGGCACTAGTCAGCTTCTCGACCACAGCCTTCTCTGCATCCTCAACGGTGTCCATGGCTGTACACTACCCTGAACAGTTATACAATATACTTTAGTTATTACTTTATGCTTCTTGAGTTATGTTACTGTAATAAAAAGTCATAAAATGACATCAAACAAATGAAAAACTTATGAGACTTCGTATAGATTTTAATTAACTAGTATTGTACTTATCTGGCAACACTGATAGCTTCAATATGTCATTTGTCTTGATTAGACACACACATGCACATGAACATGCTAGAAGGGTGACAGGAAAACTGCCGATATACTGCACATGAAATGACAGATTTCTAACTGACGGAAAGATGAGGATGGTAATCTGGGGCAATGTACTCACCTAATTGTGCTTGCGGGGGTTGAGCTTTGGCTCTTTGGTCCCACCTCTCAACTGTCAATCAACTGGTGTACAGTTTCCTGAGCCTACTGGGCTCTATCATATCTAAATTTGAAACTGTGTATGGAGTCAGCCTCCACCACATCACTGCCTAGTGCATTCCATTTACTAACTACTCTGACACTGAAAAGTTCTTTCTAATGTCTCTGTGGCTCATTGGGTACTCAGCTTCCACCTGTGTCCCTTGTTCGCGCCCCTCCAGTGTTGAATAGTTCATCCTTGTTTACCCGGTCAATTCCCCTGAGGATTTTGTAGGTTGTGATCATGTCCCTCTTACTCTTCTGTCTTCCAGTGTCGTAAGTTGCATTCCCGCAGCCTTTCCTCATAACTCATGCCTCTTAGTTCTGGGACTAGTCTAGTGGCATACCTTGGACTTTGTATCCAACAAAGTCATTGTTGGATACATTGAATGTATCCAACTGGAAGTGTGTTACTAGTGGAGTACCATAGGGTTCAGTTTTTCCATTAATGTTCATTGTCTATATAATGATCTGCAAGAAGCCATACAGAATTATATAAACATGTTTGTTAATTATGTTAAATAAATGGATGGCAAAATACTAAAGATAACACTTATCTTTAACACTGAATAATGCTTCATATAATGCCTTGAAACTAGTACTGACAATTTTGGCATCCACCTTCTCACTTAACTGTTATAACCATCTACCACTGTTTGAAAAAGTGAACATTCTAATATTTTGGGCAGCAATGTTTCCTTGGTTTGAACCTGTCTTTTTAGTTCTTGAACTTGACATTTTCTGCGGTACTAGTGGCTTTAGGTATTGTATGTATCACCT
>WNGS01163947.1:23278941-23293644 GCA_020271785.1 Procambarus virginalis | reverse complement strand
CTAATCTCTTCAATAGTTCTGGAATTCTTACAAATAATATGCAAACTAAATGTGGCTTGGTTTATCTTATTCAGCACTATTATAGGATTTTATTAACATAAATTCCCATTTGCTTTGCAATGCTCAATGCACTTGTTTTGTCAGTCATTTTTAAAGGTCTATGGATAATCATTACATTCTGGGGTGATCACATATTTTCCAGTGTCTTTATTCTTAACTCGTATGAGCAAACATGGAACATGTCAAATTCCCAGCCACACTAGTGGCTAACATCAGCCTGCCATGACTGCAGTAGATCTAACCCAGAGAGTAGCATCTTACCTCTGGAAGCAACCTTTCATTGCTTCCAGAGGTAATTGCTTTCACAATTCCACCATTGTGGAATAGCTCAGAGAATATTTGGAGAGAGCCAACCCAAACTGAATTTAGAGAGAGACTTGTCAGAAGCATTTTAATATTGTACCCATAAATACCGAAGCTCAAAATCTTTAAATTCTCACTGGAAAGACGAGCTGGAGGCTCTACAGTTGCCAGAGACATGAGGAGAAGAGCAGCAAACAGGTCCAGAGTAATAGAACCAGGTGGTTGTGCGTATACAATGTAGGCAGGAAGAGCCCTTCGATCCCGTGGGATGGCTGTTGAATTTGTGCATTGTTTTCACCTTCCTAGAAATTCATAATAAATGTTAGTATTGAAATCACACACAGATTCATCACGAGATGACATCCATTTTATTATGTAGTATAAAATACTATATTCACAAATGAGTGTCTATGGACCAGATGATTCAATCTATCCATGAATTCCCATTTTAGAAAGAATAATCCATATATACTAAAACTTCATAGGTAAACAAATTTGAAAATTGTTAACAAAACTGACAATTTTTAAAACTACTGTACTGTACATGCATTATCATTTTTAATACCATTATTTCAAAATTGCTCGTACAATTTGCACTTCAACTTTCACGTACTGTGATGATCACAAAATTATACAAAACTGTATACATCAGCTATAACAAGCTATACTCCATTATTCCTTATGAACACAATGTCATCCATTCCTCAATACAGTACTCACATCCTCTATTAAACATTAAGGTCTCAAAATTTTCATTCAATTACATTCACGTACTCCAACAAGAGCCGTCTGAAGAAATCAGCATAGCTTCATGGTAATTCATTCTTCCATACCTGCATTGGCAATAAACGTGGTTTGATCATTGATATTAAACTGGTGAATTCAAAATTGCCTTTAAATACATAGATGGCAAAACAATCTGAAGCTTCTAAACCTCATAAGATGAGGGCTGTATAGAGAATATGGAACACAAGGCACTACGGGCTCACCATAGCCCGTGCTACTTGGAACTTTTTGTTCAAAGTAGGGAATCTTAAACAACAACAACAACCTCAACCATAGCGCTCGTCTTGCAATTACTTAATTACACATGCCTACTTTCACTTCTATACACAACCTTAATTATCCACTTAATTATTAATTAATACATCCAAACTTAAAAAATGTAATCCCTCCCACAAAATGATTTACAGTACAGTATAATCATATGAGAGCAGACTTGACTTGCTAAAATGGGGAAAAAGAACCTATTTTGTTATAAAATGCTCACAAAATTAAATAGATGTGTACTAAAGGTTAGGTTAGTACAATGATTGGTTCAGCTTTATTAAGTGTAGAGGTTACTGCTTCGTGCCCTTTATATTACTATCAATATGGAATTAAAATTTTCAAATGATAGTAAATATTTGGCCAATTTTGAGCATAACATTACAGTACATGTATATATTTATATTATTAAGAATGTGCTGCATTTTATTGTATTGACATCTAATGGTTTCTGTATGGAATGCCTTCAGGGAGGTTGCAGTAGGTGTCCATGGTTCTATTGAGCTGTTGGGCTCCTCCTGCTTGGAATATCCATATTCATGCAGCTACGATGGCTAGGAATTCGTACGTTCGTAAAACATAAACGCTCCCTGCTTAAAGTAAGTCGAAAAGATTGCATTTTTTAATTAATTTTGTAGGATAATGGGTTAAAATATTATTTTCCTGTATCTTAATTCATTCTTTTGTAAATTGTCTTTATTTGCTAATTTTTTTTCCTCTACCCATATACTGTGTATATACAAAATTGTCATCACACATCCAGGATTATAAACCGTTGATCTCTTAATCCACTTTGGTTCATATTCAGTTTGGGCATACTCTTTTACAGTTGGTTAAACTTTAAACTAATTTATGTGACTCATTCTTTGCTACAATAAACTATGCATTTTAAATGTTTTTAACCAAAATATTTAAGAGGGGTTTAAAGTACAATTTTTGCATAGATATTTTATTTTGGCGTGTAGGCAATCGCCATGCAGTACTGTATTTTGGGATTTGCTATGTTTTAAAGTAGTTACTGTGTTTGTAGTACAGTTTGCTTCATTCTTGACCCACAGATGGTGATCCTGGGTTTGATTCCCAGGTGGGACAGAATGGTTGGGTACATTTCCTTGCACCTAATGCCTCTGTTTACCTACCAATAAATAGGAACACAGAAATTAGGCAACTGTTGTGGGGGGGTTGCATCCCAGACATGGTCAGTAGTTCGACCTTCATGTGTTGTGTGTGGGGGCGGGGGGGAGGAACTCGCTATGAGCCTAAAATACAGGGTTCCTGTCTTCGACAAAACAAATTACAACAGAATACAGTATTATTATGGCTAGTACAGTACTTTCTCCTCGTAATTACTTTGTCTTATTTCTGACAACTGCAGGATTATGGGTATTGCATGGTAGAAGTTTTTACTATTAATAGTTAAATATAATATCTATTTACTCTACTTTTCTTTAGTCTCTAATCTTGGTGGGGATGATCATCGAGGCAATAATTGTGATTGCTAGAAATGATACCAAGTATCGTGTTACTCGAGCGCTACGTCCCATCTTCTTCATCGATAGCAGATATCTGGGGGGTGTACGCAGGTTAGTATTTCAAAATGAAGTACAGTACTATACAAATTTCTGGTGGTTTAAAGGGCAATGATTTTCATTGATGGTTCTTTGGCTTCCTTGCACTGTAGTGCCACTCCTATGGCATTCTGAGCTTACTTTCCTTATTTTTCTTACTGGTTGTTGCCACCGCCAGTGTCCACCGAGGATGCTTCTCACACACCAGGCTCTAATTACCCTGTTATCTGAGCCCATCCTCCCATGACTGATAGTACTTACAGTAACTGTTTGGTTAAATGGACAAAAATGGACTGTTGAACCCAAAAAGGTAATGTTTTGTATTATCTGATTACCCTAAATGGCAGGCTTTAAAATGCAACAGTAACTAAAAAAAATCTAGCCTAACTTATCCTAAGCCTAATGTAAGGAGGGGGTGGGTCAACTTTACAGTAAGTTTCATAACAGTACTGTACTTATTTTTGTGTATTTCCCAAATATTAATAGGATATATAACAATGTACTTCAAATACAAGAGGGAATACCGAGTGAATGACACACCACTATTCTTGTCTTGAGGGATGTAAACAAACCAGTGATGCGCGTGAGTTACATTTATTTTAAAAAGACGTGTGAATTGGGACACATAACATGGAATAAATTACATTTACATATGACTTTACAGATCTCCTGTAGTGTGGAGAGCAAAACTGGGGGTAAAACCCTCATAACAGTAAGGTGGACGCCTCACTCACACCTCTGTATCTTACTAGCTAAGGCTCTCCCTCTCCGTGCTCAATGACACAGGGCAAGGCGAGGCTCACAAAATGCACAGGAAATCCACTAACAGACATTATCTGATGCACAACTTGAAATACTTACAAACACTGGCAGATATAACATGAAAATTAAGTCACAAAAATTAAACAAACTTCACACACACTAATAAACGATTCCAATAAAACAGGCAACGAAATACAAAAGTTAAAATAAATAAATAATAAAAGCTGGACATTACATACCAGATATTTCACTAAATAAGCATTCCTAGGCCTAATATGTTATCTTTGGCTTAATTTAGTGCATATGTATGTGCTACACTGTCCCTTGGAAAGTTTCGGTTTGGTCAATTTTAACTACAGTATAAATAATTTATAATTATTCCTGCCTTGGTTGCCTTAACACCTTACTTGCCTCTTCTGTGTATTTAATTTTAAATTAAAATGTTCTTTAATTCTTGTTGAATTAGCAATTCAACAAGAATTGTGCTCCTTTAGTAGACTGGGTTCCCTTTTTATTACAATTGACCACTTAATGAGTCGTCGTATATTTCCCACACTTTTAAGTCGCTGTCTCTTGTTCCACATACAGCCCACATATATCATGTTATAGATGTGATAAAGCATACTGCATGCAGGTAATCATAAACTGTACTATTATGAGTCTCTTCTGAGTGGTTCTCACAGCTGCTGATATTTGATCAATTAAATTATGTACAGTATCAATAAATCCCCTTTAACTTGTCAATAATTCCCCTTTCACTGTTACAGCAAGTTCATTGGTGCCCGATGGCAATTGAGTTGTGCAAGTTTGTCTTTTTACAAACCCGAGGGCAAAACAAAAACAATGGTAGCCTCTACGGTTACTGAGCTATACCATAGTGTTCCAGTAGCAGTCTCTTGCCCTCTCTACATGATCACCATACAAAAATGTACTTAGTCATGCCATCAGTGGGCAAAGAAGAAACTGGAAATTTCTCTGTTTAGCCTGAAATGACATCCAGAAGGCTAATTTCTCTTGAGCACTTGGAAATCTCCTTTCAAGTGGAATTAAGCCTCATTGACTAAAAGTTTTTGCTTTGTTAATTGGTAGTTGGTTTACTTGGCCATTGGCCAGTATCCCAGACCACCACTCAAGAGTTCACAATCTTACAGTACAGTACAGTGTTAATAGAGTAGTAAGAACTTTGCCAACCTCACAATTACTATGACTTTCCTAAAGCCTAAAATATTTCTTGGAAATCTTCCCTATGGGGATGAAGGTCAAAGTTTAATATGATGACAGCACTACGTGATTGAGAAGAAATGTTTCAGCCATTTCAGAAGGGAGAAGAGATGGTCTTTGATCAAATAAAATGTTAGTGAATGAAAACTGAGATGCATAGGTTGAGGTCTTGTGTAGCAAGATGTCTCCTCCCAGGGCATGGTGCTCCTCATACTCCATGGCACCCACCGACTTGTAACATGAACAAGCATCCTGGGCTCAGGGGCACAGGACGTAAGGATTTACGTCCTGTGCAAGGATTTACGGATGTAAGGATTTACATTCTTACATTTTCTATGGCTATATTTGCTTCCCTTAGTCAAGAGTGTGGTAAAGCTTAGAAATGAGGTTTTGAGGGTAGATGAAAACTTCTTTCTGAGAAGGGTACATTCTACACCAATTCCTTTGTTTTGTTTCAACTTTACCTGATATCTCTGGTTTTTAGTCAGTTTTTTTTTTGAGGTGGGCAGGTCTTTGCTATGAATTGACATTGTATATGGTGACATCTGTTGGCAGCCTGGGGCTATCTGCCAGGTAAGCTGCCGAGCACTTAGCATAGCTGTACTTCTGTGTGATCTTTGAGAATTGGTATTGCTTGGAGGGGGGATTTGAGGATAACTAATAAACCTGGATGTCATTAATTTCTAAATGGAGACATCTCCAGTCTTGGTTACTGCCACTTATGGCCCAGCCATTGTATGGTCTAGTCTTTGGGAAAGCAGGTCATTGCATAGAAGCAACTGTGTGGCCTGCTCAGAAAGGAGCTTTTCATAGAAATTGAAAGCCTAGTTATTTGTCCAGGCATTTTTCATCCCAAAAATGCATGTGGTAAATACAGGTGAAAGCTGAGGATGTTTTCTTATTTGCTGAGCTGTTATAGATTTACTATACTGTATCATAAAAATTTTATCAAGATTCTCATAACATGCAATTTATTGGTTATTATATTCCTAATTTAGCATTCTCGTTTATTAGATTTCTTCGACAAATTCTGCAGTCTGTGCCGCCGATTCTTGAGGTGTTGGGGATATTATTTTTCGTCCTCGTCATCTTCTCCACACTGGGATTTTATTTCTTCAGTCCCAATAAAGAAAATCCATATTTTACGACATTCCAACAAGGATTTGTTTCTCTATATGTTCTCCTGACTACTGCCAAGTGAGTTAAAATGTCCAACTTATAAATATGAGAGGTTCTTATACCAAGTACTAATGTTATAATGTCACATTTCTGCTCATTTTTCTGTTAACATTTTGGATGTTGCCACTGATTAAATGTTCATATTCCTAGCAAAAATAAAATGAAACTTTCATGCATTATTTTATGCATTAATGACACTTGTCACACATGGTAACAAAGGATATATTAATGATGATCAGTGACATTACTCCAAGGTAACTAACATGCTTGTACTGAGCAACTAATAGCAAGGCACAATTTAGTGTGCCATGACATGACCTGTTAATTAATCTTTTCATGTAGTCCATCCATCAAATAAGTCAAAGAGTCTATAACAAACATGTACAGGGATGTCAAGGCTAATTTTATTCAGAATTGCAATAAATAGACCTCAAAATAATTTATAATGAAATAAATTTGTATAGGGTTTTATTTTATGATTTTCAGTCATTTAAATTGTTGTTAATATGAATCTGATATAGAATTTTTTTTATACTTTGAGCTTATTGCTGCCTAGGTTGGCATACCTGCTCTGTTAAAAATTCAGTTTTTTTGTGCAATACAGTATTGTGTGAAAATACCCGAGGACAGGCAGCAGCATGATTTCTTTTGCAAGCATGTATTTCGAGTCCTCATCATTACAAACAGTTGTGCTCTATATAACTAACATCTCAAATTATTGTTATTGAAGTGAGAGAAAGAGACGTGACAACTTAGCGAATATTGCCAAGTATAACGCCCTGTAAACATGTTTACTCACCGTCCACATCTTTGTTTAATCTAACATTTGCACTCTTCCGTGAGTCTTGAAGTTACAGAAGTAAGTTGTGTTGTATGTTGAAAGTTTCCCAGATGTGATGATGCCGGCGTATGCCAAGAACCGCTGCAGTGCTGCTTTCTTCATCTTGTTCTTGGCTGTCAATCTCTACTTCTTGATGAATCTGGTTAGTAAATGCATATTTCCAAAATTATTGTGGTTGTAGCTGGAAATGAGCCAGTGATAATGGACAAACATTTAACAATGAGTGTAATTGATAGTGATCAACTACCATTTTTTTATCACATCTTTGCTGAAGGACATAAATTAAGTTTCCATGCCTATGAGGAACCTAAATTCTATTGCATTTTTTTTTTTTTAATTGAGGAAGAAACTTCAGTTAGTGAAAAGTAAATATTATTGAATAGAATATGCCAAGTGATTTAAAGAAAAAATATTTTGAAAGGTTGAACAATAAACTGGTTCATGCAATAAAGTTGAGAAATTCTCATGGCCCATTTTAGAATGAAATATTTTAGTTTCATGAAAGATTCGGTGAAAAATAATACTGTATTATAATTCTGTATAGTTCATAATATTTTAGAAAATGTCAGAGTTGAAGATTAGTTTAAAATTTGCATGGATACTTGCTGGATCAGTGCTGATATATACATTATATTGTCTCTTTACAATAATATATATATTTTTGTAAAGTCTCCCGTTGTTGCCTGCTCCAACCGTCTACCACTCTGCAAAAGAGAGCATTCTAATTTTTTTCAGCTCCTTTGTTTTCTTAGCTTGAATCGATGACCTTGTTCTTGAAGACTTCAAGATTTTTCTGTAAATTTTATAAATTCCTCTTACTATTTTGTATATAGTGATCATATATCCTCTTTTTCTTCTGTCTTCCAGCATATTTAACACTAGCCTATGCTTGTAACTCTTGTTTTTCAGTTCCGGAAACCATTTGGTATTATGTCTTTGCACCTTTTCCAGTTTATCGATTCATCTTGAGATATGGGCACAATATATACAACCTCTGCATATTTCAATTTTGTAGGGTGTGTGGGGCCTATTCTCTCCTATTCCAAATTTTGTAATGTGTTATGTTGAATCCCACCTGCAAAGTGTTACTCCATACTCTTATTTTGTCCGGGGTGATCTTGAAGGGCATAATAATGATCAAAGTGTCTTCGCTTCCCTTCTCTTCCCTTCCCTAGGGGCTTAGCCATCAGAAAACATGCTCATGTCATTCTGTGATACCTCTGGAAAATCGTTTTTAAAGGTAATGAATACTATTTATGCTTGAAATGAACCTTATGGTACCTCACTAGTAAAATTTCTCCAGTCTGATGCATTCCCTCTGATTTCTGCCCTCAATTTTTTCTAAGAAAAAATTTTCATCCGTGTCAGAAGTCTTCTGCCATCCCTCCAGCATATTTCAGTTGGAGATTCAGATTTCATATCTTTACCATGGAGCAAAAGCATACTAGAGTAATCCAGTTCCTGTAGAATATAAAAAATATAAGAAAAAATGCAGAAACCACCAGACCTGTTTCTCTTGCAAAGTAAAACTTGTACTCTTTACAAAAGTTTCATTATTTACTGTGTGTGTGTGTGTGTGTGTGTGTGTGTGTGTGTGTGTGTGTGTATTTATATTTATTTTACTGTTAAATACTGTATACTAATTGCTATAGGGAAATGGTCAGAGTACATTTGCTGCAATAGGACTGGAAAATAACTGGCTTTAGGAATGCATTCCAGGCTTCCCATTTTTATCCTTATGAACTTTAAGTTGGATTTGCATGAGGTTGTTTAGCATGATATTGCCCAGTCATTCATCTGTCTCGGTTGTTTATTTGCTTGTATGTTTATTTGCTAAGTTGTTTATTTGCAGTATCCATATTCATGTCATTTTCCAAAATGTGTAATTTATTTATTGCAGATGCTTGCTGTGGTGTTTGTAGTATTTAGTGACATTGAGAAAGATAAATTTAGAAAACTGCTGGTTCATAAGAGGAGGGCGTGTCAGTATGCCTTCCGTCTGCTGGTGACCAGGACGCAGCCCACACACATTCCTTTCCGACACTTTCGGGGTCTCCTCAGGTTCTTCAGGCCTAATACTAGTACGTAATAAGTTTTATTGATATTTTGTAAACAAAAGAAAATTCATAAGGCTATGTGGAATGTTAGAGAAATGCACTAAATAATGCTTTTGGTTTGAGAGAGTAAGGTACAAGGACGTGAGAGCACTGTAATGCTGTATTAACAACACAAGTCTTAAAAATTAGTACAGTGTGCTAATTAAGAGATGTGCAAGCAATAACTTCTTGTATCATAGTTTTCAGATATTTGCACTTGAAGTTTGAAAGTGGCAGTTGTGCTTGCAGTTGTGATCGACAGTACTGTAGGGGTTTTTTTTTCTTTAATTTCACCAGTGTATCTCGCTAGTCATGTTTGTCCATCATCTTGGCCTCTCTATTTCCTCCCACCTTCAGGTTCACTTGAAGATACTCTTAACGATTCTATCATTCGTTTTTTTTTCAGTACAAATAAGCGATCTAACTCTCCAATCTTAAAACCTACTGACCTTATACTACATCTCTTCCCATGACTTTTTCCATCCTTTATCTTCTAGTGGTACAAATGCACTTCAAACTGTTCATCTCTGCAGAATTAATGATTTGTTATGCTTGTGGTACACCAACATTCCCCCCCCCCCCCACTTGTACATGAGGGTAGGCACTACAGCTCCTTCATGTAGCCTACTCACTGTCTACTGTCTTCTTAATTGGTTAATGGCTTTAACGGCATCAGCCACACAGTGGGAGAGTCGGCTTTTCAGTACTCTTGTGTGGTGGAGATAATGTAGGAGCTTTTCAGTACTCATGTGTGGTGGAGATAATGTAGGAGCTTTTCAGTACTCTTGTGTGGTGGAGATAATGTAGGAGCTTTTCAGTACTCATGTGTGGTGGAGATAATGTAGGAGCTTTTCAGTACTCTTGTGTGGTGGAGATAATGTAGGAGCTTTTCAGTACTCTTGTGTGGTGGAGATAATGTAGGAGCTTTTCAGTACTCTTGTGTGGTGGAGATAATGTAGGAGCTTTTCAGTACTCTTGTGTGGTGGAGATAATGTAGGAGCTTTTCAGTACTCTTGTGTGGTGGAGATAATGTAGGAGCTTTTCAGTACTCTTGTGTGGTGGAGATAATGTAGGAGCTTTTCAGTACTCTTGTGTGGTGGAGATAATGTAGGAGCTTTTCAGTACTCATGTGTGTGGAGATAATGTAGGAGCTTTTCAGTACTCTTGTGTGGTGGAGATAATGTAGGAGAGCACCACAGTTGTATGTAAGATGAATCTTGGTAAAGTTAGCTTGGTGACTGAAGGTTGTTGCAGTGAAGAGAGTAAGAATAATGCAAGTGTGAATGGAAGACTAAATACTTCCAGGTCACATAGATGTGGTGTGCTGTACATGCAAGGGAAGAGTTAGTAAGGAGGAGGATACACATGTAAAGCTATCCTGAGCCTTGGAGATGTTTCACCATGGACTTCCTTGAGTAACAAGTTGTGTGGACAGATATGGTTAAACATGTTTGGATCTGTTTGAAGGAATTAATATGCTTGTCTCCTAAGTTAATGATAAATGTATATTGGTATTATTTTGCACTTGGAAAATAGAATAAAATTTCTACTTGTGCTTATATATTACCTAAAACAACATAACATGGAATTATATTGGTAAATATAAGAGATATTTATATAAATGCCTCTTCAGAATAAATTCAGATAAGCTGTATTTTTATTTTGCATTTAATTTAAATTTATATAATTTACCAGTACAGTACTTGTCATTACTTTCCACAGGTGATCGAGACGCTTACCTTGTATTTAAAGCTTTAAATCGCTCTGAATCAGGAGTTTTATGCCTTTCTGAGTTCTACAATATTTATGAAATTTGTGATTTCAAGTGGAAGCCTTATCAGCCACCAGACCCGTGGTTTAGTGGACTTCCTGATCCTGTTCGTAGCTGCTTCTACCTCATTCGAAGACTCGTCACCTGGAACCTGTTCAAAGTTCTTGTATGTGAGTAATCGACCTGTTGCAGCACTGTTTCTGTATTAAAATATTTGTTAATAAAGTAATGTTGTAGTTTTCACTCCAAAGTGCCATTTGACCTAATCACTAGATTAGAGATGGTACAGTATATGTATACAGTACTATGTATACAGTACTTGTATCTTGCAACACTGTTTGGGTTACTGTATGTGATAATGACTTTTACCTCACTATACTTTATTGGCTGAACAGGGTTATGAAAACTGTGGACTTCTGAGGCTTACTCCCACCATTTACTTGGGTGAAATAGTGGTGGGTGGATAGGAGAAGGGAGGGGGTGACCAAGGTGCATTGTGTACCCCATGAAGTGTATAATAATTCTTATGTAATAATGACAGTAATTACAAATGGGAAAATTGGAGCCATGTGAAGGATTTGACGAGTACTTCCAAGAACATGCCTTAAACTACTGAACCACGATTCGCTATAAGTAATGTAATTCTTATTCACCTGAATCCATAAAGGGTCTCGATGCCTCGAGACCCTTTATGGATTCAGGTGAATAAGAATTACATTACTTATAGCGAATCGTGGTTCAGTAGTTTAAGGCATGTTCTTGGAAGTACTCGTCAAATCCTTCACATGGCTCCAATTTTCCCATTTGTAATTACTGTCATTATTACATAAGAATTATTATACACTTCATGGGTACACAATGCACCTTGGTCACCCCCTCCCCTTCTCCTATCCACCCACCACTATTTCACCCAAGTAAATGGTGGGAGTAAGCCTCAGAAGTCCACAGTTTTCATAACCCTGTTCAGCCAATAAGTATAGTGAGGTAAAGTCATTATCACATACAGTAACCCAAACAGTGTTGCAAGATACAAGTACTGTATACATAGTACTGTATACATATACTGTACCATCTCTAATCTAGTGATTAGGTCAAATGGCACTTTGGAGTGAAAACTACAACATTACTTTATTAACAAATATTTTAATACAGAAACAGTGCTGCAACAGTCGATTACTCACATACAAGAACTTTGAACAGGTTCCAGGTGACGAGTCTTCGAATGAGGTAGAAGCAGCTACGAACAGGATCAGGAAGTCCACTAAACCACGGGTCTGGTGGCTGATAAGGCTTCCACTTGAAATCACAAATTTCATAATATTGTAGAACTCAGAAAGGCATAAAACTCCTGATTCAGAGCGATTTAAAGCTTTAAATACAAGGTAAGCGTCTCGATCACCTGTGGAAAGTAATGACAAGTACTGTACTGGTAAATTATATAAATTTAAATTAAATGCAAAATAAAAATACAGCTTATCTGAATTTATTCTGAAGAGGCATTTATATAAATATCTCTTATATTTACCAATATAATTCCATGTTATGTTGTTTTAGGTAATATATTAAGCACAAGTAGAATTTTATTCTATTTTCCAAGTGCAAAATAATACCAATATACATTTATCATTAACTTAGGAGACAAGCATATTAATTCCTTCAAACAGATCCAAACATGTTTAACCATATCTGTCCACACAACTTGTTACTCAAGGAGTCCATGGTGAAACATCTCCAAGGCTCAGGATAGCTTTACATGTGTATCCTCCTCCTTACTAACTCTTCCCTTGCATGTACAGCACACCACATCTATGTGACCTGGAAGTATTTAGTCTTCCATTCACACTTGCATTATTCTTACTCTCTTCACTGCAACAACCTTCAGTCACCAAGCTAACTTTACCAAGATTCATCTTACATACAACTGTGGTGCTCTCCTACATTATCTCCACCACACAAGAGTACTGAAAAGCTCCTACATTATCTCCACCACACATGAGTACTGAAAAGCTCCTACATTATCTCCACCACACAAGAGTACTGAAAAGCTCCTACATTATCTCCACCACACAAGAGTACTGAAAAGCTCCTACATTATCTCCACCACACAAGAGTACTGAAAAGCTCCTACATTATCTCCACCACACAAGAGTACTGAAAAGCTCCTACATTATCTCCACCACACAAGAGTACTGAAAAGCTCCTACATTATCTCCACCACACAAGAGTACTGAAAAGCTCCTACATTATCTCCACCACACAAGAGTACTGAAAAGCTCCTACATTATCTCCACCACACATGAGTACTGAAAGCTCCTACATTATCTCCACCACACAAGAGTACTGAAAAGCTCCTACATTATCTCCACCACACATGAGTACTGAAAAGCTCCTACATTATCTCCACCACACAAGAGTACTGAAAGCCGACTCTCCCACTGTGTGGCTGATGCCGTTAAAGCCATTAACCAATTAAGAAACAGTAGACAGTGAGTAGGCTACATGAAGGAGCTGTAGTGCCTACCCTCATGTACAAGTGGGGGGGGGGGGAATGTTGGTGTACCACAAGCATAACAATCATTAATTCTGCAGAGATGAACAGTTTGAAGTGCATTTGTACCACTAGAAGATAAAGGATGGAAAAAGTCATGGAAGAGATGTATAAGGTCAGTAGTTTTAAGATTGGAGAGTTAGATCGCTTATTTGTACTGAAAAAAACGAATGATAGAATCGTTAAGAGTATCTTCAAGTGAACCTGAAGGTGGAGGAAATAGAGAGGCCAAGATGATGGACAAAACTGACTAGCGAGATACACTGGTGAAATTAGAAAAAAAAACCCCTACAGTACTGTCGATCACAACTGCAAGCACAACTGCCACTTTCAACTTCAAGTGCAAATATCTGAAAACTATGATACAAGAAGTTATTGCTTGCACATCTCTTAATTAGCACACTGTACTAATTTTTAAGACTTGTGTTGTTAATACAGCATTACAGTGCTCTCACGTCCTTGTACCTTACTCTCTCAAACCAAAAGCATTATTTAGTGCATTTCTCTAACATTCCACATAGCCTTATGAATTTCTTTTGTTTACAAAATATCAATAAAACTTATTACGTACTAGTATTAGCCTGAAGAACCTGAGGAGACCCCGAAGTGTCGGAAAGGAATGTGTGTGGGCTGCGTCCTGGTTCACCAGACGAAGGCATACACGCCCTCCTCTTATGAACCAGCAGTTTTCTAATTTATCTTTCTCATGTCACTAATACTACAAACACCACAGCAAGCATCTGCAATAAATAATTACACATTTTGGAAATGACATGAATATGGATACTGCAAATAAACAACTTAGCAAATACATACAAGCAAATAAACACCGAGACAGATGAATGACTGGGCAATATCATGCTAAACCCTCATGCAAATCCAACTTAAAGTTCATAAGGATAAAATGGGAAGCCTGGAATGCATTCCTAAAGCCAGTTATTTTCCAGTCCTATTGCAGCAAATGTACTCTGACCATTTCCCTATAGCAATTAGTATACAGTATTTAACAGTAAAATAAATATAAATACACACACACACACACACACACACACACACACACACACACACACAGTAAATAATGAAACTTTGTAAAGAGTACAAGTTTTACTTTGCAAGAGAAACAGGTCTGGTGGTTTCTGCATTTTTTCTTATATTTTTTATATTCTACAGGAACTGGATTACTCTAGTATGCTTTTGCTCCATGGTAAAGATATGAAATCTGAATCTCCAACTGAAATATGCTGGAGGGATGGCAGAAGACTTCTGACACGGATGAAATTTTTTCTTAGAAAAAATTGAGGGCAGAA
>WNGS01163947.1:23235501-23278841 GCA_020271785.1 Procambarus virginalis | reverse complement strand
TGTATAATAATTCTTATGTAATAATGACAGTAATTAAAATGGGAAAATTGGAGCCATGTGAAGGATTTGACGAGTACTTCCAAGAACATGCCTTAAACTACTGAATCACGATTCGCTATAAGTAATGTAATTCTTATTCACCTATCCATAAAGGGTCTCGAGGCATCGAGCTGATACTAAATCCAAGTATTTACACATTACTCGTGTACACTCTGTACACGTGTATTCACCTAGTTGTGTTTGCGGGGGTTGAGCTTTGCTCTTTCGGCCCGCCTCTCAACTGTCAATCAACTGTTTACTAACTACTTTTTTTTTCCACACCACCACACACACCCCAGGAAGCAGCCCATGACAGCTGACTAACTCCCAGGTACCTATTTACTGCTAGGTAAGAGGGGCACTCAGGGTGAAGGAAACTTTGCCCATTTGTTTCTGCCTGGTGTGGGAATCGAACCCGCGCCACAGAATGACGAGTCCTGCGCACAATCCACCAGGCTACCAGGCCCCCTGGTGTGGTGTGGGAGTTCTTCCACCAGTGCTCCTTTCAAGAGCACAAAGAAATCACATTAATGTGATGTATCAATTGATATTTCATCTTAATGTGATTTCTTTGTGCTTGTGCGACAGTAATTAGTGTCAATGTACATGTAAATATACACTCGACTGCACGTGGCTGTAGCCACAGTAGCAAAAGTGGCTGTACAGTGGTTGGTTGTAGCCAAATTGTCTTCTGAGAGCAACTTTATGAAGATGCCAGACCAACATTATACCAGTAATATATTTTACTTTTCATATCTTTATTGAACTTTCTATATCCAAGGTAGATACTCGAGGAACAATAGAAATCGGTGCAGAAGGTCATGAGGGAGAAATAAGGAAACAACTTTCAAATGGTTTTGTTCATGACCATAGATGGAGCATGTACTAAAGTATTGCTGACAAGGCAGACAATAAACAATGTGAACCCAGTAGTGATAGTATTGAGAGACAGGGCAAAGAATGATATATTGTTTGTAGGAGGGACAGAAGTGAAACAAAGGAAGTGGAAATCTTAATTCCCATTGCTGGGGAAAGGATGTCTGTTTTTAGGCTTGTGTCGAGATCCTTTAGATCTAACTACCAACCTAACACCTTGCACCTATTTACTGCTAGGTGAATAGAGGCATTAGGTGAAGTAAATGTGCCCATCCATTTCTGTCTGCTTGGGGCTCAATTCCAAGATCCTGATTTAATCAAAGACTACACGCAGTCATCAAAAGTGATCTCTAGCCACTTACTCCATTGTAGTAGCATGGAGATATCCTCAGTTTAAATTAAAATCAAGAGGTGATACTGTGCTCTCGAATTAATGTAATCCAGCAGAGAATAGCACAAGGAGCAGGGAGATATTGGAACACAAACATCAGACTTGTGCATGTCCCGAGTGACAATTGTAACATAAAGAGCAGATAAGACCAAATTGAAGCTATTGATCTTGGGGATTAGTATTAAAATCTTCGACTGGTACAATTACAGAGAGAGCAGGAGGGTGGGTGGAAGTTTCTTGAATTATTCGTTCATGACCAGCAATGTAGCTTTTATCCATTGTCCTTGTAGGGTATTGTAGATGCTTTAAGTACTTTTACCAGTATAATATAATCCAGTCATGTATGTGGAAAGTTAAATTAATATTGTAAAATATTTTATTGCCAGATGTGGTGATTATGCTTAATGCCATAACTCTTCTTCTGAAGACTATTCTCCTCTCGATGAGCGACACGCCCGTCTCGCACGACCTTCACGTGACATGGGACCAGGTAGCTTTTGTTACGTGTAAGTTTTTCATATTACAAATGTTGAATATAAATAAATTTAGTACACCATAATAGAATGTGGTACATTCTCCTTGTACTTATATGTGACTTAAATGAGTAAACTTGTTTACTTGTGTTTGCATCTGTGTCCACTGTTATCTTATCTTCCCCTTGGCAATTCCACCGGTTCCTCTGTGGGTTACCAAGTATGACATTTTGTTCATGCTGCCTCCCTCCTCCCCTCCTCCCCTTTCTTCACTTCCGTTCCCATATCAGGCCCCATGTATTGGCCTGGCCTACCTGGATTCTGTCATTTGCTACTGGAAAAAGGTCCCATGCTGGCTTGAAAGCACTCTAGCATTCTCTTGTCTCTGTGTGGTTAACTGAGGCATTAATGAATTGGTGTTATTTACCATTCTGTGCATATACTGTACTGTACATACATAGAATATAATTGCAACATTTTGTAACAGGATTAGTGAAAATCCTAAATTGGTAGAATGAACAGTAGTCCAGATTTTTAAGGTCGCACTGTACTGTCCATTCATTTGCAGTTGCAAATATAGTTTGGATTCTGGTAGTGATATAAATGTTTGTGCTTTTTTCAGTTTATGGTGTAGAGGCTGCCTTGAAAATAATTGGGCTTGGATACAGACGGTACTTCCACTCTGGTTGGAATATTTATGATTTCTTTATTACAATATTGTCAATAGCTGGACTCGTTGCAGAGAAATTTTCCTCGTCGTTCTTTTATATTGTTATCTTAAGACCACTACGGTAAGACGGCACAGTATTTACTTTCCCCATTTTGTTTACGCATTTCATGCTTGGCCTTATAGAAAGTAAACTTAGAAAAAGGCTTAAATAGATATGCATTCTCATAACATCTATTTAATTGAATATCAATAGTTTAAATAATTTTTTTGTAATGTGTTTACAAGATATTATTATTTCAGTATACAGTACAGTATTGTAGAAGTTTTAGAAAAATTTGTATTTCTATAACAAGTGAAACAAATATTTTCAGGCTCCTTCGGTTGTTTCGGATGAGAAAACGATATAGAGATGTCTTCCAGACTTTAGTCATCCTGACGCCTCGTATTATATCTGCCATTGTCGTCATCATTATCATCTACTACTTCTTTGCAGTCATAGGGATGGAGCTGTTTTCTAATTATGATATGAAGAATTGTTGTGTGTGAGTTTAATAATTTTAATGATCATTAATGCATTAAAAATTAATACATTAATGTTTTATTAAATTTTTTTATAACATTGCAGTATCGTGTACTGTTTTGGATTGTTTTATTGATGATCTGTACATTGTACATTGCTATTAAGAAATAAGCATCAAGTCATTGAAGAGTAGTGTATCTGTTAAGCACTTACCTCAGACCCACATTTACTTAAAATATAAGCATTTGTGACAAAGAGCATAATGAGGGTTTTCCCACTCATCTCGGCAGTCAATTTCTACAAAAGAACCCAGAATTCCATCAGTGGTACTTAACTGATGTTAAGTGTGTGCAACTGGTACTTGTACAAGTTTCTGGTTAACCATTGATTAATAGGCACCCCCTAAACAAATGCATTGCTTGAGGGTCAACATAAACTAGGTGACTTGGTAGTGAAGAACAGGCCTTCAGATTCTGATAAGCCTCGTGGATCGGTGCAGTGGATTTACTATTTTTATTTATTAATCACTTATGATCTAATAATACAGTCCTCTAAACGAACTTTAATTGTACAGCTACAAATAAAAAGGAAAACAGCATGATCCTAATACTTCCCACCAAATGCACTCATCTCGGTGGAACTTAAGAAACCTCCCTGCCCATAATGTAAATATTGTTAGGAGACTTCATTTGTCACTATCACCCCTATTTTGGGGGGGGGGGGTCTATGGGCTACATAAGAGTACTTACATTCTTGTAAAGCCACTAGCACGCATAGCATTTCGGGTAGATCCTTGATCTTAATTTTCCTGGAATACGACCCGCCAAATTGTTTAACAACCAGGTACCCATTCACTGTTTGGTGAACAGAGGCGTATAGTTAAGGATTGGCAGCCAGTCAACTCGGGCCAAATCACGCGCGAAGTGCGGGGCGAGTGTCTTGCTGCTGCACCACAGGGTCTGCTTTTATTTATTTTTTTATTTATTCGTTTTAATTTTATTATTATATGCTGGCTTGAGTGATCTCCAGTGACCATTGAGAATGATTCATGACCTTGCCAGGATGTTTGGAAATTGTGTGGTAGCTAGTTCCAACCCTGGTTGTATGATGGTAGATCTTGCTTTAGGGGGGGCCAGATAAGAAAGGTGGTTTTCATATTTAATTCATTTTTATACTAAATATTCTACAATCTATTTGTTTACAAATTCAATCAAGCTTTAAGAAGGCAATTCACAAAAGATTGTCATAAATGATAAGAAATGCATTGGTTTTTGTCTTGAATATTAATGAAATATTTGCTTGCAGGAACACAACAGTAGAACAGTTCTACAAGGATGATAACACAACCGTGTATGTAAATTATTACTACCTCAACAACTTCGATAACATTTTCATAGCAGGAGTTACACTGTTTGAACTGACAGTGGTTAACAACTGGTTTATCATTATGGAAGGTAATAGTTGTCATACTGCAGTAAAGGATGATAGTTTCTCCCTCCAGTAGACTAATTTGGCTTGGATCTTTCTATGTTCAATGGAATTCCATTTAAATTAATACAGACCTCTGTAATTAAGTCGAGGTTAAATATTGTAACTTGATACAGTACATCTAGTTATTGGCATTTCCTAACATAAGGATGATTTGTTTAACTTGTAATACTGGCACTTCTAAAGACAGTGTTTGTTGTAATATTAATTAGCTTGTCTGTTTCTAATTTGGCCCTTCCAGCTGGTATGGTTACTTTTTAGTGTGGTACAACCACAATCATAGAGTAGATTTCTACACAAAGACCATTGTTAACGAGGAGGCCGAAATTTAAATATTTTCACACTTGAACATAAATTTTTTAGTGGCCCGACTTATATCATCATCAGTGAGATAATTGAAATTTTTAGGCTTACAAGTTACAATTTGAACAGTGTTACATAAGCCATTGTTAGGTAAAGCAGCAGCAGCAATAAGTGATTGTTTCTGACGTTGGCAGGTTATGCAGCGGTGACAAATGACTGGGCGAGACTGTACTTCATGCTCTTCTACTTGGTTATGATGGTTGTCATGTCTGTTGTTGTTGCCTTCATCCTAGAGGCATTCACATTCCGCATGGAGTACAACCAGACTGTGCAGGCAGATAAGGATGGAGGTGAGGCTCGTAAATTTCCGAATGTTAATCTGGACACAAACTTCCCAAGGTTATATAGGTACAGTACTGCACCTTGCTTGTATATTCATTTAAATTCTTAACCGGTTACTTTTCAAGACAGCCCGTCTACTATATTTTCAGTGTTAATTACCGTATTTGGTAACCCGTAGGCTTGCCACCCACTTTAATGCCTCCCAAACTTCAAGGAAAATATTTGGGACTCAAAAATTGTGTGGAGACTAAACAAAAATAGCAGCAGCAGTTTCACAAGCTGCACCACATACCTCCACGTATTTACTCAAACTAAAACATTGGCCTATGTTTCTCTAGCTTCATTTACTGAACTTCCTCCCCCCCCCCACCCACTTAACCTCCCCCTCTCACACTCGCCCAACCTCCCCCCTCACTGGTATAATTGTTCTGTAATATTAAGGTGCCAGAGTCAACTTTACTCTAGAACAATGTTTTGAGATGCTTGTTTTTTTTTTTAATTTAGCCTAAAAACAAGGCTAAACAAGTTGGTTACTGAAACTATTTTTAAACAAAATAATTAATATATATATATATATATATATATATATATATATATATATATATATATATATATATATATATATATAATTAAATTCTATTATTCATTAGAATTCTAAATTCTAAATTCATTAGAAAGACCAGACATGAATTTGGAAATTTCCAATTAATGGTCCTAATACTGTACAGTACAGTAATGGAAAAAAAATAATGAATTTGGTGTTTTCATTTTTTCTCAATTCTATCTTCATATTAAAAAAAAGGCCCCCAAACACAAATGTAAAACCTGCCAATTTTTTAAGGGATGAAAAACATTAAAATTATGAAAATTTCATCAAAATCTGATGAAATACTAACACTGAAATGGAAATAAAATCCCTTAAACATTGGTATTTTGAGGATTTAAATTTTTCTGCAACAATGCATCATAAATCCTCAATAATATCAAGTTTTTATTATATAACTTTTTAAATCTTTTCCAATGACTTGTATTCAGGTAATTTATTATTTTATGTTTACATAAATATGAAATACTGTACAAGTTGCCATTATTGCAAGATTTTCTTGCAACTAATAATAACAATAAATTAACAAAGTTCTTTCAACTAAAGCTAAAAAATGACAATAATAAATTGTTGTTCTCAAAATGTCTATTGATACATGAATTGGGGCATTAGTAGTGTAGTTTGAAATAATTTTGTTTGGTAATGATATTTGGAGAAATGTATTAAATAAATTTTTCCAGATGAAGAAAATGTATGTATTAATGTGAAACTGACAAAAGAAGAACTGAGATTTGTGTACAGTGATGCTGCAGACACTCCGACTCTCCAACAGTATGCCAGTGCTTTAGAAGCTCAGGTAAGACACAAGTGTACTGTAACAGTTTGATATCATACATCAGTCTCTTCTAGACTTGCCAATACTCTACCACTGTGCCCTTAAGGTCAAGTGCGTGTGGAGTGCTGTTCATCTACTTGCGTGTTTTTTTTTTTTTTTTGTTAATTTCTTGTTATTGGCAGTGCTATGCTCATGTTACTCCATCTTGTATATTTTGCCTTAGTTTAAAAATACCATACAGTACAAGTAGTTTGTGTACACAACCATCCAATTATTGGTGATCCTGTCATTCTACATCCCCAAATCAAACTCATTGTAACAAAATACCCTTTTCTGGGCAGTCTCGGTAGCTTCTTGTACCTGCCTTTTTTTTCAATCCACCTTTAACCATGGAGTAGTTTCCTCAAATCAGGATGCATTTGCTTCCCATTTTGTCAAAAGTAAGAGAGTACTGTGGGCTGTGATTTTGCTCAAGTTCTACATCCTGCATTATAGCCCTTAAGAACACTTCAGGTTCTCTCACTCTCTCTCCAGTTTTAATGCAAATGTGTTACCATCTGTTTAAATTCAGGTGACATATTTTTGGTATTTGAGCTTGGCCTGCCTGCAAAGAGGTAACCTGCCATTTTTTTTAACATGTCCATTCATTTGCTTTTTATATGTTCTGGCAGGGATGTTTTTGAGCGGCATTACACCTCCACTCCTTCTGTATTGCCATAGCCTCTAGCTCATGGCAGTACATGAGGCTTTAGCCATTGTCTAGTTTTGGCTTAGATATATAACTTTCTTTTAAATTTGGCAAGGAAATTATTCACACAGTATCCACCCCTTTTATTAGTACTGTACTCCATAGCCCATAAAGTCAGTTAATTGTGCTATTTATCATGCTTTTAATATACTGTAATTACAATCTGCTTGAGCAGGTTTCCTTTGTAATTGCAATGAGAGAATTTTGTCAGCCTCTTATCACTGTCTCAGAGGACAGCTTACAGAATGATTTCAGTGTTATAACATATCCAGTACCATGACCAATACACCATGACAGACAGACTAAGTCATTGGTAGTCGGAGACTATTTACCCGACAGCACTCACCATGGCAAGAGATAATAGGTAATTTTCATCAGTCAACAAGTTCACATGGTATTGTATAATTAGCCATATTCATTCAGTCTTTTGGTTAGATTGTGACTGGTTCTAAGATTTGTACTGTACATGCATAGCGAGGTCTATCAGCATCACCCTAACCAATACAATAAAATTTGAGTTAACTCCGTCTTGCCCTCACTCCCCCCCCCCTGTGGTTAGATTTGCTCTACATACTGATGTTACATCAGTCTGAGCACATCACAACAGCCTGTATTCATTAGTTTCCAATTGTTGGGAACAGGAAGTGTGTTACACTTGTCAATGTTCCTTTACCAAACAACTCACCTTCCCCAGGATGCAACCTACAGTAATCAACTAACTCCTAGGCAAGGTGAATAGATGCATCAGGTGTTAGGAAATGTGGCCAAAAGTCTTGTCCTGGCTAATGATAGAACCCAGAACTAGTTTGTTGTTAATCACCTATGCTACAAGCCACCAGCCTGTTTATATACAGTACCAAGATTTTACAGCATCCAGATTAACTTCTCTTGCAACAAATTCTGATCACTGCCAGTGTATAGATGTATAGTACAGTACCTGGTTACCTGGTTGATGGGGTTCTGGGAGTTCTTCTACTCCTCAAGCAGTACAGTATATTTTTGTCTTATATTTTTCAGGGATCTGTTAAGTATGAAGGCACACGAAGGAGAACAAGAGTTGTACTTCAGCGTCGAATGTATCGAGATGAAATTCCCGGATGGTTGTTGGATTCAGATAGAGGACACCAAGACAGCCCAGGATTGCCTGCCTTCCCGATTATGTTGAGACGACGGTCAGAGCCTGTGGCTGTAAGCACTCCAGTAAGACCCGAGAACTTCCACCAAAGTTTACCTTCTTATTATGGTACTCTAGATGCAAGTGCTTCCACACAAAGCCAAAGAAATGAAGTATAGTATTGGTAGTTATGTAATTTTATTGCTGAATTTTACATTTTTATAATGCATATCTTTAATATATTTCTTGTTAGTGTATATAATTATTGAGCACGTGATTGATGAAAATAGTGCGTGTGTGCTGTATAATGTAACACATTGTACTGCAGATATAAAACAGCATGTCTAAGAATAGATTTGTATTTTTGTATGTATGGATTGGATAAATTACTTATCAAGCAAGATTCTTAAGTGCCATCTGTTTTTTGGAAGTGAACAAGCATAGCTGAATTATAATACTCAAAACCTGACAAATTTATACTTTTGTAGGATGCGTTATGCATCTGATCAAACTTTTCGTTTCTCAAAGTCTACCAACATTAAAGTGTTTAGGACTGTTTGTATGGTTAGTACTCTCTCTTCTTGTATATTTTTGATTGAAGTCTGAATTTGACTCTCTTTTATTTTCTTATTTAAATGGTTGTGATATTATTCTCAAGTGCTTTGGGCAGGATGTTTTAAGTTTCTAAATTTTGTTTAAAGCCGACTTAAAATAATACTCAAATCGTGATATTTTTTGTTTCAAAATTTTAGTTATGAAGGCTGTAATGTGTGTAATGATGGTAACTACTAGTGTTGAGTGACAAAGGGCATCTTATAGAATCTGGAGCCAAGTTATTGTAGATTCAGGACCTGAAGGTTCAAAGTTGGTAAACAAAATATTTGGGATAATTTTATACAATGGAGACAGTTTGAATAGGAGAAAAAAATGAGGAGTGTGTGTCATGATATTCCCAGGGGTAATGGCATAAACATTGGTTAAGTTAAAGTTCCGATTGAGTTGAATGGGAATAGGTATTTAAGAATGGGATGGTTAGGGATTGATATAAGAAATGAGAATGGTGACAAACAATGAAAGGTCATACAACATGGGTTACAGAATTTTCAAAAGCCACTTAAGACTTTGTAGGCTATAAATGAGACGTCTCTTGAAAGATCTCTTGGTAATCCAACACTGCCTATTACCATGGAGATGAATCAGTAAGATGGATGAAATAGATATGATTGTAGTTATAAATTCTGTACAGAAATTGTAATTTTAAATAATTTTACTTTTAAATGAAAATATTTGTATTGTATCATATGTCTTTCCTCGGAGGCATGCATCTCTCTCCATTTTAATTTGATCTGATGGAAATTCTAGTTAGTTTTTAATATTTTTTTAAGTTTGATTAGCAGTTCATGAATATTAAGCTGCACTCCCTAGGAGAATTAAGTATGACAATTTTGGCATAGATAATTGTGTGAATGCTGTATGAAAAAAAAAATGAGTAAACTGAAGTTGTAACATAACTGTATATATACCACCTGGTGTAAGTACATTTTAGTTTAAGTGATGAGTAAAGGTGAGTATGCAACAAAAGCAGTTGGTACAGCTCTTGTCGTCCAACCTGTCCTCAGGCCAGGCTCATTAACCACTGTATTACACAGCAGTTTAATGTTTCCCCTTTTTTTTGTTTTAAACTCTTGTTTCATAAGAACACGGTAATAATATTAATCAATAATTAATTATTTCTTACATTTGTTTTAGCAAAGCTCATATGAGTGGTGTTTGGCTAGAAAAATGCTTTTCAAGGGGTTAAAAATCTGTCACAAAACACCACACTAAGCATGAATATTTATTAAAACAAAACTGCCAAAGAAATAACCTAGGACTGATGCAAGGTTGCATGAAGCCTCAGGAATATAGACACATACAGTAAGTACTTAATGTCAATGGCTGAGCACTTGAAACAATGAAATGGACACTTGACAAGGGTGATGTCTAAATTGCCATTTCTTTTCTTTCTTACCTTTCAATATAAAACAGCACAACTCTAATCATTTATCACATTACATGTGGTTTGGTAGTTACTGGTTATAACAAGTATACATGCTACAGACTTCTACTTTCACTCAACATTTCTTTCTGTGCAAGTTTTCCCAGTCACTTGTTATACACGAGTGAGAACCAAGGTATATCACAATGCTTTAAAACACCCTTCATTATTATTATTATTCATAAGAATTGGAAATCAAATTCAACTATATTTGATATTCTATACTTAATACTGTACATGATTATTATAACTGCACATATATTTTCAGAAAATTAAATGTCTTATTCTATTATCCTTGAAGCAGGTGCTTCAACCCCACTAACAAGGACGGGTAACAAATAATTCAACAAAACAAGTGGCACATTAATTATTTTCAAGCAGTCTTTTGTACGTTCGTACATTGAAGAAAAAAATTGAGATAAAGCCTGTTTGATTCTGAAAGCTAGCAAGTTATTGTAGAGATCAAATAACTTTAAAGAAATTCTTGCTATATACATACTGTATATCCTTTCTTATACAAAAAATTGTTTTTTAAACATATTATTAAATTTCTCATTCTCTTTTTTAAGCTCTTGATCCACTGATGATATCAGCTTCTTCACTGCCATATCTGCAATTTCAAAAAGTAGTTATCAAAAGAAGGCATCAAGCTGTGAAGATTAAATAGCACCGTCTGTGTTGATATTTAAAAGGTGCTAAATATCGCTCAAGATGCCAACAAGAGAACAAAAGGACATAATGCGAGTGCTATCAAAGGTATTGGATTCACCATGGATTCTACCAAGGGACAAATGACCCCTAGGAACATTAGGAAAGTAAGAGAGATTACAGATCTCTCGTGAGAAGCAGTGGTCACAGCACGGCACAAGTGGGAGAGGGGATGTTGCTGGGACCACATGAGGTAGTGAAGCAGTAGTAATGATCACACCCACTCTGTAGAGACAGAACACCAGTTTCAAAATCAAAGCTCTGGGCAGGGGATGAACAAAAGGCCCTAGAGCTAAGGCATAATGCAGTATGGTGCAGATCCTCAAGATTATGGATGGTCGAGACGCCAAGCAATATGTGAGGGCAGATATAATTTATTGATTTTAGAACGAGAGGAGTGCATCTATCAGCTTCCTAGGACGCTGATAGATGCACTAGGGAGAAGACTAACTAAGGTTAGGGCCTCAGAGCATTCAACTTAAGAGGCAAGTGACAGGGTGTCAAAGATCAACCCTAAGATTTTGACAGCATCCCAGTATAGTATTAGTATTACCATAGAGGGACAAAGGGGGTCAAGGATGAACATGCTTCTGAGTAAAAGTCACAGCAAAAGTCTTAGAATCCAAATCGATATGCAAGAAAATGCAGAATAGAACCAGTGAAGAGTAGAGGTGCCATAGGCACAATCAGAGAACACTGTATAAACATCAGAGGTCCGCGGTTGTTCAACGTCCTCCCAGCAAGCCTAAGAAATATTGCTGGAGCAACCATGGACATCTTCAAGAGGAAACTAGATTGTTTCCTCCAAGTAGTGCCGGACCAACCAGGCTGTGGTGGGTATGTGGCCTGCGGGCCGCTCCAAGCAACAGCCTAGTGGACCGAACTCTCACAAGTCAAGCCTGGCCTCGGGCCGGGCTTGGGGAGTAGAAGTAGTCCCAGAACCCCATCAACCAGTTCTTTCGCTGATGGATAGCCTAAAGCAATGTAATAAGTGCTTCTTTTTCACAACCTATCTTGCAGCAAGTTCCAGAGCTTCTAAGCTAAATACTGGTCACCCTAGGACTTGTCCTTAGGAGCCTTTTTTGCTAGTCTATCACACTCCATATTGTATTTGCTGTGTGTGTGTGTTTCTGCTCAGTTTTGTGTGGACTTGGCTTTTTGTGCTCTGAACTGTACATGTCAAATGGTTACTTCCCTGGGTACTTGTGAGCACTGTCCTTGCACCGAGAGTTCTCTCTGGTGTGTTCGGGAGTTAGCCCTTTTGAGGCCAGGCCACCAGGCTCAAGTGTCTTACTTCAATTATTTCAGGAGGGGTCTTCTGACCTTACTGTTGAGGCCCTTGATTGGGGACATTTATTAGATTGTGTGCACTTGGGGGCCATACACTTTGTTTATATGGCACATTTGGGAGCACCTGTCTGGTGTATTACCAGTAGGTCCTGGTATTCCCCAATGGGTCTTTGGCAAAGTAAATTATGCATGAAGCTTAATGGCCTGTCAAGCTCTTGCCAACTGCTAGTTTGAAGGCTTTTCGTTGCCTATGCTACGTGGCAACAATCATTCTTTCTGCTTCCCCCATGCTGCCTATTAGGTTGATGACTTTTTGACTCCAAATCCTGTGGGGCTTTTCCCCACAGGTTTTAGCTTATCTAAACTTGCCTCTGAAGTAGAGGTATTTCAGGCAGCTGCCGCATAACAGGTATATCTGCCCAGTTTCATCATTCACGGCTTTGTGCTCAGATAGAAGCCTCTGAATTGCTGTGGTGTTTAGGGATTTGGAATTGGAGGTTGTGTGGTGATGTCTCTGTTTTATAATAAATTTGTAGAAATATTATTCAGTAGTGTAATTTGGGAACTGTAAATGTGTGCTAAAAAATATGGTGCTCATATGTAGTGATCCGTATACTGTATTATATTCTTAGAACAATAAAACTTTTGTTGTTATTATACTATATACACACACATCATATATAGCTATCTATACTTTTATAAGCCACAATGAAGAACTTAGTAATTCTGGAGGGTGTGGTAATAAAATTTTAGCATAGTATAGAGCCACACACTAAGATCACATGAAGTGAGCAGACGACATCACCTGACAGAGCAAGATGCCTTCAGTATGTACCATTAATGTCCCAGGAGGGGGGGGGGGCAAAAGGTACTGTAGTAACCATTAACCCCTGAACTGCACCACGACTTATACCACTCAACAGCCAGGTGCACATAAAAAAAAAAAACCCCATTTTTTCTTTCTAATACTGTATTGTTAAAATGCATTCTCTGATCATGGGAAAAATAATACAAAAATTGTATGTGACTTACTTTGGTCTGAAAGTTTTGCAATTCATGTGCATTCATTGAGCAAACACCCCAGGGTGGTGACCTCGAGCCAGCCGTTGCAGAGTTACAGTGAATATATTTTGTAAATAAATATTACACAGTATTACTGAATAGTATTTTTTTTTGCAGCAGCAGCAGCAATGTTATTCAATAGTGTGTATTTTGAGAAATTTTTATAATAAAATGTGTGGAACATCGGAATGCTCAAATATATATTCACGTCACTCTGATGCATTTATATTATTTGCCAAGAACAACACAACATTTTATTCTTGATAGGGGTAATTGTGAGGGTAATTGTGAGAGGTAATTGTGAGGTTCCCACACACTAAGCCATCACAATGGCTTAGTGTGTGGGAACCTCCTAACATATGATCACGAGTTCAGTCTGGCTCACCATGTTCTGTATGAAATTGTAACTGCATGCATTGAATATACCTTTTCTTAGTATTTCTAATATTATACCATACCATGGTTTTTCAAAGTCCATGGGTTGTCAATGTTATTTGTATCACAGAACATGAAGATCACAGGTAAGCACACACATTCGTGACACCAAGATACATATTATATTCCTTGCTAATGACTATTCTCATAAATACATACCCTGTCCATCTGCTATTCTATTAGCTTCCTCGAGGGCCTTTTTAGCGGCATCATAGTCATGGAGGTGGGAGTGTGCTAAACCGAGGCGATACCAACCCTTCACATTATCTGGCTGAAGCTCCGTCACTTGTTTGCAGCACTCAATTACTCGTTCATACCTCACTGGGCATTGTTTTAGTAAACAAGCTGAAAAAATGTGAAAAGTTATTATATAATCCCGTACGACTATTAGGCAGGACATGCTCCCCCAAGCTTGACTCAAGTCACACTACAAGTTATTAGCAGTTAATGTCTAAGCTTTTCCTGTCCCTGTCTGTATCCAAGTCATCATATGGGTCCTGTAACATGGTGATCTATGCCTTTGACTCAACTGACGATCCTGGTTTTGATCCCCAGGTGGGACATAAATGGTTGGGAACATTTCGTTTCACCTGATACCTATGTTCACCTAACAGTAAATAGTTACACATAGGTAAACATAAATATACATACACATAAACTCACTTATGAGAGTTCAACGTGGGGGGGGGGGGGGGAAAGGACCATGAGACATGTACTGGCTACCTGTCCCTGACAATGGGAATTATGATGATGCCATGTGGCATAATAATAATTCAGAACAAAAAGACTAAAATAATTAGGAACTTACATATAGTGTACTATATTAAAAAATAATAAATAAACCATGTTGAATGTGTAAGGTATATCCAATGAAAAGTTGGGGTACTATAATTAATTTTGTTGGAGGACAGCTAGACAATACTGTATATTAATGCACACACACACCCTGGCATACAGGGACTGGTGGGTGAGCAGACAGCACGCTGGATGCGTGATCCTGTGGTCCCGGGTTCGATTCCAGGTGCCGGCGAGAAACAATGGGCAGTTTCTTTCACCCTGATGCCCCTGTTACCTAGCAGTAAATAAGTACCTGGGAGTTAGTCAGCGGTCACGGGCTGCTTTCTGGGGTGTGTGGGGTGTGGGACAAAAAAAATAGTAATTAGTAGCAGTTGATTGACAGTTGAGGTGTGGGCCGAAAAAGCAGAGCTCAACCCCCGCAAGCACAACTATGTGAGTACACACGCACACACCGTTGACACTGATGGGTAAGTACACACGCTCGATATATATATATATATATATATATATATATATATATATATATATATATATATATATATATAAGAATATAAGAAAATTTACTTTCGCAGAGTGGTAGACGGTTGGAACAAGTTAGGGGAGAAGGTGGTGGAGGCCAAGACCGTCAGTAGTTTCAAAGCGTTATATGACAAAGAGTGCTGGGAAGACGGGACACCACGAGCGTAGCTCTCATCCTGTAACTACACTTAGGTAATTACACTTAGGTAATTACACTGTATGATAGACTTGTCTCAAGGTTCACTTCCCCCCCCACCTCCAAGAACGGACTGCTGACTAACTCCCAGATACCCATTTACTGCTAGGTCAACACAGGTATTGGGCGATAGGAAACTCGTCCTATCATTTCTGTAATGTCCAGGATTCGAACCTGGAATTCCCAACTGTGGGATGAGAATGAGCCTAACTGTGCAAGTGAACCAAATTAGAGGACACAGCATGAACATCAGAGGCCAAATACCATTAACAAAAACGACTACGCAACAAGTCAAATAAAGGCAAATTTCTATACAAGTTACTGTTCTATTGGACATGTTATTTATAGCAAAACAAAGAAAATTAATAGTGTGTATAATAACAAATGTAACTTAAGTTCTGATTGTACACTTAATTATCATCATTCACCTCACTTTCACTTCACGAGATGGAGGCACCTTGCATTAGAGGGTATGGCTCTTCAACCCAAACTCCTTTCACATTATTGTAGGGGATACAGCTTTATTTGCATCACTTACAACTAAAATACCTGCAATATTATTGTGTAGATCAGCTGTGAGAGCAGAAATTTCCTCTTTAACTTCTTCTGACATAGTTGAAGTACATTGCCTTCTAAGTAGTTTGTTGGGGTTCAGGTCCTGTTCAATTCCTTTCATATACATCAACCCACTGAAACAATATCATTTTGTTTATACTGTATACAGTACAATGCCATTTATTTTAGAATGATCTTTGCTTTAGTCTACTGTCCATTACTTACAGTGCAACATACAATCTATCATGTACAGTAAAATAATAAAAATATTAATAAAAATATTAATAAAATAAAATTCATAATACAGTATAATTTTTGTTCCCATATACATACAATAATTTGATGTAAAATACACATCCACTTAACACAAAAATACCATCCTTTGTGCACTGATAAGTAGTAGTAATAGTACATAGTACATAAGCAGTGCATATAATTAGTAGTAGTAGTATGATCAGTTGTAATATAGTAATATATAGTCTAATAAGCAGTACTTGTAGTAGTACAGTAAACCAAAAACCCTCTCCACGTATCAAGTTTCTCTCCCACTGGCACCCTCCCCAGGATGTAACCCCCACAACAAGTTGACTAACTCCTGGGTAACTACTTACTGCTAGGTGAACACACACATTAGGTGATAGAAAATGTGCCTAACCATTTCTGTCCTGCTCGGAATTCGAACCCAGAATTCTTGACCGAGTCGACAATGAACCCAATTGTACTAATGGGACCTTTTGTAGTGCTGAATTATAATGACCCATAATAATGATGGGAAAAAAATGTTGCACACAAATTATTAACGGAAAACATTCCCACACACTAATAAGTAATGAAAAAAGCCTGATCAGCCAGGTTGTAACGGGTATGGGGACCAGAAGGATGCTGTAAGCAACAATATTTCAGATCAAGTTTTCACAAGGCAAGCCTAGACCCAGGTAAGGGTCATGAAGCCTAGACCCAGGTCAGCCTTCATGATTAAAAAACTAAAAATCAACTACAGGTAACTGTTACATACACTAAGAATCACTAGGAAACACTGTTGCATGCATTAAGAATCAATGGAAAGCATTGCTCTGTAAATAATAATTCCTGGATAAAAATCAATAGAAACCTTTCCCCACAAACTTGTAATCATTGAGAATAAAAAACCATTACAAACAACTAAACAAAAATATTGGCACATTACTAAACACTAGAAAAGTAAACTTTTAAAAGGCCAAATATACTTTTTTTTAAACCCTCTTAGAAATTATAATTTTATATAATGCATAAAAGTTTAAAGGATATTTCTTAACTCGATATGACATTTAATAGATAGGTTCGCAAGCTTTTTGTTCAAGTTCCCGACTGTATATTTTCAAAGATAATAAAAATCAAGGATAAAAATTCTTTCAAAGCCTAAATTACCTATGGTAACTCTTAATAGCTTTCTTCAACTGCTTGTCCTTGAAGTGTTCATTACCCTTCTGCTTGAACTCCTTGGCACTAGTCAGCTTCTCGACCACAGCCTTCTCTGCATCCTCAACGGTGTCCATGGCTGTACAATACCCTGAACAGTTATACAATATTACTTTAGTTATTACTTTATGCTTCTTGAGTTATGTTACTGTAATAAAAATGTCATAAAATGACATCAAACAAATGAAAAACTTATGAGACTTCGTATAGATTTTAATTAACTAGTATTGTACTTATCTGGCAACACTGATAGCTTCAATATGTCATTTGTCTTGATTAGACACACACACATGCACATGAACATGCTAGAAGGGTGACAGGAAACTGCCGATATACTGCACATGAAATGACAGATTTCTAACTGACAGAAAGATGAGGATGGTAATCTGGGGCAATGTATCCAACTGGAAGTGTGTTACTAGTGGAGTACCATAGGGTTCAGTTTTTCCATTAATAATGTTCATTGTCTATATAAATGATCTGCAAGAAGCCATACAGAATTATATAAACATGTTTGTTAATTATGTTAAATAAATGGATGGCAAAATACTAAAGATAACGCTTATCTTTAACACTGAATAATGCTTCATATAATGCCTTGAAACTAGTACTGACAATTTTGGCATCCACCTTCTCACTTAACTGTTATAACCATCTACCACTTTTGAGAAAGTGAACATTCTAATATTTTTGGGGCAGCAATGTTTCCTTGGTTTGAACCTATGTCTTTTAGTTCTTGAACTTGACATTTTCTGCGTACTAGTGGCTTTAGGTATTGTATGTACCACCTCTATCTTTAAATCTAACAATGTTTGTACTGTACTGTAATGCTGCAACTATGTATGTACTGTTCCTAAATAAATTATTATTATTATTATTATTAAATGTAACTCACACAAGGGGCAACACCTTCAAGCTCAGAAAGGAACACTGAATGATATACTGTAACAAGATAGGCTTTTTCACCCATAGTTGGTTAGGCACATTTTGTTTTGCCCAATGCTTCTGTTCACTTAGTAAAAAGTACCCAAGAGTGGCACAGAAATGGTTGGGTGCATTTCCTATTGCCTAATGCCCCTGTTCACCTAGCAGTAAATAGGTACCTAGGATTTAGCCAGCCTGTTGTGGGGGTTGCATCCAGGGGGGGGGGTCAGTAGTTCCACCCTGGGGGGAAGGGCCATTATAAGCCTAACATGTACTGCCTGTATAAACTGGCTGTAAGTCCCCCAACACAAAGAATGATTAAATCTAATTAAAAAGAATTCTTCCGTTACAAGACTAAGAACTTCTATATACTCTATGTAAAAATCAAAATATGAAGAAATTAAACCCATGGAAACACCTACCCGCCGAAGCCATAAGTACGAAATGCAGTTCAAAATTAAACCGGAAAATAATCCCTAAGAACAATGGGGACCTGCGACATGCCGCCGGATTCCTGTCCCCGTCGAGGCCACTAGAGCTGGTGATCCCCAGGTAAAGTTAGAGAAGGCAGAGCTGTATAGAGCAGCAAGTATTGCTCCCAACTGTAGGTGTTGTAGAGTCCGCCTTGAGTCAGTGCATGACTGTCAGCCGTGTGGGAGGTGAACGGTATGAGGACTTACTGTACTTGCGTGACGCAGGCAGGCGAGGGCGAGGCAGGCGTGAGAGGCAGGGGAAGGCAGGCGTGAGAGGCAGAGGAAGGCAGGCGTGAGAGGCAGGGGAGGACAGGAGGACAGGAGGCAGCAGCAGCAGGACACGGGCGCCTCCACCACCTGGCGGGTTGTGGTCGCTTCCCGCGCCGCGCCAACCCTACATGCTCGTTTTCTCTTGTTCTGTACTCACCTAGTTGTGCTTGCGGGGGTTGAGCTCTGGCTCTTAATATTCCTTACCTTACCTTACCTTAATTTGGGTTAATTTGGTGTGGCTTAACTTGGGTTAACTTGGTATGGCTTAATTTGGGTTACCTTGGTGTGGCTTAACTTAGGTTACCTTGGTGTGGGTTTGAAAATCTGTTTGTGAATTGTCCTGTGCACAATGCGATTTGTGTCCGTGCACAGAGGCAGTAGGTGAAAGGGAACGCGCCCAACCATTTATGTCCCGCCCGGGATTCGAACCCGGAATTCTAGTGGATAACGAACCCAATTGTACTACCTTGAGGTAGTACCCGTCAAGGAGGATACAAGTAATATCCTCCTCACCTAATACTGTATATATCTTACCAATACTGTATAATACAAAAAAATATATAATAATTATGGTAATAATCTTATTGTTACTATTATTATTTACCTTAATCCAACAGATAAGATTATTAAGAGGTATATTGTAGCAAAATTTTAGTTCAGCATTATAACTACATATATATTGATGGGAATTATTTCACTGGTAAGGATGTGTGTGTTGAGTACTAATACAGTATTGGTTAAGTGGGGAAGTACAAGATACAGTCAGAGTTTGATGCACAAGGTAAGAAACTATAAAGATGAAATTAGGTACTTTTTGGTTTTACGTTTGAATAAGGTATAGGTTGGACAATTTTTTAATTCATCAGGAAGTGAGTTCCAAAGACAGGAGTCCTTTTATTTGCATGGAGTGTTTGTACAGATTTAGCCTGACTGGGGATATCAAAGATATAATTATTTCTGGTGTGGTGCTCATGGGTTCTATTGCACCTATCTAGGAAAAGTTTCAGATCAAGATTAGCATTTAGGAACAAGGTTTTGTACATGTAGACAGCACATGAGAATGTGTGGAGCGAGTGTATGTTTAGCCTGTTACGGGACTTAAACAGAGGGGCTGTGTGTTGTCTGAAGGCAGAGTTTGTTATAGTTCTAATAGCAGATTTTTGCTGAGTGATGATAGGCTTGAGGTAATTTGCAGCAGTTGAACACCATGCACAGATACCTTATGCAAGATAGGGATTGTTTAGTGCGTATGTAATATAATGAATGGTTGAGCAGAGTAGGGAACTGTTCCCTACATAATAAATTGTGGAACAGTCATTATATTGATCTCAAATTTTGCTACAATGTACCTATTAATAATCTTTAAATTTTGCTACAATGTACAGTACCTATTAATAATCTTACCTTATCTGTTAGATTAAGAACCTGCCCAAAATGTTATGAGTGTTAGTGGCTTTGCAAGAATGTAAAAACACCAATGTTATGTACTCTCACAAACCCAATGTATCTTCCTATTGTTGTAAATACTGTAAATAAAAAAATATATGATTTTGAGAATACTCTCAAAAATTTTCAGGCACATAGCCAACAGCTTCAGAGACTTTTGGCTATGTGTTGTATGTGGGTTTACCTGAATTTACCTGAGGGGCCACTAACACACACTTCCTCAAGGACAGGAAGCTGGCACCTTGTCATAGGTCACCCATTTATTCAGATAATTTTTTCCAGTTGGATTTTGAAAAAATAGTTTTAGCATTTACAGCTTCAGTGGGTAGGCGGATCCATGGGTTCAAAAGCCTGTGGGTGAAAAAGCATCTTCTGTTTTCAGTCCTGCATTTGTGGATTGTTAACCTTGAAACCATTGCTCCTTGTTTGTGCTACATCTGGCCTTAAATATTTATTAAGTTTATTCTTTATACAGTTGTTTATAATAAACAAAATGTAACTACAATAATGTGTCAACTTACCTTGGTATAGTTAACAGCTGTCTTGATCACTGCAGGACTAACTCTGTACATTAATCTAACCCAAACTTAAAATTACTGGAGAAGTACATGGCAATTCCCACTCCTTCCTTCCACCAAAACCAAGCTACATAAAGTCAGGCTTGAGACAGACAGACTACCAGATTGGTTGAATAGGCTAGAGTCTAAGCTACACAGATGCCTCAACATTCTGTTAATTTTCCCCCTTCCCCAACTCAACCCACATGTGTTTTTTGTCTGCCATTGGTTGATATAACAGCCTAAATTGGTTACAAATATCTCTATACTGTACTTATAAATATTTAAAGTAATACATTAATGCAAATATTGGGTACAGCCATAAGCAATTGTCACAAGTTAGTCCCCTCTGCCATACCACCCACCCTTTTGTCGTATTGTACTTCCCCACCTTAGATGAAAAATAATCCTGTACCAGTTTTTTACGACTATGTTAGTCACCGAGGCTGTACAGCGAGACCCGCCACTCACATTGTCATCCTCCCAGTGACACCACATACTCAAAAGCATTTTCACACTCACACCCAACACCCACATTCACTCCCGACAACCACATTCACTTCCCACTTCCTTTCTTTACCGCCACACACACTATCAACTCCCCACTCCCGACACCCTAGCCCATTCCCTACACCCACTCTCAATACCCTGACTTATTCTCAACATCCTTACCCACTCCTGACACCCTCATCCAGTCACGCTGCAGTTTTTTTCCGCTTTTATCTGTAAAAGCAGATAGTCACTCAGATAGCAACAATAGCAGGGATAGTGGAATGACCTGTGGGAGAAGGTCTTGGAGGTCGATGGATGTAAAAAAAAAAGTGGGGCCATGCATTCCAGTTAAATAATGTGCCATCACCAATTTTTTTGTGTTATTACATTATAGAAATAATTTCATAATTTTAAGATATATGTGAGTAAATATTTGTTGTTTAAGTATTTGTTAAATGAGGTTCACCCAAATAAAGGCTACTGTGTGTCATTCAGTAACCCAACTACAAAGGCCAGATTTCTGTCCAAATTAAGTAATCAAGCACTCCGAGTCAATTTTGTCCAGATTACCCAAAAATGTGGGTTACTGAGGTCCAAAATAGTAAGCGCTTACAGTATGTTGTCCAGCAATAGTAGTATGGTTACACGAGGCAAGGAGAAGAGCAACACCTTTATCATGGCTATGAAGGGCACTCGGGCAACCTGCATGGTGGCCCACAACAAACATTAATTAGTACTCGTTTTCTCAATTATATTCATCACTTATTTGGTTCTTTTATATATGTGTGGTAAGGTTTTGCATAAAATTTATGCAGTCTTAGGAACAGTGATAAATTTTTGTAAGTGATTAAAGTTAAATTTAAGTACTGTACTTACATGAAATAAGGTGACCTTTTAAAACCTCAAGAATGTCTTAAGAAAATTAGAATAGCAAAAGTAGTATATATCTGAAATGTTTACACTTACACGTAGAGATATGAAAGGTGCAACAGGCTACCAGTGGCTGTGGATGAAGTTAAAGCCATGAACCATCAGAATAAGCACCATTCATCATTCCTCTTTCAGTAGTCTTTTCATGGGTAATATAATGATCCTCTTTAATATCAAAATGCTAAGCAAAATTTGAAGTGTGTACAAGCATTGTTAGATACAGCATTGGGTAAGAGTGATAGTATTATCAAGGCCAATGTACCGTTATAAAAACTTACGCACAGGAATACAGTACTGTGTATATATACAGTACACTTGAGACTGTGGCAGGGTACGTCACTCACCGTAAACTGTCCATCTAGTTTTTTCTGCGGAAATATATTTTGTTACAGGATATTAAAGGATGTAACAAATTACAACTGTGTACATGTCTGAAATAAGAGAGGGAGTCACATGATTAACTGCTTTCTTTTTGCAAAGACTTATTTATAAAGACTTTACATAATTACGTGAACCAGGGGAAATAAGGTATCACATACAACTCGTCTGTATTTATTTGTTTCCAATTAACATATTAATAAGGCGGCAACGCACAGTTACAAGAGAGCACTGCTAGGACTTTGTCCTTTGTTTTCAGGCAGTGTACACCAATGTCTCACCCACTTCACCACTCTTCACATATTGCATTTAAAAATTAGTTTAGTATTAAATAATCATTTAAGAAATTTATATATTCTTCAGGCACAAAAAATAAAATCTTGAATGTTTGGTAATATAATTTGTCTATAATCATTTCCACTTAATTTTGTTACCTAATATCATTAATAATAAATAGTTTCAAGGGCATTTATACATCATAATATACACAAGGAAAAAGTGAACAAAAATAGGTTAGCCTTGCTCAAAAATAAATTACAGTAAATAGCCATTTTATTATTATAAAAAAAATATATATAAATGCTTGACGTTTAGGGCTTATCACTGCCTTACCCAACTTTTCTGCCACAACAAAAACAAAGTGTCAAATTTCCTCAAACCCAACAGGACTTGTGACCACCGTCCCTCTATGTAGAGTACTATGTGATCACCATCCCTCTAAGTATAGTACTATGTGACCACCATCCCTCTATTTAGAGTACTATGTGACCACCATCCCTCTAAGTATAGTACTATGTACTTCATGGTAATTATAAGCTTACATATTTTGGTCGTTAACAAATATCTGGCACTTATTTCCCCTAAATGCTACACGCACACACACGATATGTAGCACCTAAGCTTGCAACAATTTACTGTACCTGGCTCTATAACCAAGTACTGTACCTGACTCTATAACCAAGTACTGTACTTGACTCAATAACCAAGTACTGTACCTGGCTCTATAACCAAGTACTGTACCTGGCTCTATAACCAAGTACTGTACCTGGCTCTATAACCAAGTACTGTACCTGGCTCTATAACCAAGTACTGTACCTGGTTCTATAACCAAGTACTGTACCTGGCTCTATAACCAAGTACTGTACTGTACCTGGCTCTATAACCAAGTACTGTACTGTACCTGGCTCTATAACCAAGTACTGTACCTGGCTCTATAACCAAGTACTGTACCTGGCTCTATAACCAAGTACTGTACCTGGCTCTATAACCAAGTACTGTACTGTACCTGGCTCTATAACCAAGTACTGTACCTGGCTCTATAACCAAGTACTGTACCTGGCTCTATAACCAAGTACTGTACTGTACCTGGCTCTATAACCAAGTACTGTACTGTACCTGGCTCTATAACCAAGTACTGTACCTGGCTCTATAACCAAGTACTGTACCTGGCTCTATAACCAAGTACTGTACCTGGCTCTATAACCAAGTACTGTACCTGGCTCTACAACCAAGTACTGTACCTGGCTCTATAACCAAGTACTGTACTGTACCTGGCTCTATAACCAGTACTGTACTGTACCTGGCTCTATAACCAAGTACTGTACCTGGCTCTATAACCAAGTACTGTACCTGGCTCTATAACCAAGTACTGTACCTGGCTCTATAACCAAGTACTGTACCTGGCTCTATAACCAAGTACTGTACCTGGCTCTATAACCAAGTACTGTACCTGGCTCTATAACCAAGTACTGTACTGTACCTGGCTCTATAACCAAGTACTGTACCTGGCTCTATAACCAAGTACTGTACCTGGCTCTATAACCAAGTACTGTACCTGGTCTATAACCAAGTACTGTACTGTACCTGGCTCTATAACCAAGTACTGTACCTGGCTCTATAACCAAGTACTGTACTGTACCTGGCTCTATAACCAAGTACTGTACCTGGCTCTATAACCAAGTACTGTACTGTACCTGGCTCTGTAACCAAGTACTGTACCTGGCTCTACAACCAAGTACTGTACCTGGCTCTATAACCAAGTACTGTACCTGGCTCTATAACCAAGTACTGTACCTGGCTCTATAACCAAGTACTGTACCTGGCTCTATAACCAAGTACTGTACCTGGCTCTATAACCAAGTACTGTACCTGGCTCTATAACCAAGTACTGTACCTGGCTCTATAACCAAGTACTGTACTGTACCTGGCTCTATAACCAAGTACTGTACCTGGCTCCTGACTTAAACATTATAATTACAATGTCAGTTATGTGGCCAACAAGCTAAATACTGTCAACACACACAACTGATATACAGAATTATTTATTTTATAATTACAAACCTTCAATTACAAACTCAGTAGATTTCAGCCAGTAATTACCATTTAGTTATGTCCATACAATAGCACATTTGGTTTGGTTTAAGGTTTAGCCACAAAATACATTTGCCATAATATCATCCAAAGTTGAGTCTCACATCATTTGCAACAGTGTATAATTCAACAGTTAATTTATGCAACATTTGCAATGCTTCAGCCTCCAGTTGAATGTAAGAAAAAGCCAAATTACCCCATTTGATACAATCAAAACCAAACGACTTAAATAATAATTTACTCTATGGGAATTGTGATAATCTCTCCTGGTTTGTGACTTCAAATCACGAGTATAATATGAGATAGTTAACACATCACGGGGAACAAAAGGTGACAAGCATATTCTATGGACTTTAATGAAAACGTGCTAAAATGATGAACACATTAACTTAGGATACAGCACTCAAGTCACTTGTCAATGGACTATTTACTATTATATAATATACATATTATAAACTATATAAGTATATTATACAGTAGTATACAATATATAGTATATAATATTTATATAAAAAATTATACATACTGTATAATTTATTTATACCTTTCTTTACTGTTAGTGGTAAGAGGCACCATGAAGTGTGCTGATAGGACAGTTGAGTATCATCACTAAAAATCTTAAAATAGCTCAAGTCATACAAATTAATTTCATATACTGTACATAGCCATATTTTCAAAAACACATTGTGTACACTAAAGAGAATGTAGCATCTTGGTGTAACTCACACGGTGTCCACACAACACCCACACGGCACCCCTAACACACTAACTATATTCTCCATAAGTTAGACTCTCAACATCTATACAATAAATAAATAACACTATGAACCATATATTACATTAAAGTAATATGTATTTAGAGGTTTTGGAATGTGAAAGGAATGCAATTAGTTAGCTGCAACTTCACAAGAGAACCAATTAAAATGCTTTATCAGTAAATATATACAATACTGTAACTAGTTTTGGTTGCCTTGTTGATGCTGCCTTATATGACACCATATTTCTTTACATAGCTTTGTCATGGAAAATAGAGCAATAAAGCAATATCACATGGAAGAATTTTCATATTGGAAACAGAGTAAATAATCATGTATCAACATAATCAGTACTGGCACCTTGTGTAGGAACGAGACTGTTCCTTGTACACATTATCCGATTCATTATTTTATTGATACGCTGCCCCCGTTCGAAGAACTATACATAATGACCCGATTCATAAATATATCGACAAAGCTGCCCCCCCCTACAGTTAACATGAGCATGGAACCGATTTCTACTCATTTATAATAGTATTAAACTTCTTTTGTCATCAAATGTTTGCCTGCTTCCAAGGCTTAACACAGAACAATGAGTGAAATGAAACCCTGGTAGATTCACCTTGTGTTTGTGAACAATCATCTTGTACTCACCATGTTCACACTAACACACTGATGATGTATTTCACCCATTTATGATGACAAATCTACTCATTTCAGTTTTAAAAACATGTCATTAAGAAGCAGCATGCTGTCAGTACAATTAATAGTAACTAATTATGACTTTATATTTCAGGAGATGGGTGACTTTGCGTCAATTAATTAATGAGGTACCTGCCAGCTTCAATTGTTTAACACTCATTTTGTCTGCTAAGACTTCAACAACTTACTTTCTACCTTCACAAATTGTTGTGGAGTTAATTTGCTCACTAGCAGCACATAATACAGAGTGAACTACTGACTGATAAACTCCTGAAGATATAACACAGTCTCTGGTCTCACTAATTTATTGCTCCCTGCCACTAGTTGCTCTACTTATAAAAGGACCGCTGCTAACCTGTTTATCTTAATTAAACTTTCTTTAACATGCTCAGTGGGAGAGCTTCAGGCAACTCAACGTCCTCTAGGTGAATGCTTGACGGGTTGAAGGGGAAGCGAACCGGGAAAGCAAACTTGGTGTTCATTAGCAGAGTTGCCTGTAAATTAATGAAATACAATTTTTATAATATTTTAAAATTTAGTAATGCATTGAATTATTCACATCCACAGTGCAATCCTTAATTAACTCAGTTGTCTTTACTGTGACAGGCTTGAAGACACTGATGTACCATTTAATTCTTTGTTAAACTCCCAAATATAAAATTATTTCAAGGATGTTTGTTACAGTTTTATACATGAATACCAACAAATACAAACACAGTCTTACAATGCTATCAACATACACTAAGCCGGAATGGCTATATATGAACTATTACAAATGAACTCGCTTTCTTCTGTTATATACATTTCACCATGTGTCACCATTCACCTATATGACCCATGTGCTTAAATACATTAGGTACACAAGATGTTGCCAACTACTGCATACTGAATTTACATTCAAATTATTTCCCTGATGCACAGTTTTACCCAGGAACTGTCACTCAAGGAGGAGGCCATAACATGAAATCCTCCAAGCAACCCTGGCTAAAAAAAACTTCTAGCCCCCAATATTCCTTTTGTACCATCATGGAACCTTTCCTTTTTGTACTCCATTTTCCCTAGCTAATATGGCTGGAGGCCATCTTGTCTTCATTTTCTTAATCTTAGCAACCTAGCAATTATATAATTTCTTTTCTGTAATGAGTTAAATATACTGCATATAAATGCACGGTTTCTATTCACTCACACCAACATACAGTACTACAAATGTTTCCAAGTGAGAAAGGATATTTACCTGAGCCTGTTCACCCTCCGCTCGTGCTTGAAGTTTCGCCTGAATTTTGTGAATGAAAGTGATGGGAACACGTTCTTCAAATTCATCAGCAGGTGTATACAGATTGAGAATCTTTATGATCTGTTAGGGGGGTTATAAGCTTATATAAATACACATGCAGTAATGATTACATTTATATGTTGCACATGTACCTCTATTTCCTATAATTACATGGGGTAATTTCTTTCCAAATACTGTACAACATTACAATAATTTCCTTAAAACAAGTTAGCAACCATCATACGAGATGAGAACTCAAAATGGTAATTCTGGTATTGTTTTAGAGTGCCATACTTAATGCTTGATAACAGCTAAGACAATTTAAAAATGTAAAAGAACTAAATATCCAAAGGATCTGTTTTCTAACACTGCAAATCATATTTTTGACTACATGATAATTGACCATTTGATGAACTTCTGACCTAAAACTCATGGAGCTTATCACACATCAACTGACCTGAGATACAGAGAGCTTGTCACACATATCACATATGGAGTGAACATCATCATCTGTCTTGCGAGCTTGAAGAAGTTGAGCGGCCTGAATAATGGGAGCAAGTGTATCTGTTACCCCAGACTCGTGAAGTCTCATATCACGTGTCCACTGCTCCAAATGACTTAGATTATAGCGGATCTGCATACCTTTCGACCAGTGACACATGTCTTTGCGGAGCAACAAGTTGTTTAGAGATCCCGCACAGATGAAGTAAAATATCTGAAAGAAATATATTTTGTATACATTCAAGGTTAACTGCTAATTAGCTAAAATGTAATAAAAACTGTTATATGCTTGGCTAAACAATCTAGCTACATAATTGTCCTCATAGTTTCCAACTAATAAGCCAGAAATTTATCATTACAGAAAGTAAAGAAAACACTTTCTGTAAATTTAATTTCTCTACTATTAGCAGTCTCACCTGTCTGAAGACCTGAGTTATAAGTTCAGGATCAGTACCAAACATGGCAAGTGTGCGATAGAACTGAGTCATCTCCTTCAGTAGAAGATCTAATGCTTTTTGAGGTTCCACCGGAGACTCCAGCTCCCGTGCCAAACTGCCGGCTCGACCTGGGACAATAACATAATGAAAGCTGTTTATCTGTAATGAAACAACTTTTTATAATTCCTTAAAGATTAAAGCAATAAATAGTAATATTACATTTTCAGATTTTACATAGAAATTAATTGTGGCATACAATGCCTCAGTTCTTCCGATTTATTTTGCAATGCAATATTTCCAGAACTCCAGCAACCCTGTTTCTTGACATCTTCAGCCTCAACCTGGAACTCCAGCACCCCTCAGACCTCCCAAAACACCAGCAGTGTTGGGAAACTATATTGCCACAGCATCAGGAAGACCACATGAATTAGAATTTTGTTTGAACATGTCACTGCTCATCCATACCAACTAAAAGTACAATAAAATTTGGTTCTGTGATCAAAACGTACACATTTGTATTACAGTATTGTCAGAGCACTGCACTTGGGTTAAGCCTACTTACATCTTTTTTTGTACCTAAATATTTGTTGTAGTTTGTTTATTCTCATACTTTTAGAAAAATGATTCGCTGAATACTGAAAATAAAGAAAATAAAGGATTTGGAGATAATGGCATGTTTCAAACAACACCAAAGGTTGAGAGGTAATGTCATGTTATTTTAGGATGTTCTTACCTCTCATGCCTCCTGGCTTGTTGCCCGAGAGCCCCGCGATGGCCTCGTGCTCCAGGATGGAAGGTACAATCAGTGGCTGCACTTTCTCCTCCATTAGTTTTATTACACCCTACAAAGCCACACAGATTTTGGGTTAAATCATTAGTTTCCTAATTCAGTTTAAAAATACATATTACTAAAATGCTAATTCTTTAGGAATGCATTAATCTACAGATAATTTTTTTTACATTATTAAGCACCTATTTATTAAACAAATTGCAAATCAAATACAGTAAATTATCACTAACATTATAAATCCAAACGGCAATGTCGGACAAAACTTGTCGGTATTCTGACAAATCAAAGTTCTTCAAAGACTGTTCATTTTGTTTAACAGTATTTTCAGCCTGGAAAGCCTTGTCGCCCGAATACTGTTTGAGATTGTGTAAAAGTCGAAGGACATTGGATAGCCACAGAACGGTAGAATCTAAATCTTCATGCCGTTTTTTGATAACCCTCTTCACACCATTTACTATGTTGTTGAGAAGAGAGCGCACTTTCTCGTCATCGTTTATGTGATCAGTGTGTCGAATGCACATGAACAATATGTAGGCTGGAAGTCCTGGCAGGAATGTTACAGCCACACGCGGCTTCAGCTCTGATCAAAGAAAACAAATATAATATAGGAACAAAATGTTTCGTAGAGTAGGCACTCTTGTAAAATACAACATGCCAAAGTCTTATAAAAAAAAATTAAAACAATAAAAATATTAGTAATAACATTCTGTAGTAAGGCAATAGTATTTCAGTGCTGCACTGTTATAAAGGTAAAGTTTCTGCTATGAAACATTGTCAAATAATTCAATGAAGCCTTTCTAACCACAATGATCTAGTCAATGAACATCCATGAGTTTCAGCACAATAATAAGGCAAGATGAACTGTAAATAAGTTAACACTTATCTTAATTGTCCTTATTTTATGTAATAAATGATATATATCAAAGTGTGTTTCTAGAAAATAGTTTTGAGACAGACTCAAAAATTCAACCTTTCATACAAAGTTGCAGAGAGATGTTGGATACTCAACAAATAAAAAATCCACACCCTGTACATACCATAAATGAGGACTCTAATAATCTGCATCTCCTCCCGTCGGTCATACTCAAACATGCCCATGTAGTCACGCTCCTTTTTACGAATGACTGGCATCACTTCACCTTCGTTCGTGGCAGCCACATCGAGCAAGTCGGGAGGATCACCACCTAATGGAACAATGAAAAAATAAACATTTGGCACAAAAAACAAAAACAAAACAAAATATCAGAAATTTTTTACATTTAAAATATTTTTGCATTTTAAACAAAGTACATATTGATCTTAGACCACCCGGGCATTTCATGGTAATAAATTACACTGAAAAAATTATTTACCCGGTACACAGACTTCACAATGAATTTTATCTCTTTTCAGATGAAATCAAATACTGTACCTGTAATGTCAAAGTGTGGGAAGAAATCTAAGATTACTGTATGTCATGCCAGAATATTAGAAGATAAGCTGATTCAAACTTCTTTATACACAATAGCATTAGTATTCTTAAATTACTGTACTGACCTTATATTTGACTACTGTAATTCTTAAAACAATACACTAAAGTATACTTATGGAAAAACAGTTATAACTATGAAGAAAGAAAAAGAAGAAATGTTTAGGTGTATTAAAAAACAAATTTTTGGATGTAACCCACATTCTTTCTCAAGGTACTACATACAATGTTCTCAACATTGTATACAACACCTTGAGAAAGGATGTAGGTTACATCCTAAAAATTTGGATTTTATTACTGTACTGTACATGTACAATTACACATAAATTGGGGATTTCCTTCACCATCAATTAGAACTATATAAATAATATATGAAAACCCTTAAAAGAATCATTATGTTGCTCCATAAGGCAATATTCCTGTCTCCTCAGGCAGGAGATCAGTCAACATACAGTATTGGCAGCTGCACCACAGGGTATCATCATTGGTATGGCAGTCTCTTGTTTGGAAGGTTCTTGTTATCCAACATGTCATTTTTCTTGCAGTTGTGACAGTATCTTTGTTGTGTTCCTTAAAAGTAAGATCTTCCGACATCATTTCTCCTAAATCTTTTACATTGCTTTTTATTTCAATAGTGTGGTTTGACTGTTTTATATGTGATTTCTACTTTAATGGTTTGTGTTTTCCATAGCACTGTAATTGGAACTCATCCTCATTAAACATCATGTTATTTTCTGTGACCTATTGAAAGATTTGATTAACATCAGATTGGAGGTTTGCTTTGTCCTCTGTATTGTCTACTCTCATGAAAATTCTAGTGTCATCTGCAAATGATGATACAGTACTGTAGTTTGCATCCTTGTCTATGTGTGATATGAGGATGAGGAAAAGTACTGGAGCAAGCATGGTACCTTGAGAAACTGAGCATTTCATGGTGGATGAAATCATTTGGTTACTCCCAGTTCCTCCCTTTCTGCCCCTTTCCTTAATGTACAGTGCTAAATAATATTCGAGAAAGAATGTGGGTTGGATTGGTTGAGGGACGCCTGAGGTGTGAAGCTTAGTGATGGAAGCTAGACTGGCGAGCTAATGAGAGCCCTTGTTGGTCACCAGTATTGCCGAGAGAGGGTTCAGAAGGATTTGGAATAGTGATGATGGGCCTCTGATGGTCATTCTGGGTTTTATTATTCTCCCAGTCTCTTGTTAGCACAGTGACCCTGCACATCATTTGCAGATGACACTAGAATTTTCATGAGAGTAGACAATACAGAGGACAAAGCAAACCTCCAATCTGCTGTTAATCAAATCTTTCAATAGGTCACAGAAAATAACATGATGTTTAATGAGGATGAGTTCCAATTACAGTGCTATGGCAAACACAAACCATTAAAGTAGAAATCACATATAAAACAGTCAAACCACACTATTGAAATAAAAAGCAATGTAAAAGATTTAGGAGAAATGATGTCAGAAGACCTTACTTTTAAGGAACACAACAAAGATGCTGTCACAACTGCAAGAAAAATGACATGTTGGATAACAAGAACCTTCCAAACAAGAGACTGCCATACCAATGATGATACAGTACTCTTTAAGACATTACTGGTCTCTAGACCAGTAATGTCTTAAAGAGTATGACTGCCATACCAATGATCATACTCTTTAAAACATTACTGGTCTCTAGAGTGGAATACTGTTGCACACACTAACAAAGCTGGAGAAATTGCTGACCAGAGCCTGTAAAGATCCTTTACCACTACAATCCATTCAATAAAACATAAAAATTATTTGGACTGCCTAAAAAATTTAAATCTGTATTCCTTAGAGTGCAGAAGGGAGAGATACTTTACACTTGGAAAATATTATTAGGACTGGTTTTAAATCTGCACACAGAAATAAGATCACACGAGACCAGAAGACATGGGAAGATGTGGGAAATAACCCCGCTGAAGAGCAGAAGTGTAATGGGCACACAGAGAACTCGTTCAGTATCTAAGGCCCAAGACTTTTCAACACTTCTACACATACAGGGCAGATCTAGCCGACCTCCCGCAATGTTCAAAAGAGAACTCAACAAACACCTTCAAAGGATACCAGATCAACCAGGCTGTGACTCTCACGTCGGGCTGCGAGCAGTCACAACCATCAGTAGTTTCAAACCATTATATGACAAAGATTATAGGAAGGACATCACACAATGAGAGGAGCTATCATTCTGTACCTACACTTGGGTAATTACACACACAATGAAGATTGCAAGGTGCATGTGTAAGCATGGTCCAGAGTGCACCATGAACTAATTTTCACATGAAAACAGGTAAAATTTAACTAAAATTCCAGCCCAAGGAATTATGTCAGGCAGACCAGCTCAGGAACGACTTAAGAAATTGAAAATTTGCTTCTGCCTGTTGGTAATTAGTGTAGGCAGCCAAGCACATCTACCACTTGTTAGTGAAAGCATTAATTGGCAGTCACCACTGAGGTTATCTCGAGATGATTTCGGGGCTTTGTTTTTAGTGTCCCCGCGGCCCGGTCCATGACCAGGCCTCCACCCCCAGGAAGCAGCCCGTGACAGCTGACTAACTCCCAGGTACCTATTTACTGCTAGGTAACAGGGGCATAGGGTGAAAGAAGCTCTGCCCATTGTTTCTCGCCGGTGCCCGGGATTGATCCCGGGACCACAGGATCACAAGTTCAGTGTGCTGTCCGCTCGGCCGACGAGCTCCCTTGTCAAACCTTGACCAGATGTCAAGGTTTCGGAAGGGTTTAAAGGTATTATGAATTGACTGCTGCTGGTAATCTTTCTTGATTCGACTGAGTATTCACTAGTATTTGCACGGTACCTATAATGGCACTGCAGGGACCACATGAAGATATCCCTGTGGTGGTTGTGCAAGCTGACTGAATCATGATGCTAGCCAAGGACACATTTTAGAAAGTAAACACATATTATAGCTCAGAAAAGTAGTAAAAATATAAACAAATATAATACACAAGGGAAGAAAATGTTTTGAAATATCAATTAACATATTAAATGCTAGAAAATTTTAATTTTAAGTCCTCTTAATATGGTATTGATATGGGACTCTCACGTTTTTCAGGGTTATTAGCCTACGCTATGTGATCATGCAAGACGACAATTTAACATACATTACGTACATACAGTACTGTCAAAATATAGCATTATGCAAGCCAGGTCACACAATGATACTATTGTTACATAATGTACATGCTTATACAACATAGTAATTACAGTATGATTGCTGTACCCCAACAGAGCCTAAATCTACTTGCTGTGTCAAACAGGAAAGCAATTATATCCATGGGTTTTCAAAATCCACTTCAGCAGCCTTGTAAAGAACCTAGCACTATTATTAGCCCCTCTTATTTAAGTAACATCTAAAAACAAAGTAATGCTAAGAGAGAAAGATAAAGAAAGATAAAGAAAAGATCATCTTTGAGGTGGTTCCTGACTGCTATGGAACAATGGACAAGTGGCTACTGTATGTACATCAAGGCAAGAAGTTAATCTTTCTTCTGGCTCTCTGCAATGAGGATTTTGCAACACTTACACTGTGCTTCCACTACTAGTAAAACAACACGAATAGAACACAAACCATAATACCATATTATTAAATGACATGCCAACATCTCCAGTCTTTACACAAGCAGGAAATTGGTGGATATTTATTGGGGGTGCGTGTCTGAGCAAGACTCTAATGAGGGAAATATGTAATGAATATAGTACAGTACAATACCATATAATATACAGTACACTACAGTATAGTGTGTGTACAGTACACAACATTGTTACTGTATATGTACAGTACATTATATTAAATGCACAGTACAGTATTGTCTACATTACAGAACAGCAGTGAGTGTACAGTAAAGAACAGCATTGAGTGTACAGTAAATAACAGCATTATGTGTACAGTACAGTACAGTATTATACATAGCTATATGGTATGTTAATGAAGTGATCTTGGCTCAAGAACTCTCTACATTCAAAATTTGAGTAAATTGTGTGGTAAATAATGACAGCAGTTAGAGGGTAAAACTATTTACAGTGCTGTATGTACACTAAGCATTTGGCATTTTACCTGCTAATCATTTATAGCAAAATTAACACACTCAGCATCTCTTAAAATAGTTATATCTAATATTAAAACTGTAATGAAGCATTTATTGACGTGTTGGAATTTGAAACCGAGTTTTAATTCATTCATTATTATTAAAATAATTATATAATTCAGAATTTATTTTTATTAACTTATAGTAATCAATATGGTAGTTGCTAAATTCCTAAATTACAATATCAAAATAAATGTTCATTAAATTCATTTAAAATTAAATTATTAATAATTATTAAAATTAAATTTAGTCTTATTAATTTGTGTATATAAATAATATAAATATTAATTTATTTTAATTTCATTACTGTACTATTAAATTTATTATAATAGGATTACCATTAAAAATCATGCGCTAATATTTATTTCTGAACTGAAACTCATAACCTCCATATCCCACAAAAAATAAGACTGGAGTTATAATAGTGTACCTTAATAACAATAAATAATATAATGACTACAGCATTTTGTGTCCATTAAACATTTGTTGCAATGAAAGTAAACTTGACTTCATGGGGGCACTCGGTAACACTAGTCTAGTAAGCAGAGAGATGACGTCTTTAGTACCAGAATTATTGCATATTTTTCTTTTCAATATTCAAGTATGTATTTCAGCACACATGCACGAGCCCATGCACGTGAATGTAGGTTCATCCCCACTGTGCACATGCGGGCAGCTTACCATATGGACTGCCTTGTGCTGAGGATCGCTTGCTGCCCGAGCCTGCAAGGTCAGCAAGTCAGACGAACACAAAGGTCAGAAAAGAGCGACGAAAAACCATAGAGTAAATACACCTAGGAAATAGCTACTCATGGACAAAGAGATTATCATCAGTAATTGGGAGGTGTGTGTAAATATGTTAAATGAAGTGTAACACTAATTAGTGTACTGTATTAGGTAATTATACACTTAGGTAATTACAAATACATACATAAGCACTGGTATAACTTATTCCAGGGAAAAAATTAGGATTACGAACCTGCCCAAAACACTGTGTGAGCTAGTGGCTTTACAAGAATGTAAGAACTCTTGTATATATAAATATTATTAATAATATAAATTAATATATAAATTATTTTTATCTTTTGCTTCATTCCACATACATATTTAATCAGCAAAGAGGGTCTTGTAGTAAATTAGCTTTATTATTGACTTACAATCAGGGATACAGGGTTTAATTCTCAGGTGGGGCAGAGATGGTTGGGCAGATTTCCTTTCACCTAATGCCTCCGTTTACCTAGTAGTAAATGGGTACCCGTGAATTAGGCAACTGTTGCGGGGTTACATCCCGGTCCTCAAAAGCATCTGTATCGAGGAGGTTTTCTGTTTTATTATTTATAATATTTGAAGACATACCAGAATTCTTAAGGAAGATAGCAAGGTGGGAGAGTGGTCTGGCTCAGTAACATCTATTTTACATGCCAAATGATGGATCTTCTCCGCAGCACTAGTGGCCACAGAGCCATCAGGAATATTAAGTGGTGGTGTAGAGCCATCAGCTGCTAGACCTTGCTGCTCTTGCTCTGCTCTCAACCTTACTGCTCACTCACCACCTGGTAATTGCTCTCTCAAGACCTCGTAGTAACACCTATCATTATAGCCTCCTAGTACAGCTGGTTGCGCCCTTGACTTACAATATGGGATCATAGGTTGAACGTGATTCCTTTCACCTAATGCATCTGTTCTCCTAGCAGTAAAAAGGTAGCCAAGAGTTAGGCAACTGTTGAGAGGTTGTATCCTGGGAAGGATCAGTAGTTCAACCTAGGGAGGACCTTCATACAACCCCTAAGGTACAGTACCTGTGTATATATATGTATACAGTATATACACAGGATTCCTGTTCCCTGAGAATTGAAACTAATACTATTATTATTATTATTATTATTATTATTATTATAATACTACAAACTAGTGGCACAATTGAAATAAATATGACAACAGAAGACATGTTGTTACATGTCTTCTACTGAAGACATGTAACTGAACAACAAAACTTTTTTTCCCCATGAACAACAACAAAATTTATCTAGAATTCGTGAAATCTTGCTTATCTTTGTATCATTGAGGATCTCAGCCACAATACTGCTATCTGTACTGACCTGTTGATCTTCCCATCACCTATAATAATTTTCTTACCTCAGTAACTTTTAATAATACATTTTTTAATTACCTTCAACAGAATGAGTTACCCAAGCATGATTCCCTCAACTAACCACCTGCCTGGGCAATACATAGCACATGTGTTATCTATTATTAATAAATCCCAAGTAGCAGCTCAGGAAGCTACCATTGCTTCCATCATATTTAGTATAACTAGTGGAGTGTGTCAGAAAGTACTGTACTGGTATTTTCATCATCTGAAAGGATTAAAATGACATCTGGAAACTTGTTGTGCTAATCTATTGGTAAAGATTTTGTGAACAGAAATGATAAAGTCCAAAAGCTTAACTGAAAAAGTCAAGTACTCACCACCAGCCTCCTTGAGCTTTTTGGCATAAGCTCTTAGCGAGCGCTTGTACTTCTTAAGTTGCTCAGTCAGACTGTCTACCTGGCCCTGAAGATTCTGTTGAGTATGCAAGAAAAAATTCTTTAGTATCATACATCTATTGCTAGTGTGACGTTTATGCACCTATATATACTTGACAACTGTCCTGTCCTCTGCACCACTGCCAAGGCTCTATGATAAATGTTTAATATCTTAACTCTTACACAGTATCTTTTGAAAAACCAAAACTGGAAGCAGTAGACAAAAAAACTTTATATATAAGGCAGCAGTAAGCCAATCAATAAACAAGACTGAGAACTGGGTATCTTTACTGATCCAAGCAGGGCACAACACAGCATAAAAAACAATTTACAAGACCTTTTTTAAATACCCTTTTCCTTAGCAAACACAGAAAGAATGTAACTTTCACTATGATTTCTATTTTCTTAAGCATAACATGGCCTAGTGTGAATGCTAATCTTGTCTTTCAGAATGTACAGTATAACAATTAAGAATGGTCAATGAGGCCAAGAGATGCTGTACTTATAATTAAGAGGCAAGGCATCACTTTTTGTCTCCAGAATGTGGCAGCAAGGCAGAAAATAAATGGAAGGACGCATGGAGGCCAAATAAATTAACCAAGATGTTTTGGGTAGAGGCAAAATCTGAACAAGATTGGCTTGGCAAATGCTGAACTGCTACATGTTATAAAAAGAAATCCGCAAGCAGAGTTTTAATCAATGTACAGTATTAGAAATCACCTGGTGCTGCTGGAGCGGCCTAAGTTTAACAGACACCTGAGGGTAAGGGAATGTGTTAAAGGATCAACAGCATAAACTATAAGAGTCACTACAGTACTGTACATCTTAAAGTTGATGACAACTGTATACTTATTTATATCTTTACACTAAGAAATTTAGAGGTCATGGTAATGGATACTGGAAGCAGCTTGTGACTCTGAAAACCTTGGATGGTACACAGTACAATGAGTAAATATTATACCTACCATTAAACAAAGTCTTGACTATTGGAAGGATATTTCTAAAAAATTTAAATTTAGTTCTACAAGATCTAACCACAAATTATTTGCTGAGAGAGGATAATGCTATCCTTAAGCTCATTAGACTATTGATAACAGTAACTGCCGGACATTCTCAAATGCCATCATTTCTACTCCCACTAATGTGGGCAATTGCCCTGTAAGGTGTTCAGCCTTACTAGTAATAGTGAACAAAATATTTACTAATTGAGTAATAAGTGAAATAAAGAAGACATACTTGTAACTAAACAATGCTGTAACTAGATAGTACTAATATTCTATAATGAGTGAGTGTTGACCATAAATTACACACACACACACACGCACACTACTCATGCATTAACTACACATCACAGATAAGCCCTCGGGTACAAAACTTCATGTTAAGTATAACGACACTTACAAGATTCTCAGAGGTGAGGCGCATGATTTCTGACTGCAGAAGTGCCTCGGGGTTGAAACCTTCACCCTTGGATAGATTCTGCGATAACAATTTCTGCTGGCGCTCATGTCCCGGCGCAGTCGCTCCAACTCGCTTTTGTACTCTGTTTCTGTTTCACGATGTCGTAACTTTTCTGTTTTGAGTTCCTCCTCTAATTGTCTGAAGAAGCATTGGGATGAAATGTTTAAAATAAATGATGAACATGATAGTTCATGTTTCCCTAATAACTGATGAGCAGCTACTGGACTAACTGGGCCTAATTTCAATGTTAAACACGTGTTATTCAATATACTGCACAACAAATAAATTTAAACAACGCATGTTAAACAAACAAAAAAACTAACAGTTGCTCAGTCTGCACTTAATAAAACATAAATGTACAATTTAACAAGGCCATAATCACATTAAGTTTCCCTCAGGAACATAATATATATTCCTGAGAAATCTTGAGTGCAGAAGCAGAAGCACCAACAAAATATTATTCTAACAAGTCTATGCCAAAAATAAAGCAGGATACATTGCAAAACATGAACAATTTTGACCAACACATGTCAGTGTATTGGTCACTACATACTTTATGCTGCAACATGTACATTATATAGTGCTATGTAGCTAGAGAGTAATGTTACCAAGTCTATATCCCCACAACACTGTACTTACAATGTCAACATTAGCTATGGATAAAATAAAACAGGTATGTCATAATGCAGGTTAGTGCGCATCATGATATAGTACACTCAAACACTCATAAAAATATTCATGATGCAACTACTATTTTCTACAAGCTTTAAGTGTGATGTTCTATAGCTACTCAAAACATACACACAGTAAGAAAATCTCAGATGAACTATAACCCTTTGTACAGACACGAGCACCAAGAAGTACACGCACACACTGACAGTGTTCAGTAGGGTAAGAGAGAACATGCTGTCTCACACATGTAAAGTTCCCTAGCCAAAGTCTACAGTTTATCAACACAAATACTGAACTGCAGTATAAACTCGGCTGTGAGTGACGTGTTAATTTCCATGCTGTCCACTGTATTTTGTCAATGTTAACATTGATATTCCAGGAAAAACTAATAGTGCTGTATATTATATTACATATTTGGTATACTGTGTGAATATATTATATTGTATTATATGTCATACATATTAGCCAGAGCTGCACTACTATTGGATTACCTGGATTGTACCTGGATCAGGTTCTGGGAGTTTTTGTACTCCAAGAGGAGTAAATATTATAATAAAGGCCACTCCTAGTGGCCCACATGCCCACACATCCACTACAGCCCGGTTGGTGTGACACATTTTGCAGAAAACAGTTCAGTTTTTTCTTTGAGAATTCTACTTTCACTCCAGTAACATTTCATATACATGCTGGGAGGGTACTGAACAACAGCCAAGGCCTAGTGCGTATCTATCATACTGGGAGTGAGATCCACCTCTATGCCCTCACTCCTTGCTGCCATAACCAATGTATTGACTAGCTTTCTCAACATTCAAATTTTCATGACATTTCTTAAAGTTGTGGTTGGAATTGGCTTTAACAACCTCTTCCTTTAATGTATTTCACTTGCTGACCACTGTACAGGGAACAGGACTTTACATCTCTTCGATTCTACTGCATGTCCGGCTTGTTTTTTAACAAAAATTACATGCATTTTCTATGTAAGCAGAATTGAGAAAAAAATGGCATACAGTAATTAGGTTATAACAGGTTTCTTGTTCTTAGTTTGACTTGATAAAAAATCACTCGCGTATATTACAATGAACTTAATATTCCACAAGATAATTGTTTTCAATTGTAATATTTAAGAAAATCTGACTATTGGGAACACTGGCTATTAGGTATGACTATTTATACATACATACACACACACACGCCATATATATATATATATATTATATATATATATATATATTATATATATATATATATATATATATTATATATATATATATATATATATATAATATTACATAACATTTATACATATACATAACTCTCCAGTATATGATAAATGTGGAGACTACTACTCAAGGTTATTTCTTACCGTCTGCAGAGTGTTGGGGGGCACATCCAGACGCAGTGTTTGGGGACACAGGTGGTGGTTTGTTAATGAAAACAAAATTTAGTGAACAGGACTTTGTTGGGTAATGTTGAGCAGGTCATTTTGTGCAGGACTTCATGATTGGCTACATAATAGCTCATTCATTAGGAATAATGAACAGCCTGAAGTCTAACTTTGCATCATCAATAACCTAACAGTCTTGAGCATATTTATTTCATTTTTACATGTTTGAATATTCCTCTCATCCCAACATACATCCAGAATATGTGGCCTTCAGAATACAGTATAGAAGCAAGGACCATTCTGGAATATGTCACCTCCAGCACAAAACTCCTAGCTAAAGTAAGGAAGATAAATGGTAAAAACGACAGCTATCCAACAAGGATTGTACTGTATTAGAACTACAAGGATTACCGAGCTGGTATACGTGGCGGCTGTGGATAAACACTGAACATACAGCAGAGTATTGCATATGCCCAAATTGCAAGAAAAGAATGAACAGTTGTTGAATATACCATGTATGAAGAGCACTCTATGATAAGTACACCAAGTTGCTTTCTCCTAAGGCATGGTTCTACTCAACTCTGGCAAGTATATAGTCCATTCCGGGCAGGACAACATTTTGCACCAAAACAGTGGGAAATTTTTCACATTGACAAACCCATCCTTCCTTGGGTCACATTGGTACAAGGTAGAATAACATACCAATTCTCTATTGATGGTGGTACCAATAATTAACTTATTAATCTTGATTTGATTTAAAGCAGGTTGAATTTATAAAGAACTGTAATCTGATAAAATTTATAAAATTTAAAACTTCTCTTCAGTTTAATTTCAATATTATAATTAATGATGACTGACAAGTGGGTCAGAGGTCAAAGTACAGTCTGGTCTACCATGGGCAGTGTGTAGAGGTGGTGTAGAACTGAGTGACTGTGGAACTAACATGTGTTACCAACAAATCCTTTCTTATTGATGGTTGTTTCTATTCACTCAAAGATATTATACAACTGCAGTCACTTTCAGTCACACTCTTAAACTTTCCACTTTCCATATACAATATTACTTTCTTAATGTCAACAGATGGGGACTTTTCATGTCGTACTCACACCCCAACTAGCTTTATCTGCTACAGCACCCTCTACCACACACACATAACATGAGACAAAAGTAAGCATTTAGTTTAAAAATGCCAATAAAAAGAGTGAAAATTAAATCTTATATTCTCCAAGTACTCTTTCAATTTTCAAAACAGTATTAACAAGCAATGCCATGGATACTGTGAGGCACTTCTTCCTTTGTCATTCTGCTGGAAATGTGACAAGAGGAAAGCTGAAAAACATTACTGTATTTCATATTTATTTTAACAAACTGTAAACAAATGGCTAACAGTGATATGATATATCAACTCGCCCTCCCTGCAGCACCGCCACACCCCACCCTCCCTGTCCTGCAGCACCGCCACACCTCACCCTCCCAGTCCTGCCGCACCAAACACAACACTGACCACCCTGAAGTACCGCCACACCTCACCCTCCCTGTCCTGCTGCACCACCACACCCCACCCTCCCTGTCCTGCAGCACCGCCACACTCACCCTCCCTGTCCTGCTGCACCACAACACCCCACCTCCCTGTCCTGCAGCACGCCACACCCCACCTCCCTGTCCTGCAGCACCGCCACACCCACCCTCCCTGTCCTGCAGCAACGCCACACCCCACCCTCACTGTCCTGCAGCACCGCCACACCCCACCCTCCCTGTCCTGCAGCACCGCCACACATCCCCTCCCTGTCCTGCAGCACCGCCACAACCTCACCCTCCCTGTCCTACTGCACCGCCACACCCCACCTCCATGTCCTGCAGCACCGCCACACCCCACCCTCCGTGTTCCTGCAGCACCGCCACACCCCACCCTCCATGTCCTGCAGCATGCCACACCACACCCCACCCTCCATGTCTGCAGCACCGCCACACCTCACCCTCCGTGTCCTGCAGCAC
>WNGS01163947.1:23158951-23208068 GCA_020271785.1 Procambarus virginalis | reverse complement strand
CTTTAACGAGATTTACATAATGTATTTGTAATTTACAAGATCAGCCGCAAAGTTTAATACAGTATAAGTTTTCTGGTATACTAGTATTTGTATTTGAAAGTTGTGGTGACACACTATACCCATCAGTATTGCTTTCCAAGCTACAGTAGTTGATTACAGTATGTTATATGAAGAAACTTAAGCATACAATATGTGTGAATGGACAGTGTCATGTTGTGCTTAAAATGCTTACAAAAAACCGAGTGTTGATAGTGTAGGAATATCTTGATGAGAAATTGTAGATGGCATGTTGAGCTGTAAAGCAGAATGGTTGAGCAGGTATTATTTGCCATAGCATGTTTTAAGTGTAGCACCAGTTTTATTGTGGCGACTTGGATTACCTGGCATTCTTTTGTCAAAGATCTGGTCATCACACGAGTAGCTTTATCTACAAAACACAGGCATTAGTTCAAACATAAATGTCTGAAGGTTGATTGAATGCAAGGCATTTAGCAGAGCACTTGATCATGTTAAGGTGATCAGGTAAATGAGAGATTGATGTAAATATAATTACTGTATATAGAGAGAGTCATTGGGGGGGGGGGGGCAACAAAAGGATCAAGAGTTTGATTATTAAGTGCAATTTTTCTAATTACAATCTAGGTCCTTAAATCTTTTAGGAAATAAAGTGGTCCACTTTTTTTAAAGATCCTTAAATATATTTATGATTCTAATAAGACTTAGTGTGAGTTGGGCTTGTGAAGGTCTCAAAGAACCTGCCTGCATTTGTATGTGCTTTTCCTCTCATTACTGGGCTAATCAACTTATTTTCTTCATGACAGAATATTCTTTTAGTAAATGAAATATAATGTGTTTCGTCCACTTGTTAAGAAGCATTCACTTGATTCTGGTTACATATCCTGTCAGAGCTCATTGAGCTTGCTAGTTTTGATCGGTGAAAATTTACTTGCTGTCTGTAGTCTGTATATAGGCTGTTTCATTCAATTAAAACTGCCTTGTGTAGAGTGTTTGGATTTGGTACTGAATACTTATTCAGGAAATGTCACCATTGATTTTGTTGGACTTTCTGCTGTATTTGATACCACCGACGATGTTTTGTTGATATTGATAGATGATCTTTTTGTCTGTAGTCTTAGAGATGGCTGTGGTCTTTGTTATACAAATCATATCTTTCTGGTCAATGGTGGTCACCTTTAAGTGGTGGTCAATGGTTCCAAATTTAATTCAGCTTTGTCTTTTGTTCCTCGAGGCTCTGTCCATGCTCTAGTATTGTTCAGTGTTTATGTAAGTGGTGTGGCCTTATTACTGAACGCTCGTGGTGTCGACTATAATATTTTGTAGGCAATACAGTACACAGGTCTATATTCAGTCTTTGGAGGTGGATAATGTTAAGTTCAGTATGAGTGCTCTTTTTAAACGACTGCTATACTGTAAAACTGAAATTGAATTAAAGTAAGATATCTGTATTATCAGAGAATTGAAGAGTGGTAATTTTGGTATTGATGTTTTGTAATGTTGGTGAGTGGCCTGTTAATTCAGCTATTGATCTAGGTATTTAATTCAACCATTCATTGTCATTTGATTGCCATATAAACCATATTTTTGATGGATGTAATTTTAACATTTGTAATATCAGTACCATTAGAAAATGCGTTGATTTGTTTTGTTATCACATCTGAAGGTAGATTAGATATCCAAAACATAAATATATACTGTAGATTGAAATATAAAATACATAAAGGACTTGAAGGTCAGGTTATAAAACTACAAACCAAAATAGCTACTTACTGGAGTAAAGATACAGTGGGAGCAGTTAAATTTTTTCAATTTTGCTACAAATTACCTACTTAAAATTATCTGTTAGATTAAGGCCTTGCCTGAAATGCTGTGTGTGTTAGTGGCTTTACAAGAATGCAAAAACATCAATGCTATGTACTCTCATAAACCCATTGTACCTTCTTGTATATAAATAAATAAAATACAAATAGATAAATAAATAAATAAATAATAAATAAATAAATAAATAAAGATAAACTGAATAAAATGTAAAGGTGCTTTAAGTGAAATTAGAAAACACTGTCAGCATCAGAGGCCCAAGGTTATCCGTCTTTTGGCAGCAAACAGAAGATAGTTTACTGTAAAAATGTAGTAATCAAGCAGGAATGCAACAGTTTCCTGTGTGTGTTAGTGGCTTTACAAGAATGCAAAACATCAATGCTATGTACTCTCATAACCCATTGTACCTTCTTGTATATAATAAATAAAATACAAATAAAAAATAAATAAATAAATAAAGATAAACTGAATAAAATGTAAAGGTGCTTTAAGTGAAATTAGAAAACACTGTCAGCATCAGTCCCAAGGTTATTCCGTCTTTTGGCAGCAAACAGAAGATAGTTTACTGTAAAAATGTAGTAATCAAGCAGGAATGCAACAGTTTCCTGCGTCAGCTGGGCTGTAAAGGTTATGTACCCAAATGTAGCCAACATCAACTTGAGTCCTGGCTTTGTTGCTGTGGACTCTTCCCTTTCACAGTATATACTCAAACGCTCTAATCTTTCTAACAAACGTGACCTAACTTAAGCCTATCCTCCTATTTTCTTTCTTTTCTTTCCTTTTCTTTATCTTTCTCCTATGCTCCCTTGCTATTCTTTTATTCCTATCTCCTTCTCATTTGGTGGTTATAATAGGAGCTGCCTCGTATGGACCAATAGGCCTTCTGCAGCTCTATTATTATTACTATCCCCTCTACTACACCTTACTTTGCTCCTTCTCTTGCCTATTTATTACCCGTCTCTACTCCCTCATCACAATCGACTTGAGAATGGTCCAGGACGGACCGAAACGTCGTCGTCTCTTCACCTTCTAGTGTGTGGTCTGGTCAACATGTAAAGGTTATGTAAGCTTGAAAGAGCAATAACCCTTGTTACTTAGGGATTTGGCAGGAAATCCTTGCCTAAGGTTGGGTCGTGGAAGAACAAACTCTCAGAACTATCTTAGGTATATCCTTCAGACACACTTGTACAGAAAGTGCTGCAATACCCATAGGGGGAAAAAGTTTACAGTTCTATAATCCTGCAGCCATTAAATTTTATTTATATACTTCAGCCATCCTCCTAAAATGAAAGTACAGTACTTATAGTAATGATGTAGACGAAAGTACAAATATGTCGTGGTGGCCATAGAAAGTAGACTCTTGTAGTCTACTTGTAGTATGAATTTGAACGAAAAAGAAAATTTTATATTTATGTTAATAACACCTAACCATCCTAGGCCTGATATTCACTATCTGAGGCCTAATGTAGTACATCTGTGCTATACTAGGCCTATGACTATTTAAGTTGGTTTTTAGCATTATTTTTCTGGACTTTATAAATAAAAAGTAGTACAAGACGTGGCTTACTACATATTGGTACAATCAACCACATACCGTAGTTACAAAATGTACTGTGACAACAGGAGGATGGGTTGATATACTTCAGTGTACATATTGTAAAATATAATATTTGCCACATAATTATGACTGATAAGCTTTTCAATGTTAGCAATGTTAAATAGATCTGAAAGTTTTGCTTTGTATTCGTTGGCTTCTAAATTAAAATGAGAACTGAAAAACTCAACACCTTGTGAGAATAANGACCAAAGAGGAGCCATGGCGTGGTGTGACTGGAGCCTCTCCTGTCAGCTTAAGTGTGGTGTGGTGTGGTGTAACAGTGAACCAGCCGTAAGTCATGTCCACCATTCTTCTGCACGCGTCACTCCTCCTTCACGTCTCTCCCTTCACGCATATTCACCACTCACCCCACCCCTAATCTCTCCCCACCAATGAATAACCTACGACTTCCTTAAACCTAAAGCCCATAATCCTCCTCCTCGCCTATATACTGTACCTTCATATCCTATTTTTACGGCTTAATTTCGAATTGGTATTCACTCGGAAATAGTTCCCTTCAGAACCTCACTAGAGGAAGAAGTTTTAAACCTCCTCATTAAGGCTACAAAGGAATGCAAGGTCTCGCCACACGGGATTAACAACCACCAACCAAAAACTGCCATTCGTCCAACCAAACAATCCTAAGAAGACTTATAAGTTCGTTATACAATAAGTATATTTCCAATTTGAGTTATTGCAATCCCGTTCAGTTGACCTTCCTGATGTCACCATTGGAAACCACTGTGTGTGTGTGTGTGTGCATTGTTGCAGGGCGAGTCATTTGTTTGACCACAACTGATTGGACTGTGACGAGGTATTTGTGAGTTAAGTGTTGTGGGCTGCGTCCCTGTGAAGATCTGTCGTTGGCCTAGGGGTAGTCTCCATAAGCTTAATTAACAGGCTTCCTGTCCCCAACAATGAGTAACTATATTTTAACATTCAACATGTTAGTTAATGGTGGATCTTAGTTGAATGTGTTGATGTATTAGTTTTGCATCTGTCTTGCACCTTAACCTTACAAATTCCCTCATTACACACCATTAACCTGGGAGAAATCTTCATACGGGAGGAGGGAAATTGTGCGCTCCGTCGACCCAAACTCTATTGAGTGCCTTGCGAAGCCTCTCTTGCTGGTAAAGGATAGCAGCCACACTAAGTGTTGCTTTCTTTACGAAAATCCACGAGCACTCTGTTGCTCGTTGTGTTGCAGAGCAATATATCCTCTGGGTTGAACTTGCTATGTGGGAATGTGGCGGAGATTGGTGAAGGAGGAGGCTTAGGGTTCTTGAGGAATGTTCGGTGTGTACTGCTACAGTGATTTGGTTCTTGGTGTCAGAGGGAATGTTTGTCCCTGACTATAGCCTTCACAGGTGCAGCGTTCATAAAGAGTCTTCTCTCAAACTTCACACTATAATGCCACAATTATTTAGTAATTATAATGTGAAATATGCACACTTTAACCAAGTAGTCGACGTGCCTGTAAATTATAATTATCATCGTCATCAGGTAGGAGATAGCAGCGTGATCTGACTCTACTGCGGGACCTTATTCTCTCCGGTTTTCCGGTTAAGGACCTTATTCCCACCGGTTTTCTCCTGTTAAGGAATTAAATTGAGACTTGTGGGCGTAACCCAAAGGTTGGCGTATTGTTTGTATACACGGCACCAGTGACCACCTGGATACGCTGGTAGAGAAGCTGGTTATCAGTCTATTACATTACAGTGTAGGGTCAAGGTGTCCGGAACGCTGTGCCGGCACTCAGGAGGCACTGGTACCCATTACACAATTTGTACTGAAAATATACTCGTCCGGATGGCTTTTGGGATTACACCTGCATTGGCCCAGCTGAAAGCCCGGGCTAAATATAGACTGTTGAGAGAAGAAAACGTAGGAAGAGTAGGCATGTGAGTGTGAGAGGCGGAGAGGAGAGGAACGGGGAGAGGCAGATGAGAGGGAGGGCCACGGAGACCTTTAACTGATCGTTGAAGGCACTGTGTAAGTAATTATGAAAAGACGGCACCAAGCCGGGAAGTGTATGTTATGCTTGAGAATGTGTAGAGGTGACGAGAAGCTGCCGAGGGATGGGGTAAATATACACGGAGGAGCTATACAAGGAGAAAGTTCCTCACTATCATGTTGCGGGCTATTCGTGCCCGTGCCACCTTTTGGGTGGCTTAATCTTCATAAATCAATCAATCACTGCAATGGTAGTGAGCAAGAGGAGCAGGGACAGGCGCAGGAGGAGGAGCAGGCGCAGGAGGAGGAGCAGGAGCAGGGACAGGAGGAGGAGGAGGAGCAGGAGGAGGGACAGGAGGAGGAGCAGGAGGAGGAGCAGGCGCAGGAGGAGGAGCAGGAGCAGGGACAGGAGGAGGAGGAGGAGCAGGAGCAGGGACAGGAGGAGGAGGAGGAGCAGGAGGAGGGACGGAGGAGGAGCAGGAGGAGGAGCAGGAGGATTGGGTGTTACTAAAATAGTTCATCGACAACTAAGTGGCAGATTGCAGGTGATGGCGTGCGTGTGCGCGCACCCTGGTCGAGGTGTGTGCGTGTACCCTGGTCGAGGTGTGTGCGTGTACCCTGGTCGAGGTGTGTGCGCGCACCCTGGTCGAGGTGTGTGCGTGTTGGGAGTGTGTGGGCTTGAGGTGGGGTAGGGAGGTAGCGGGGGCCGTGTGTGGGCTTGGCATGGGTAGGAACCTTTCTGAATAAAGTATGATTGTAGTGGATGAGTCTGGACATTCGTGTGTCGTTACTGTAGGAGTGGGGGTGGGGGGGGGGGCAGGTCGATGAGTGGGTGAGAGTCGAGAGGCAAGAGTGTGGCTGAGATTATATGGGTGGATTAGCAGATGTATAGGCAAGTTTATGCTATGTGTACGGGCGAACATGGCTCGGGTGAGTAGTTAAGGATGTGTTATGGTTTGTAGGTGTGTGGTGGGGGGGGGGTCCTGGTAGGTGTGGATGTGGGATCAGGATGGAAACTGCGTATTTGTTTCTGCCTCGGCCAGGAACCGAACCCGGGCCCTTAGGACCACGACCGCCGAGTGCTGTCCACTCGGCCAGTGTGTGTGCTCGTGTGTTGGTGAGTGTGGGTGGATGGTAGGTAGTGGTGTAGGTATGTGTGTGAGTGAGTAGGCAGACAGGTATGCAGGTCTGGGGAACAATTGTTATATTGGTGTCTTAGGTTTGTGCGAGAACTTGGTAGTGAAGTGTGGCAAGTGTAGTCCGTAGACTTTAATTCCCACTCCTAATACTGTAGTAAGACGCACAAGGATAAGTTCACTCCCCACTCTATTCACATACATATGCACGTATGTACGTACATACACATGTATGTACGTACATCAATAAAGTTTTAAGTATTGAAAGAAGGTTAACCTACACATACTACAGTACTTACATTACCCCACTATTGTGGAGGCATGAATTCACTTATTTCATGAATCTTTTGAACATGTTGAGAGCATATGGACTATTACATGGTGTATACAAGCATCAATGATCGTCAAGCAACATTTTATTTATTTATTTATTACTATTATCCAAGCATATCACTTTTTCTAAGTTTCCTTCACCTATAATGATATTATTTATTAGTGAAGTTTGGTGTGTATCTCCATAAGAATGGTCTGTTGTGCCCCGTGATGTGATCTTTGTTTCATGTTGTTCCCCACTCTTCGGCTATGGACGTCTTCAATTGGTTTTTATCATATGAATATAGCACTATAGTAGTAACATTTTTATTTTTGTGTTCAGGGCGCCCGCGTATGGATCCCGGACCCCGTGCAGGTGTGGCGGTGCGCTGAGCTCACCAAGGACTACAAGAATCACCTGGTGTCTGTCATCTATGCTGACTCTCAGGTACTGGACACTCCCTCCACCACCACCTCTGGTACTCTGCGGCTACTCTTGACCCGTTCATCTTGTTTGGTTATTATGGTGCAGAGCTGAAGCTGCTGTGCTCCACTTACTATAAACAAATTCAGAAAGAAAATATTGCAGGAAATATGAGTAGTTGTTATTCTTAGTATCCTGATGATAGTGAATCATCTCATGTGATGACATGTGACAGTTTAGTGGTCAATTTTCCAAACGGGTTTTATAACTCGAGATACCTTTAAATTATGCTTAGAGTTGGTTTGCAGATACAGTACAGTACAACACAACTTCTAACTTCTCTCATATCTAGTGTTATGGTTAAGGCAATTAAGTGTTTACAATTGCAATTTCCTCCCTCTCTCCAATCCCAAAAGCAGAGTTAAATTGGAAAAAAATTTAAGGGCTGCCTTGGAACTACATCAAGAATTCTTAATTATGAACCCTAACCTAAAGATTGTTTGTATATTGAATGCAGGACAGTGGTCCACAGTAAAGTGTAGCAATTTGGATACATGATACAATTCTAACTGTTCCTACAATGTCAATTATTTCATCTAAATTTATACTTTATCCAAATATCATGGTTTCCCACTGGCCTGTATCCAAACAGTTCAAAGCTTCAAGCCTATATATCCACCATGTACACAATCATATGAAGTTAGGGGCTCTTTATTTAAATAATTTTCAAATTAATATTGAGAAATCGCTGCTTATTTTCCAATGTGGTCTACTTTCCAAAATAGCAAAAATGATAGTCTAAAATCACTGTTAAATGACAGAAATCTGAACTAGAGACATTCTGGGCTCCGTAAAATTTTAGCGTTGGCCCTAGACTGTAAACGCACCTTTCTTTTTTATGTTAGTATTTCTCACTGCCCTTTTTTAATAATATTTGTTATATTCCTCCCATTTTCTATTTGTTAGTACTCTACTGTATTAGCCAATAACTTGAACTATATCTGATATTTCAGCTATGATTGGTATTTATGGTAAGTTTACTATTGTCCCAGCTATACCTGTTTATATAGGATTTGTAGTTTTCTCAGCAGATAAGATTGGTAGAGATAAAAAAGGTCTTCTGTATTCTGTTCTTCCCATGCACACCCATGTAACTGATTTCATCACACCTTGACTCTGACGTGTGGCTCTGCTTGAAATAACTTTGGATCCTGCTGTTTGCTGCTGGTCCCCATAGGGGGTGCAACGTGTAAGTCAGGAATGCTGGACAGCCGTGTGCATTTGGCATGAACATGTTTTGTCACTCCTCGGCAACACACTGTGTTTGGTATTTCGTGTCGTTCTATGACAAGATAGTGTGGCATGAGTATATCTTGTCCATGTCTTGTAACATTGCTTACATTTATTTATCAGTATCCTATGTTTTTGTCTCATAATTAATCTATAATTTTCTTTGGATGCTGTATTCAAGATGGCCGCAATTTGTGTACAGTAGTATGAAATATTGGTTTAGCATGCATGCAGTTGATTTGCTGACTTTAATTGTAATGTCCCATTTTAAAAATGCACAGTGATTTTTACTTTATATTGATGGCGTCAGTTTGTGCACGCTTTGGAAGTATTTGTATGGTTTTTAGCAGCCTGTACCAACCTAGCAAAAGGTGCCACATGCCAATCTGAAGCATGCACCCCACCACATCACTGGGAAGCTTGTTATGCTAATGCTTTTCTTGTGTTTTGTGTATTTGAATTACATTCATGAATATATATTTGTTTCTGGATAGTGGCAGGATTATTGTACTCTACAGTATATTGCAATTCATGAGAAGCCCCTGTATATCAAGTTATATTAGGTGGTAGAGGGGCTGCCGTGGACGATTTGCTGAAGTGTGTTGGTGCAGCTTCTCATGCTATGTATTTTATAAGACTTGCTGAATGACTCGGTCATTTTATTTGAATGAACCGTATCAAAGCGTTCATTTCCTTTACTGCTTTCTATTTTTCTCTGCTAATGCTTCCTCACAGTTTGAAAGTGGAAAATGAGGCTATAATGAGGAAATGAAGCAAGATAGACATACGCATCTTGGCATGAAAGAAAATGGATTTATGCATGCTTATCCTTTTGATTTTTTCTTTCATCTTCCTATTGTTATAGTTTTGCATGACATTTCATTTAATGTGGAACTGTGGTGTAAAATGTAATGCACTTTTATGCCAACATTCTGGATTGGATTTAATATCCTCCATTGTCTCCCTAATGCCAATATGGCCTTGGGGTTACAGTTTGAAAGTTTTCCTTGTTTTAGTGTGGAATATTAACCTACTTGACTGACAGATCCTAACCAGAGGGGATTAGGATCTTGCTTTAGAGATGAATCAAGTGGGGATGGCTCAGAAAATTGCATTTACCAGTAATTTGATCCATTAGAACTTTATTTTGACTATGATGCTGCATGTATAATGATTATTGGTTTGTTCGTGCATATGCTATATTGTATAGTTATGTTGCATATAAGAATCCATTTGCATGTCATTTAAAGTTCAATATATAATTAGGTAGCTGGCAATTACTCTGGCTCAATACATCATGTGCCAGCATTAATGAGTCACGTTTAAATATTTCAAAATGTTGTGCTGGGAGTGAAATTTGTGTTCAGTACTTAAAGCTAATTTCTGAAGATAATAAATGCATCTAGGTGCATTACCCTTTTATAGTGTGAGTTTCTAAATACATCCTTAAGCAAAATACTGTGTTCTGTAAGTTTAGACATAACATGAGTTCTGCTGTATAATGAATCATGCATGTAAACTGCAATGTTTTGCATTCACAAAAGTGTAATCCAGTTAACTGAAGTGGATGCAATACTCAACAATAATAAATGACGAGCTGGTGTTATTTTGCTAAATAAAAAATTCCTAGACTGACAGGAATATTTTTTTTTTACTTAAAAACAAAACATTGATGGTAGCTGTGTATTCTTGTGTGCATGATTTGCAATATGAGAAGAGTGAAGTTAATGTTGTTCACAAATTAGTGTAGAGTTGCTATATCTGATAAGTATTGGTTGACATTGTATAGTACATGTATTTGTCTTCACAACTTGGTACTGAATAAAGTTATCATTATCTGATAAGGGCACCACTTTATCAAAGTATTATTTATATGATAGTATTAGAGTCAATTGTTTTTAGGTTGTAAATGTGTCTTAACAATTATCTACAGACTGATGAGTTCAAGGTAAAAAGCGACGAAGACCTGCCCCCTCTGCGGAATCCTGACATTCTTATAGGCGAAAATGATCTCACCTCACTATCATATCTCCATGAACCTGCTGTCCTTTACAACTTGCAAGTGCGCTTCGGCAATCACAATGCCATCTACACATACTGCGGTAGGTTACCTAAATGGGGGTAATGGCAAAAACTACTTTTAAGATATTAAGTTTAGTTTAGTTCATTTATTATGCACCCCATACCCATCTTGTGGGCAGTTGTGGAAAGGGTTACAGAGGCACATAATGGGCTCAGGGACTGAACCCCACAATTCATTTAGCTAAGCAAGTTACAATCTTGATGAGCTAGTTACAAAATTCAATATAAGTCGTCACATCAACAATGGGTTCGAGATCGACCTCAAGTACAGGTTCTAAATTAAGCAACTGACATATGTGGAGAGCTAATGTCACAATTTATATGTTTGTCCAACACACCGCCCCCCATCTAGTGGGCAGCAGTGGATAGGTTACAATCACTTAGTTACTACCTACAGTTAGCAAACTGGGGATATTTGGCTAAAATTTCTGGTGGGTATTGAGTAAATGCAATCCTATAGTATTTATTCTGAGATATTCCATCAATTTGTATTTGATATTGTGTTACAAAAATCTCAATTTCCTTTAAGTTGTGATAAAATACAGAAAATCATAATGTATGAGCTCGGTCATTCACTTGGTTCCAAAGGTACCTTTCAGCATTTCCAGTACAAACTGCAACATTCTGGTATTCGTGCAGCAGAAAACTTTGTAAGCAGCCCTTCAGGGTCATGATGGTGCTAGTGAGCACTCAAAGATACTATCCAAGCAAAATGATCTTTGGATTCTCAATTTATGTAAACTTGGAGACCTTCGAAACCCTCCTTGGCAATCAGAGACTAACATGGAGCACTTGGGTTAATTAATATCCAATTGGCCTGCCTGGCCACTTATCCTGGCTGACAACAGGCTACAGCACCATATACACGACAGAGTTCCCGTAGCAAGCTTCACATGTTAAATGAAGTTGTCTTTCTAGTCACTATGCTACACACAGTACTGTCTCCTGACGACAGTACCTAGATGACGTAATGCACCCTAACACTGGTAATAATGACCATCTCGTCAATATTGGCTGCATAACACCACTGCAGTATGCAAAAAAAAAACAATTTCAGCTCAAAAGTGATGCTTGGAAAATTAAATTGCATGCACCATAAAAAGATTTTATTGTGCATGTAATAATTTGAAGGTCATATCCTAGATATGTGCAGAGAAATTAGTACATTGGAAAGAGATATGGTAGGAAGTTTCAAATAAATTAAAAAAGTCAGGCTGTCATAGGCATGACTACCAATTTATTTCATCACCTTCTGTCTGTTGTATTATGAGCATTGTTGATGAACTTTTATGAGAGACTCGTGTAACTATACTGCACTATCTTTTGCCAATATGTTTAAGATATAACTATGTACTTCTTAACAGGAATTGTCCTTGTGGCCATCAATCCATACGAGGAGTTGCCTATCTATGGCCCAGACACTATTGGAGCTTATCGAGGTCACTCCATGGGTGACCTCGATCCCCACATCTTCGCTGTTGCAGAAGAGGCATTTACACAAATGGAAAGGTATCTTTCTTACTTGTATACTGTAGCAGAGTAATAACTGATGTTATATTTATCATATTTGTTCAGAACCCTTGTTCTGTATTTATTCCCCCTGTATATTCACTTGGTACAGTAATTCTCTCTTAATAGCTGAAGAATTGAGTGCTAGGTTTTCTCTGCCATTCCACAACCATCATGTGGAATGGACTAAAGAGGTCGGATTTGATTTCAGGAGTTAGTTTTGGCAATTACCCTAGAGTTTAACACCCTTTTGTTTCCTGAGAATGAGATGCAGACAGTGTTGTTGAATTATCAGCCTCTTACTGTTTCCTTGGGTAGAAGTTTTGCCTTACAAATTCCTCACTTAGGTGCAGCTATTTGTCCTGTGGTCCTGTCTCCATTTGTAGGCGCCTTGTAGCCATCCTCTCAACCTCTTCGTGCTTATATGCAAATGTTGGATAAGGAGATTTAATATTTTATGTTCGTGCAATAGGCTTAATGATATTGCTAATTTCAGAACTAATTTTATTTTTTTTTTATTCTAGGGATGAGAAAGACCAAAGTATCATTGTGTCCGGAGAATCGGGTGCTGGAAAAACTGTATCAGCTAAATATGCCATGAGATATTTTGCAAGTGTCGGTGGGTCAGATTCAGAGACGCAGATAGAAAAGAAGATTCTTGCGTCAAACCCAATTATGGAGGTGAGAGGAAAGACAATGTCAGTTGTTTTCTATGGATTAGGACATTTTCTACTGATGCCTGTGTTTTCTTAGAGTATTCGTAAGCCAAGTAATCATCAATGCCAATGAAAATGTAATGCTTTTCATTTTCTAAGACAATTTGTTAAATAGAATGAATGATTTATTGTAGATATTTTGGTTAAAAGCTAATTTACAGCATTACTTGTTTAACATTATTTAATGTGGTGATTGTGTCATCACAACACTCGGCTCGTGTGTGTATGTGTGTGTGGGGATGTCGGAGCAACAACACTTAAACTGTATCACAAGATATAGCCAGAGTACTGTACAGTAGTGAGATAGTGAAGGTTTAGCAGTAATGGTTGTGTGGGGTGAAGGTGAGGCAGTAATGTTTCATAATATTGTAATTTAATATTATAATAATAAATTAGAGCATCATCATAATTGTATATCATTTCTTTCAGGCAATAGGTAATGCAAAGACTACAAGAAATGACAATAGTTCACGTTTTGGAAAATATATCGAGTTGGATTTCACCCGTAACTTCAGTATACTGGGAGCCAATATGAGAACATACCTTTTAGAAAAATCACGCGTCGTGTTTCAGGTTTGTCTTATAACATACTTATTGTTTCTCATTACATTTTTGAAGTGATATATTTCATGTTTAATTTATTGTTTAGTATGGAATAATAGTGAACTAGCTGTTACATGGCTCTTTTGTACTTTGTATTAAACCCAGGATATGGAATATTTGTGAACTGCATAGCCAATCTGGATTTCTTCTACAGGCGCCGTGTGAAAGGAATTACCACATATTTTATCAGCTGTGCTCAGCCTCGTCAGATCAAAGACATAAACATCTGCGATTAGGTTAGTGAGCGCTTACAGTGCTTTAGCATCTGGTAGTACCTCAAGAGATTGTGTGTCAGCATTGTCATGTAAGATCATAATTATAACATTACCCTAAATGTACGTAATATTTGGTGTAGTGTTTCCTAGTTATCCCTTCCCTTGCATTTCCATAATTATGGTTTCTGTTTTCTTCAAAACCTATTGCCATGATAATCAAGGAATGTATGGAAGAATATTTTTAATTTTGTTGCTTGAAAATAATTATACTGTTCATTTTTGTCTGTGTGTGAGAGGTATGTGCTACAGTACTTCATATTACTTTTATTAATTTTAAAAAGAATACATTTATTGATAAGAATGTTCAAAACCTTTTAATTTTAGTTTATTATTATGTGAAGCAAGCATGAATCCAAGTTTTAATAGCTTCAATCTTTTTTGTGACATACGATGACGGAGGTGTTTCCTAACTCTCGGTGCCTTATAAGCGAGAGTTGCATGCACGTAGCCTCCCAAACGATGTTGGCTAACCTCCCAAGCCCAGTCTTTCCATTCCTTTATCACATGGGACGTGGATCTTTTTGTACCACATTTTGATAGTTGATGGGGGGGTGTCTGTTGTGTCTTTTGGGCTGTTCCTTCCCCAGTCCATTAAAGTGGGAATGCTTTATGATAATGGCTTAGATGTAATGTTTTATTCCAGACACAGAGTATTGACTCAGGAACAGGGATAGTAATGTAGGGAAGTAGAAAGGATAAATATAAGATATTGTAAAAAAGCAAGAGGGAGAGTGAGAGAGAAAATACTGTAATAAAAGATATGTGTATCATGTAAAATGTGGTAAACCACCACATTTTACTGTGGTGGTTTACCACATTTGGTAAATCTATGGGCAATTAGTGCCTTCAAATTTTAGCTACTAACATTTCCAAGTTGCTGTCAAACGGTTTGAAGCCTTAAATGGCACCATATAAGCCACATGGCATTTTCCTAGTTATCAGACAGGTTTTGCTGCTCTTCTCAACCTCCCAGACTAGCTGAATTCACAAGTTAAGATGCAGATGAGATGAGGATGTATGCATGCATAATTCTTGTTCTAGCTTTTTGGGTAAAACTATCTGTGCAGAATGTCAATTAAGGCAAGCCAATAATGGATTTCCTTTTGTACACGAGGGGACAATTTTGAAGAGAATGTATAAATCTCTACCTTGTCTTCTTTGTATCTTCAGCGGGGAAAATTAGCTTTATTTACTTTGCACACAAGTAGTGATGTCTGTTCAGGTTCCTGTGCTTCATGTGTGTGATATGACAATTTACAATTATGTTATATTATGACCTTGTGGTGGTTGTATATTGTATGTGTTTAAAATTGTTTCGTGTATAATTAGCAAAAATCATGCATTTGAATGTAATGAAATGGCATTTCTGGTCGGGTTGGGTCCTCATTAGCTCTCCAAGTTTAGCACTGATCCAGTCAAGATTTGGGGCGATGCACGAGGCCTCCGAGATCAACCCACTCTTGCTTATTAGATCCAGGATCTGGTTCTCCCTGAGGCAAGGACAAGTTGGGTATCACAGATTAACCAAATCCAAGAAAAAATGAAAGCATAAGCTCAACAAAACAAGCAACTGTTCAAAGAAAATTAAGTTGCTGAAGGTAACACAGCAAATGATTAATGCTGGTGACTGCTACTAGGTGGCAGCTCGGGTCACCAAGGTGACCAACATTCATGTGGCACCTAAACTGAATGGCACCACTTCATAGGAAAGAAGGGAATAGGATGGTGACAGAAGTGTGTGTTTTTTATTACATTATATTCTTGATTTTTTGGAGGGCCGTCTCTGTAGCTCCTCGAGCAAGCTCTCATTGGTGCCTCTGCAGAGAAAGCCTTAATTAGCCTTAATTAAAAAAAATAGCAACTTGGTAAAGAGAGAGAATGCAGCCAAGGTTTCCTTGTTGAGAAGACTGTAGAAGAGGTGGACTATGAAAAAATAACATCGGTTGCATGGCAAAAGCCCAAGCACAATGCCAAGGGACATCCAATAAATAGCGGAGAGCTAACACCATGTTGGAGAAGCAAATTCTTCAAATATTAAGCATATTGGCAAAGACATAATGACAAAGGATGTTAAGGCAGTAGTAAACACCCTAACAACTACAGTAACTAATCATGGGCTTGAATAATATTAAAATAGTATGTGGGTTTGATAAGTTCTCAAGTTTATCAGGGTATTTCTTGACATTTTTAAACAATTGAATGTGTGTGTATGTGTACCAAGTTCAATAATACTGTAACGTGTTTATCTGTTATAAATATTATTCAGTAATATAAATTATGTGAAATTAGATTTGGACTCAACAATACGAGTTAGTAGACATTTGTCTTGGCTATTCTGTAAGTGTCTTGTATACCAAATAGGCATCACACATTGTGTCTAGTGCTTCTTTTAATATTATTTATTTTATGTTTAAAGTTGATTATAGGCATTACCCTTTCCTGTAGGCCCTCCAGAAAGTTTTCACTACTTGAATCAAGGACTCCGGGAGGCTCCCGAATGGTCATCTAAGACCCGCAAGGGTGTGGTTCAGTGAGCGATGAGTGTGGTGATGCTTTGCTTAACTAGCATGTTGATTTGCTGTGTTTTTATTGTTGGCATTCTTTGCATCTGCTGTATTTTCACTTTAAACGAGATTTACATAATGTATTTGTAATTTACAAGATCAGCCGCAAAGTTTAATACAGTATAAGTTTTCTGGTATACTAGTATTTGTATTTTGAACAGTTGGGTGACACACTATACCCATCAGTATTGCTTTCCAAGCTACAGTAGTTGATTACAGTATGTTATATGAAGAAACTTAAGCATACAATATGTGTGAATGGACAGTGTGTCATGTTGTGCTTAAAATGCTTACAAAAAACCGAGTGTTGATAGTGTAGGAATATCTTGATGAGAAATTGTAGATGGCATGTTGAGCTGTAAAGCAGAATGGTTGAGCAGGTATTATTTGCCATAGCATGTTTTAAGTGTAGCACCAGTTTTATTGTGGCGACTTGGATTACCTGGCATTCTTTTGTCAAAGATCTGGTCATCACACGAGTAGCTTTATCTACAAAACACAGGCATTAGTTCAAACATAAATGTCTGAAGGTTGATTGAATGCAAGGCATTTAGCAGAGCACTTGATCATGTTAAGGTGATCAGGTAAATGAGAGATTGATGTAAATATAATTACTGTATATAGAGAGAGTCATTGGGGGGGGGGGGGCAACAAAAGGATCAAGAGTTTGATTATTAAGTGCAATTTTTCTAATTACAATCTAGGTCCTTAAATCTTTTAGGAAATAAAGTGGTCCACTTTTTTTAAAGATCCTTAAATATATTTATGATTCTAATAAGACTTAGTGTGAGTTGGGCTTGTGAAGGTCTCAAAGAACCTGCCTGCATTTGTATGTGCTTTTCCTCTCATTACTGGGCTAATCAACTTATTTTCTTCATGACAGAATATTCTTTTAGTAAATGAAATATAATGTGTTTCGTCCACTTGTTAAGAAGCATTCACTTGATTCTGGTTACTTATCCTGTCAGAGCTCGTTGAGCTTGCTAGTTTTGATCGGTGAAAATTTACTTGCTGTCTGTAGTCTGTATATAGGCTGTTTCATTCAATTAAAACTGCCTTGTGTAGAGTGTTTGGATTTGGTACTGAATACTTATTCAGGAAATGTCACCATTGATTTTGTTGGACTTTCTGCTGTATTTGATACCACCGACCATGTTTTGTTGATATTGATAGATGATCTTTTTGTCTGTTGTCTTAGAGATGGCTTTGTTATACAAATCATATCTTTCTGGTCAATTATGTTAAGTGGTGGTCAGTGGTTCCAAATTTAATTCAGCTTTGTCTTTTGTTCCTCGAGGCTCTGTCCATGCTCTGGTATTGTTCAGTGTTTATGTAAGTGGTGTGGCCTTATTACTGAACGCTCGTGGTGTCGACTATAACATTTTGTAGGCAATACAGTACACAGGTCTATATTCAGTCTTTGGAGGTGGATAATGTTAAGTTCAGTATGAGTGCTCTTTTTAAACGACTGCTATACTGTAAAACTGAAATTGAATTAAAGTAAGATATCTTTATTATCAGAGAATTGAAGAGTGGTAATTTTGGTATTGATGTTTTGTAATGTTGGTGAGTGGCCTGTTAATTCAGCTATTGATCTAGGTATTTAATTCAACCATTCATTGTCATTTGATTGCCATATAAACCATATTTTTGATGGATGTAATTTTAACATTTGTAATATCAGTACCATTAGAAAATGCGTTGATTTGTTTTGTTATCACATCTGAAGGTAGATTAGATATCCAAAACATAAATATATACTGTAGATTGAAATATAAAATACATAAAGGACTTGAAGGTCAGGTTATAAAACTACAAACCAAAATAGCTACTTACTGGAGTAAAGATACAGTGGGAGTAGTTAAATTTTTTCAATTTTGCTACAAATTACCTACTTAAAATTATCTGTTAGATTAAGGCCTTGCCTGAAATGCTGTGTGTGTTAGTGGCTTTACAAGAATGCAAAAACATCAATGCTATGTACTCTCATAAACCCATTGTACCTTCTTGTATATAAATAAATAAAATACAAATAAATAAATAAATAAATAAAGATAAACTGAATAAAATGTAAAGGTGCTTTAAGTGAAATTAGAAAACACTGTCAGCATCAGAGGCCCAAGGTTATTCCGTCTTTTGGCAGCAAACAGAAGATAGTTTACTGTAAAAAATGTAGTAATCAAGCAGGAATGCAACAGTTTCCTGCGTCAGCTGGGCTGTAAAGGTTATGTACCCAAATGTAGCCAACATCAACTTGAGTCCTGGCTTTGTTGCTGTGGACTCTTCCCTTTCACAGTATATACTCAAACGCTCTAATCTTTCTAACAAACGTGACCTAACTTAAGCCTATCCTTCCTATTTTCTTTCTTTCTCTTTCCTTTTCTTTATCTCTTCTCCTATGCTCCCTTGCTATCCTCTTTTTATTCCTATCTCCTTCTCATTTGGTGGTTATAATAGGAGCTGCCTCGTATGGACCAATAGGCCTTCTGCAGCTCTTATTATTATTACTATCCCCTCTACTACACCTTACTTTGCTCCTTCTCTTGCCTATTTATTGCCCGTCTCTACTCCCTCATCACAATTGACTTGAGAATGGTCCAGGACGGACCGAAACGTCGTCGTCTCTTCACCTTCTAGTGTGTGGTCTGGTCAACATGTAAAGGTTATGTAAGCTTGAAAGAGCAATAACCCTTGTTACTTAGGGATTTGGCAGGAAATCCTTGCCTAAGGTTGGGTCGTGGAAGAACAAACTCTCGGAACTATCTTAGGTATATCCTTCAGACACACTTGTACAGAAAGTGCTGCAATACCCGTAGGGGGAAAAAGTTTACAGTTCTATAATCCTGCAGCCATTAATATTTTATTTATATACTTCAGCCCATCCTCCTAAAATGAAAGTACAGTACTTATAGTAATGATGTAGACAAAAGTACAAATATGTCGTGGTGGCCAATAGAAAGTAGACTCTTGTAGTCTACTTGTAGTATTGAATTTGAACGAAAAAGAAATTTTATATTTATGTTAATAACACCTAACCATCCTAGGCCTGATATTCACTATCTGAGGCCTAATGTAGTACATCTGTGCTATACTAGGCCTATGACTATTTAAGTTTGGTTTTTAGCATTATTTTTTCTGGACTTTATAAATAAAAAGTAGTACAAGACGTGGCTTACTACATATTGGTACAATCAACCACATACCGTAGTTACAAAATGTACTGTGACAACAGAAGGATGGGTTGATATACTTCAGTGTACATATTGTAAATATATAATATTTGCCACATACTTATGACTGATAAGCTTTTTCAATGTTAGCAATGTTAAATAGATCTGAAAGTTTTGCTTTGTATTCGTTGGCTTCTAAATTAAAAATGAGAACTGAAAAACTCAACACCTTGTGAGAATAAAATAATCAGTGTTTTGTGCTTAATAAAAATACATTTATTTGTTAAGCTTCTTGCAAGAAATGTTGCATTAATCCATGTAAACAATTAAATGAATATTTACATTTTACGTAACATTATTATTTTTACTACAGTGGCACATCCAAAATATAGTACAGTATATCATTCTAGATCCGGTCTGGATTAGAAAAGAATCTAAATTTTGTGATTTCTATTTGACTATTTATCACCGCATTTTTGGGGAGTTTTCTAATAGCAAATGATAAAATACATATTTGTGTGTATGTGTGTGTGTAATTACCTAAGTGTAGTTATAGGATGAGAGTTTCGTCTTCCCAGCATTCTGTCATATAATGCTTTGAAACTACAGTACTGACAGTTTTGGCCTCCGCCACCACCTTACTTAACTTGTTTCAATCATCTATCACTGTTTGCAAAAGAAAACTTTTTAATATATATATATATATATATATAAATATATATATATATATATATATATATATATACATTATATATATATATATATATATATATATATAGTATATATATATATATATATATATATATATATATATATATATATATATATATATATATATATATATATATATATATATATATATAGTGTTTGTGTGTGTGTGTATTTTTACATATGTGTAAAAATAAACACATGTACTGTACTATATAAACACTGGTTTTGTTATATAATATTAAAAACCTATAATTATTTTCTGAGCTAAGGTCTTCCAATTTCTGACTTGCTTTAGCAGCCTATGTGGGTCCACACACTCGTACCTTCAACCCACAAGGCCATAAGGACCTGCTCAGTCTGGTCAGATACCTGGGGAAGGGAGGCGGTGGGAACTCAACTCGAATGCCCACCGAAGACCAACCCATTATCAGTCATTAGCATTTCTTTGTTTAGGGTAAAGAAATGCTTGCACAACTTTAATCACTTATTGATCATTTCCAAATATTTTGAAAAATCTGAAGGGGTCTGGAATGATATTGCCCAGATTTTTAAGGTTATACTGTGTATGTAAATTCTTGTACAAAACTAAATGTTCACATTTTTGTAAACATTTCATTTTTAGTATTACAGCCATTAACAAGAATATACTGTACTGTATTTTAAATGCTTTTTTATGCCGAGTTCTCAGAAATGCTCCATTTTTTGCCGATGGTGTTACATGCTTGGTGGAGGGCTACACTACCTCCTGGGTAGCTCAGTGACTGGCTTGTGTGCACATCAGCCATGCACTTTGCTTTTGGTTTTGCTTATATTTTCTGGCTACTGGTGTCATGGTGGTTTGGTCTAATTTTTATCAGTTATAAAATAAGCCTGATAAATTTTCAAGTCTTCCTGCTTCCTGTTCACTTAAACTTTTGTTTGTTCTTTGATATTGTTCTAAATATGAATTACACACACAGAGCTGTAAATCAAGTGCAACAGTCCACAATGATAATGATGATGATGATGATAATGATAATAATAATAAATAATTAATAATAATAATAATGATAATAATGTGCTATATTCATGTCTTTGGGAAAATTTATCTTTTGTCCATGCCTTCTTTCACAGAATTTTTAAGTTTTGAGTAATTGGAAGCTGCTACTATTTATTGTCTGGGAGAGCAAGGGGCTGATATGGGGAAATGGGTTGCTATTTATCGCCACTACATGTTAAGTGATAATTATATGAATGTTCTTCAGGTCATCAGGACAATTTCCATTACTTAAACCAAGGCCACAGTCCTCATATTGGCGGTGTGGACGATGCTGCAGACTTTCAGGAAACATGTCGAGCATTCTCCCTCTTAGGGATTAGTGAAGCAACGCAGGAACAGTTGTTCAGAATTCTTGCAGGAATATTACATCTAGGAAACGTAACCTTTGAAGAGGATGTTGGTGAATCTTCTACAATTGATGTGAGATTTGTCGTATTTTTGCATGGTAGATAAAACATGATAAACAGTGCAATAATGGGGGTGATTACAAGACATATCTTTGTTGTATGCTGATTTGCTCTATAATGTTTTCTACTGCAGAACGGTGATAAATCGCTCCATATAGCTGCGGAACTACTAGGTATTCCATTAGAAGATATTCGCATGTGGCTGTGTAATCGTAAGATTGTCGGTGGCAGAGAAGTTTTTACAAAACCCATGACATATACCGAGGTTTGTTGGTTGCAGATTATTGCCATTTGTTGATGGTGAAATTAAATTCTTGGAAGGTGTTGAATACCCTAGAAATTGTTCTCTAGGCTTAATTTTAGTAATTTTTCAAAAGCATAGACATTTAAATGCATCAGAAAATTTAAATTTACGGTAGGCAGTTGTTAATTTAAATGATGTTCTAAAATTAAAAAATATAATGCAAGATGCAAGGAAAAATTATAATTTTATAAGTAGTTGTATGCCTTGTTTGAATTTGTGTCAAATGCAGTAATTAAGGATAATGATGCATGTAAAAACTGAATGAACCATGGATCAGAGATGTAAACAGGTTTAATTATGAATATTCTTGATTAATTATTGAGTAATAGATTTGCAAACTCAGACAACACCCACATATCTGGCAGTATCTCACACAGACAACACCCTCACACAAGTAAGTGCCTAAATGCAGTTTTAAAGTCAATATACAGTTCTGCTTTAGCAAAATTATGAATAAATTTGTACTTTTTGGTTTTAAATAAAGTTGCAGTGCAGATGTTGCTGCAATTACCACCTTAATCATTATTCAACCTTCTGGCCATAGTGTTGGGGAATGATAGTAGTATTTAGTGAAAATGCTCAGGTTGGTGTTTTATTAAGAGATCTCAGGAGAAAGGTGGACTTACGGAAGTTGGGATGCATCACTACACTTCGAATATAAGCTTAACTAAACTTTGTGAATTTGGTCTGTGTGAAGGTTTTAGGAATGAATCTCTGGACATTTCATGAGCTGACTGTATTTGTAGTACAGTACTGAATTTCTAGTGACTATTTGGTGAAAGCTTTTGACACTTGTTTGTGACTTTTTCATGTCAGATTTTTTTAAGTTACTATGTTTTTATAGTTAAAACTGTAAACAAAAATATTCTTAGAGATTCCTGTATGTTTCAGGCTACATTTTCAAGAGATGCATTGGCAAAACATATTTATGCAAAATTGTTTGAGTGGATTGTAACACAGATCAACAAGTGTTTCGCCTCTACAGCAAAACCTTTCAGGTAAGACATTCATAGAAAGAGAAAACAAAAAATTTGGTTCTCTCATGAGTTGTTCATAATAATGTATACAAGTTATTCTTTTAATATCCAAGGAAAATCTGGAGAAGTTTATCTGTAAAGAGAATTAAAACCTCTGTTCTTTATTGGGAAATGTGTGGATTGCTGTTTCATCTTCTTTGAGGTAATTATATTTACAGATAAACCTACTGATAACAGATAATTAAATTATAGTGAAGGTATACTGTATTGCTGGTTCTTGAATAGCTTAAGTAAGAAATAGTATTTAGTGAAACTACTTAAGGTTTGCACATACTGTAATTCATGTGGAACAGGATAAATAATATATCATAATAAACAAATAAATAATAAATATGTTTATTTAGGTAAGGTACATACATAAAGTGATTGTACATAAATGGATTGATTTATAGATAGAGCTTAGTACATACAATGCCTAAAGCCACTATTACACAATGCGTTTCGGGCAGAATAAGTGTTCAATTACCCAAGTGTAGTTGTGGGATAAAAAGTAATGCTCGTAGTATCCTGTCTTCCTTACAACCCAGCATCTTTAAATTTAAAGATGCTGTAAATATTGACCAGACCACACACTAGAAGGTGAAGGGACGACGAAGTTTCGGTCCGTCCTGGACCATTCTCAAGTCGATGATCACAATCGACTTGAGAATGGTCCAGGACGGACCGAAACGTCGTCATCCCTTCACCTTCTAGTGTGTGGTCTGGTCAACATAATTTAGCCACGTTATTGTGACTCATCGCCTGCATGCTGTATATATTTATGAATAAAGTTCCACATACAGATTAGGTATGGAAAAGATCTGCTATAATTTATACAAAATATTAAACAAAATACTCGCCTTAAGATGTATGAAAAATGTACTTGATATGGAAGGTGTCTACACTAGAGTAAAAGATTTGGAAAAATATTAAGAAATATTGTGCATGTTTTTGTTGTAGACTTATTTTAAACAAAAAAATAATGGAAAATAACTACAGTTTTTCATTCAAGGAGTTGTTAAAATGCCTATGTACATGGTAGCTTAAGTAATACTTTATTTCACAGGTCATTGCTTGTAATCATAGTTTTATTTTGAAATAATAAGCCAAAATGGACATTTAAATGCAGTCCTTTTGCCTTCCAGATTTATTGGAGTTCTTGACATCTATGGTTTTGAGACTTTTGAGATCAATAGCTTTGAGCAGTTTTGTATTAATTATGCGAATGAAAAGCTACAGCAACAGTTTAACCAGGTGAGTGTGGTTACCAGCCCTGTTAACCTCTACAGCTGTGAGTAGTGATGAAACCTTGTTAGAGGCTAACACTGCCGTCCCTCATCCCACTATCCACCTTATCCTTCCCCACTCCTTTCCCCCCCCCCATCCCACTCTTCACACCTCCCTCCTCCTCCTTCCATCCCCAAACACTGCAAGGGCAGAGTTAAGTTGGTGGTGTGAAAAGTTTATATGTAAGAAGTAATACTTGTACAGTATAGGAGTTAATAATGCATCTGGTGAGTGGAGTGATATTAAGGTGAATGGAGCTGAGCAGGGTTGTGTGGTGTCATTTTGGCTCTACACATGCATGGATGGGCTGATGGAGTGTGGGGGTAGGGGGAGGGGGGAAGATATTATAGTAAAAATGCTAGAGTAAGGCAGAAACCTAGTGTATAGAACTAATAAGACTAATTGAAGAACAGTATATCAAATATAACAGGCTGTATGCATGTGGTACAGTTCTTTTTGCAGTGCGATTAAGATTTATGTCGAGTAATTTAAACATTTTATTCATGCATATGAGGGAATGCTTGAAAGTGATGTGGTCAAAAATATAGTTATGGTGGAGGAGAGAAAGGGAAAGTGTGTGTATTGGGTCGGGAAGCGACTGGTGCATTGAGAGTCCAAGTGTCTAATATTAATTATGATTTCTATTTCTTCAGCACGTGTTCAAATTAGAACAAGAAGAGTATGTGAAGGAGCAGATTGAATGGGAGTTCATTAACTTCTATGACAACCAGCCTTGCATTGATCTCATAGAGAGCAAGTTAGGAATCTTGGACCTCCTTGATGAAGAGTGTAAGGTAAGAAATCAAAGCTCTAATGTAAATTGTATATAAGAATCAGATTGTGAAAATCATTGATTTTGATTGTACTTTATACAAAAATTGCATTAGATATATTATTAATGTTTATGCTCACGTTAGTTGAGATGATTTATTAATTTTTAACTAAAGTTATTCTTTGATTCTAGATGCCAAAGGGTACTGACCACTCATGGGTAGAGAAGTTGTATGACAAGTGCAAGAAGTTTGATCACTTCAGTAAACCTCGCTTATCCAATACTTCTTTCCTCATAGCACATTTTGCTGACAAGGTTGGCTACGAGAGTGCTGGCTTCCTTGAGAAGAACCGAGACACAGTATCTGAGGAACAGATAAATATACTTAAATCTAGTCAGGTAAGTGTCATGATGTATATTTTGGACTTTAATTCTGTTGTGTGCTCTCTCAGTATCGTGAATGCTTTAGATCTTCAAACACAAACAACATTTTTATAATTATGTCGACTTTATTTAACATGTGTGGCCTTTTCTGAGTCTCAAGAACATAAGAATTATGGAACACCACAGCAGGCCTGTAGGCCAATACTAGACAGGTCTGATTAAATGGACCTATGTACCTATTCAATCTATTTTTGAAACTTGTTAAACTATTTGTCTGCAATGTTATCTGCAGCCCATTCCAGTCCTCAACCTCATTCCCAAACCAATACTTTACTCTCATTTCTAAAACAAAATATATCCAGTTTCTTTCCTTAGTTGCAGTTGCCAACCTTTTCCAAAAGTATAGAAACCCTGTTTATATTCCCCTTGTTTATGCCCCGACCCAATAAAAACATCAACCATATCCTCCCTCATCCTACATCTCTACAATGCATGCAGACACAGACTCTTCAATTTGTATTCATAGAAAAGGACCCCCTGATACTAGGTGTCAGCCTTATCACCCTTCTGTATATTTTCCTGAGAGTCCATATACATTTTGTTGTATATTGCCCTGAACTGCACAGTGTAGAGCAAGTGGGTCTGCACCAGTGCTAGATATTGTTGAAGGAAGACGTTAGTGTTGCTGATGCTTTCTCTTACAAGTTCAGCATCCTATTTTCTTTCCATGAAATTGAATGCATTTCCATAATAAGTTTGCTTCTTGAAAAGGGCTTCGAATGACTCGGTGTCGAATAACATCTCATTCATAACTTATTCAATTTTGCTGAAATGTTATTTTTCATCCAATTGAACCCTTCATGTTATAAATGTTTGTTTATTTTTGTTATAGTGTAATTGAAAACCCTATATACAAATAAAGGTAACATGCCAACTGAAGTGTTGAGGTTGTAATACTTGTATGACAAATTAGTGTAAGCTCTTTCAAAGTAGCTTCTGCCCTTAAAGTCAATTGTGTTTGGTAATTTTAAGGAAATGGTTCTTCATTAAAGTAACATTGGTATGAAGCTTTTACAATAATTTCATTGTTCATATTTGTCCTATATCAGCTAGTAAGTACTAAGTGCTAAGTACTAGTACTAAGTAGCAAGTGATACGCAATACAGTCGAACCTCTATTATATAATCTAGTTTTGATGAATCTGGTTACTGTACAACGAGCACTTTCCTGGCCAGATTTACTCTCCTGATTAGTTGAACAAGAGTTCAGTGAAGTGGGGGATGTATGGATTTGCTTAGAATGTTGGGACAGAGTTCACAGACTGTTGCAAATGTTGCTATCATGTGATAGGATAACATTAAAATGTCTTTCAGTGAAATTAGACCATAGAGCATTGGAACATTGGGGCATGAATGGTAACTTTCTTAATGTGGCCAAACATGTTCTTAATGATTTTCATAGATGGATACAACATTAGATGGAAAAAATTGGGGCATGGGAAAAGCCATTCAGTATATTTAAAACCAAATTCTATGGTTTGTTTTTATTTAAAGCTGCAGCCATTTTTATTCACTAAAATATGGGCCTTCTTCTATCAAAAAGAAGTTTTCAGAGCTGGAGCTTGGGAAATACAGTATGGTGGATGTGGTGAAATCTTTCTTACAAACAGGCTCTTGTGGTATTTGACCTTCATATGATAAAAGAATTTTCATATCATCCTCAATTAAATCAGCCATAGAGCATTGGAAATATTAGGATGTTAACTTAATATGGCTCCTATCACATTTTTAATGATTTTCATTGCTGGAGGCAACATTAAAAGACACGGCTGAAGCTGTGTATTTTTTCTTGACTTAAAAAACTTACATTTCATAAATGCATCCTGAAGGCATCTCTTGTTGCAATGAATCGGGCTTAGTCTCATATACCGTAGTTTGCCAGATCAAGGTTTCACGGTATATGTATTCTGTGCAGTATAAACATAGTATACTTGTTCAGTACAGTATTGTATATAGGCGTGTAATTAAATTCTGTATATAAATATTTACAGAAATGAATAAACATTTTTGCCAATTTATAAATATTGTGTTGGATATTAATATAAATTTGACTTACCTTAGTCTTCCATTTCAATGACCTTACTGACATGTGGCTTTGCAGATTAATTTAGTACATGCCCTTTTTATGGAGAAGGACAAAAAAGCCCCTACCAAAGTGAAGGTCTTGCCTATTGGACCAGTACATTCTAAATCGAAACAAATGAAAAAATCTGTAAGTATTAAGTAACCATCATTTTCGTTGTCACTTTTACAACTTGGCATATGCATGGGAGTTGAGATTATACATGGAGAAATGTATTATTACTATCCTGTGCTTTTTATTATGAAACTTTAGCTCTGATGATGATGACGACAAAGCATGTCAAGGCAAGGAGGGACAAGACCTATTAGGTCAACTAATGCTGGACTTCATATGTTAATTTTATTTTCAGGTTGGCTCTCAGTTTCGCGAATCACTGAATTTGTTGATGTTGACATTAAACTCTACGACGCCTCACTATGTGAGGTGCATTAAACCTAACGATGATAAGATGGCCTTTACCTTCGATCCTACCCGAGCCATTCAACAGTTGAGGGCCTGCGGTGTGTTGGAGACAGTTAGAATTAGTGCTGCAGGTTATCCCTCTAGGTGAGAAATTATAAGATGTTTATTCATTTAAAGTTCATTCAGCACAAAGTTCATATCTTATTCAAATGTTATGCCTTTTATTTTTGTATGGGATAAAAATTTAGACCCAGTCATTACTTTTATGCTTCATTGTAAGTTTCAGTAAAATCTTATTCCTGAACTATCACACTTAGTTGCTCTTTAAGGAGAAATGCTGTAACCTTTGGTTAGGATCTGCCATGGATGAAGCAGGTCAACATTCCATGCTTACATAAAGGGGAAGTTTACAAATTGTTAGTTAGGTCATTCTGATTCTAGGGCAACACTGGAAAATAATCAATCTATCCCACAATGTAGATAATTAAATGTTTTATACGAACTTAAAAGCATTTCCAGTCACACTTGGCAACACACACAGATTACCAAGCTTCATCTCTGGGAAACTACCCAACAACTCAAGAGAGTGGTGCTTCTGACCACCACAGGTGGACGAGCACCAATGCCACAACAAATTCCTCCATCCCAACCATCTATCAATCATTTTATTGTGATACAATAAGTAACCTACTACATGTATTTATACATTAAACAAATAACACCAAGAAAAATGGTTGGGTGTGCAACTAACACACTGACCACAGCACTTGCTTAATTACTTGCGTGCCCTCGAGTAACAAGAGTGGCAGAGAGCCCCCTTGGCCTCTATACAGCTGTCAATCTGCATCCATATAAGGGAAGATATAGAACTTTTAGCTTCCACTGCAGCAACAGGAGAGGGATGAGAACTCACACAAGAGTGCAACAATTGTTGAGGGAAGCCCATCGCCAAAAAGAATAGAACAAGACCAAATACTGTCATGAAAACTTTACCCGAGGTAAATTAAGTGGACAGTAGACCAAACCTCCACACAGCAATAAGGAAGTAACTGGCTCATGACCGAGGGACCCAGGTTCAATTCCCAGACAAGACGGAAACAGTTGGGCACACTTCCTTTACCCTGATGCCTCTGTTCACCTGTCAATAAAATAGGTTCTGGGAGTCGGACAACAATTGTAGACTGCATCCTGGGGAAGGTTAGTAGTTGGCATAAGGGATCCTCAGTAAGCCTAAGTTTAGGTTTCCTGTCCCTGGTGGCAGGAATTACAAGACTAGTCATAATGTGCACTGTACACCTGCTGTTATGAAACAGTTGGTTGTTGGTGTGGCTAATTGGCTGGACTGGTATATATTGTACAATATGTATGGTAATGTGACTGGACAAGTGTTTATTTACCTGGGCTGATTCTTCCCCCACACCATGAGAGTGGGGAAACAAGATAATTTTCACTTCAATGCCTTTAAGTGTCATGTGTGACCAAATCTGCATAGTTTAGTGGACGTTGGGCAGTATATTAGGTTTCTGTTATAATAGGTTTTGACAAGGCAGCAGCAGCTTACATATGAAGGTGGTCAGCATTGCAGTTTGAGATTTTGTGCTAAGAATTACATACAAAATAATTTAAAAGTAATGAGTGGAAATTTTCTTCAACGTAACATTTGGAGAAAAAATAATTTGCCAATAAGCAGAATAGCTTCTTTACAAAGCTTTTATTAATTTACATTTGTGTGTCACAGATGGACGTATCATGAATTCTTCTGCCGATACCGAGTACTGTGCAATTCCAAAGACATTCAGAGGAATGACATGCGTGTGACCTGTGAAAAGATCATTGGTAACATGATCAGTGTGAGTATTATTTATTTATATTTTGTTGATCTACTTTCTTAGTGTTTTGGGTAGTCATTCTTAGTCATTTTGGGTAGTCTCAGGAATATCGGAACCACTACAAAAGGTTCTTCGGGTAAAGCATGTTAGTAGAATTTTCAGTGTCTAGTACAGTACATAATTATATATTGAAAAAATCCATAATTTTACTTTTCTGCTCTACAAGTTTTAGATGAATGAAGGGATCTATTTGAGAGAAATATGGAAGAGTATAATGAACTTTAATTGAATGATGAATTTGGGTCTGACTATATGAGAACGACACAAGATTTATTTTATCGTATCTACTCTTGCAGGATCAAGACAAATTCAAGTTTGGTCGGACTAAGATTTTCTTCAGAGCAGGCCAGGTGGCCTATATGGAAAAACTTCGGGCAGACCGCTTATCTGCTTGTGGCGTCATGATTCAGAAACATGTAAGAATGTTCATACATCGAAACCGCTTCAGAACAATGCGAAAGGCTGCAATAACCATACAAAGGTACTCCAGAGGCACAGCAGCTCGCAGGTGAGTTAAATGGAAATATTCATTCCAGTCTTTGAGTTAATTTCAATAATTAAGAACAGCTATTTCATAAAGAATTTGTACATGTAATAGATACTGTATACAGTATTTAGTAATGTCCTTGAATATGTTCATTCATGTTGCATTAGCTATTAAGTGATTATTTTCTTGGTTAGTTTTAGATCATTGTTTACCTTTGATTATTTCACAAGCAGATTATTTTCTTGGTCAGTTCTAGTTTATTGTTTACCTTTGATAAATCTGTTAAATAAACATTTCAGACGTGTTCATCACATGCGACAAACTGCAGCTGCTATCAAAATTCAGGCATGCGTGCGTGGATGGGTTAAGTGGGTGCAGTACCGTCGTCTTGTTTACACTATCACTCGGTTGCAGGCTCACGCTCGTGGTGCATTTGCTCGGCAAAGATATGAGCACATGCGAAGAGTTAAAGCGGTAAGCATTAAAGTACATGATATTCTTCCTGTTATGCATATCACCAAATATATTTTGTTATCTGCTTTATTACTTTGATTACATTTAATTCTTTGAGTACAGATATCTTGTATTACTTTTATCATAAATTGGACTATTGAACATGTTGAGAAATTATTAATTAGCCTTTGACTGTCATGTAAGTGACTATGCTATAATATATCAGAGAACCAAGCAGCTTGACTCAAGTTTGACCAACAAGAATGTGTTATCTGAGGTTCCACTGATATCTGCCATACCTGTATTTTGCATAAAAGTACAGTAATGCCAATATATATCATACTTTTGAAGATGATGATTACTTCTTGTTAATTATTATTAATAATTATGTTAATGTGGATGCAATTGCAGTAATTAAATGCATAAGAAAGGACAACAAATACAGCAATGAAAGAAGTGTGGGATTTATGATTCTGTGCCAAAACATTGACTAATACATACTAGAATTATCTCGGGAGAGCAAATTCTTAGGCTATCAGGAAGTAGTCACGTCAACTTTGATGACAGTAAGACACATACAGCTGTATCCTGTAGTTCTTCATATATCGCAGAAAGCCTATAAGGCTCACTGAACCCGAACTTTAGTATTATTATTATTACAACCAGGACATTGAGGTTGCCACCTTAATGATTAAATTATTCAGTGTTTCCTTAATGAAACTAAGCATTTAACATAGTCATTAGTTGTGAACATTATTAAGAAACTTGTCCTCGTGTAAATGTTCATTAGCTACTTGAGTTTTGTCATTATTAATATTCCTAAGTTTTTAAATTGAGGACAATACACAGCATCTTTATTGCAGTGCATTATTTTATTTTTCTTGATACAATGGTAAAACTTTCAAGAAAGCCTATGCATTTGGCAGCTCTGGAGTTATTAAAACCTATGTTGTAAATGTCTTGCAGGCCATCGTCATCCAGAAGTATGTGCGAGCCTGGATGACAAGGCGTCACTTCGTGAAGGCAATGCACGGAATCATTATTACACAAGGTCTCGTGCGATGTTTCCTGGCTAGAAGGAAGCTGAAGAAGCTTAAGATTGAAGCCAAGTCTGTGGAGCACCAGAAGAAACTCAACAAGGGATTAGAAAACAAGATCATATCACTTCAACAAAAGCTTACAGAGCTGGTATGTTTTTGACTTTTTCTATTGAGATTTTTTTGTTTTTGTTTTGTTTTGGCAAGGAATTCCAGCATATTTTTGTATCCTTGCATCATTATTCTTTACTTTTCTTTAGTCACACTTGTAAACTAAAATCCAGTGCAGGAATTTAATAAAGATTTAAATTCATCTTATTCATATTCATAATATTTCTTTAAATATAATAAATTCAATTTATTTAATTATTTGTCATATACAGGTAGTGTATTATATTGGTAGTGTAGTGTGTGTTCTTAGGCTGGCTAACAACTTTAATTTTGTCATGACATGGTCAACCACTTGGGGTGGACGGTAGAGCGACGGTCTTGCTTCATGCAGGTCGGCATTCAATCCCCGACCGTCCAAGTGGTTGGGCACCATTCCTTCCCTTCACTCCCCCCCCCCTCCCCTTCCTGGTCCCATCCCTAATCCTAATCCTGATTCCTTCCCAGGGCTATATAGTCGTAATGGCTTGGCACTTTCCCCTGATAGTTACCTTAGCTTTGTCATGACAGTTCCCAGCAAAATTTGTGTTTTGATTTTGACACTGAAACCATAATTGTGCTTTGTTTTTATTACTCAGAAAACTGAGAACAGCCACATCAAAGGTTACAAAGAAGAGATATCCATTCTGAAGGGACACATGATAGAGATGAAGGCTATGGAAGTGAACCTCAAGAGCAGCAATAATCGTATTGCCGAGCTTGAGGCTAAAGTGTCTGCTCTTACACAGGAAGTCGAGGTGAGAAGAATAAGTTAAATATCTACAGAGGTTCTGTAGATATTTAATGTTTAATGTTTAATAAATATTTAACATATTTATATATGTTCAAATACACAGTTTAGTTTAATCACTATATTAACAAGGAATTTGAGTATTTATGCTGCCTCCCATGTTGTAGCTGGAGCGAGGCGAGAAGATGGATGTCTTGAACGAAAAGGAGCGAGCAGAGAAAGATAATCGTGAACTATTAGAAAAACTCAATGCAGAAAATGCTCGGCTAACAGAAGAGCTTACGAAAGCCCAAAAAGAAGAAACCCAACGAGAATCGGAAGGTAATTCTTAATTATATAAAGTACAGTATTACTAGTTATGAGATACCTAAGGTTAGCTTTTTTCAGTGTTTGACTTTGATGGTACAGTATCTTTTCAGTCTTTTACTTTGATGGTACAGTATCTTTTCAATCTTTTTTGTTGATGGTACAGTATCTTTTCAATCTTTTTTGTTGATGGTACACTATCTTTTCAGTCTTTTAATTTGATTATTGAGAATTTCAGATGTACACACCTTGTACATCTTGATGTCTTGTTCCTTACTTTCATGAGGTGCAGGGGCATCAGCACTGCATACAAAGGAGAATAATATAGCAAAAGAATATTACAGATATTAAAAGCAAATATCTCGCTGAACAGTTTGGTTGAAATTTTTGACTTTCTGAATTCAAAATGGTGAAGGTGGAGAGTGGTGGTGATAGGATGTCAGGCCAGACTTTATCACAGACTCATCATAGGTAGAGATGGTCCTGAGCCGTCAGATAACATTAAGCTACATGTGTTTCAAAGACTTGAAAGTGCTTGCTGATTGGGATTGGCAGCCACAGGTGGTGGGGTAGCCACTTGTGCTGGAATGACCGAGAAAACTTTTTCAAAATATTTGCAGGTCAAATGCAAACTGAACCAAGTGTAATGCTTCAACAATTTTCTAAATACAGTTGAAGGTAATTTTTGGTAATTATTTTCTTTCAGAGGTGCTTCGACGTAAATTTGAAGCGGAGAAAGAACAGATAATCATGGAGAACACAGACGAGAAGACAGCATACCAAAGATTATTGAAGGAATTTAATCGCCTAGAACAGAAGAATGATGTTTTAGAAGAGCAATTAGCAAAGTTGAAAGGTGGCAATGCTCATAAGGTAAATAATTTAATGGTGGGAATGTGTTTTGTTCTAGTAATTGTGTTTGCCTTGGTTGCTTAGGGAAGAACCACCAGGAAGAAAGTAACAATGTTACTTTTCCCTTACATGATTCTTTACTTGGGCTACACTGAAGGCAATTATTGGATTGATCATCACTATATTTGGAGATGATTACTTATAAAAAGGAATTAGACAGTTTGTGATCTTATACTGTACTTGCATTAATAAGTATATAAGGTGATGTATATTATTTTGCAGATAGATTAGGCATTATTTGAAGCATATTATTGCTGTATTATCTGATAGAAACTACCGTAAAAATTCCGGTAATCAGAATCATATCTATGTAATTGTTAAATATAATAATATTTACACTCATTAGTTACATTAGCAAATTTAAGAGCCAAGTGTGTGTGTGGGGAAGTATTGCAAACATTGTTGTGTTCTTTTTGTTTATGACAGAGAACAGCAAGCAATGTGAGTAACATCAGTGGTGCTAGTGATGCTCCCACTGAGCTCGTCCGTGATGATGCATCTGAATTCAGTTCCATCATTGGAGATGATGTGAGTAGTCATGCTATATCTTGTTGTGTGTGAAAATAGTTGAATAGCTCCGTATACTTTAAACATTCCTCAGATCATTGTTTTGACAAAAGACTATCTAAAATATCTGGCTGCGTTTAATAAGGCGTTTACTCTCTAAAATGCATTGACATACGTCTTTATATCTTGGCGTAGAAGGACGTCATTTTGCTCATGGGGTTCTTGGCTGTTATCATTTGACTTGACATGTGCACAGCTGCTTCTCTATATGTTTTCTAATTAGGCAATGCAATAATCAGTTCCATTTATTTTTCAAACTTTCAATTTATAAAGAAACGTGTTAGTTGCATTAGTGTTTTGTTATGGTTGGTGTTTTAGATGAGCCCATTGTTGTAACATGAAAGTCCTCAAAGTAACTGTGGAGGAAAGGGCCAGCATGTAGTGTTGGACCTTTACTAAACCACTTGTTGTACTGTTAATTTTTATAGAGTCCAGAAAAAGTAAAGCTAAAATCCAAACTGAAATATTCCTTGGCCTAGTATAGCATATATATATATTTTTACTCTATTAGGCCTAAGGTAGCATGTAATAGGCCTAGGATTGCTAGGAAAGGCTAGGTCTTATATTTATGTTGCGGCTAATGTTTGCATATTGTCCAAGTTCAATAATAATAGCAGTGGTTGATTCCTTAGGCTCGTACCCCTATTTTTAAAAGTTATGACTTTTTGTGCCCAATTGATGATAGTGACTGCAGGTGGTGTTTAGGCCGGTCCCTTGTTACCTCACCGGGTAATAATTGGACCATTGTACTAGGCCCTCGTTACTTTAAACTAATACTGTACATCTGGAAATAATATTGAAATATTTTAAGATGTTTTGTTGGTTGAATGGCATAGTGCACTCGGTTAATAACCAGAAATATTTAAATAGAATTGTCATTTGCACTAGCATGTGTTTTCATCTATTGTGCATGTACTGGTACAGTGTTGATCAGTTAAAGTATTTTTTAACATTTTAAATTTTAATATGTCAAGAATTTTATTATTAATTTTGCCTTATATTAAAGGATCTGCATTTGCATTTTGCCCCAAAATCCTCATTATATTTTGTTATGGTTTTTTGTTTGCTTCTGATGCTCACACAGGATTGGATGTCTGTAAGTTAATATATTTTTTCAAATCTTTCTCTCACAGTATTTTAGAATAATAATAATAATAATAATGGTGTAAGATTTATTTAAATTTTAAAGTTGCACTATATTGGTTGAGCAAATAAGGCTGTACCACATATTATATAGCTTAAGTATTTTTTGGGTAAGACCATTCGTGCCTGGCAGGAAGGTATATGGAGATGTGCAAGGTCCCTTGATTTCTGATGGAAATCTTGCCACATGCCAGTGGTAAGATTTCCATTTCCCTTCTTTCTAAATACAGTACTCATCAGAATTTTATTGATAAATGATAAGACGGATATCAATATATAGTTAAAAAGATTCCCTGTAGGATTTGATGATACATCAAGTCCCTACCCCATGAAAGTAGGATTTGCAGTAATAACAACAATGATCATACTGTACTGTATTTACCCGAGTGTAGTTATAGGATGATAAATACGCTCGTGGTGTCCTGCCTTCCCAACATTGTCACAGCTCTTTGAAACCACGTACTGACAGTTTGACCTCCATCACCTTCTCATTTAACTTGTTCCAACCGTCTAACACTGTTTGCAAAAGTGAATTTTTTTATACTACTACTACTGCAGCTTTGTTTAGTTAGCTTAAATTTATGACCTCTTGTTCTTGAAGTTTCAGGTCTCTAGAATTCTTCCTTATCAATTTTGTGGATTCCCATTACTATTTTGTACGTAGTGATCATATCACCATTTTTTTTCTATCTTCTAGCTTTGGCATATTTTTAATGCCTCTAGCTCTTGCCTTTCAGTTCCAGAAGCCACTAAGTTGTGTCTTTGCACCTATTCCAGTTTATTGATGTGCTTCTTGAGATATGGGCACCATACAACTGCTGCATATTCCAACTTTGCTCTCACAAAGGTCGTGAACAATTTCTTACGTATTTCACCATTCATGTATTTAAAAGCAATTCTGAAATTGAAAAGCATAGCATCGGCTCCTCGCATGGCGTTCTTTATGTGGTTCTCAAATGACAGTTTTCTATCTAGAACCAACTGTAGATCTCCTCCTTTATCTGAATATTTTAAACCTGTTTTCTCATAATTTGTAGGTTGTGTGGTCTTTTTTCTCCTATTTCACATTCCAAAACATGCTATTTATTCACAATTCCATTTGCCAAGTGGTGCACCATACACTTATTTTGTCCAGGTCGTCTTGAAAGGCATGACAATCATCTAAGTTTCTTATCTTCCCTAGTATCTTGGCATCATCAGTAAACATGTTCATCTTATTCTGTATTTCTTCTGGTAGGTCATTTATGTAAGTTAGGTCAGTGTTATCTACTGCTGTTTCTTCTTCCGTGGTTGTCTGACCTAGCTGTTACCTCCTTTTCTTTGCACCCAAAATTATTAGGGACTTCAATCAACTGTGTTTTGCACCAGTTTGGGTTTAATGCCAATTCCTTTCTGACTTCCAGTATAATGTCTGTACTTTTCTGACTGCGACAGTTTTTGGCTTCCTTTACTGCTGCTTCTATTATTTCCTTCTTTCTAGTCACTTGTGCATAGGTAAGTTGCATATCCTAGCACTGTTCTATACCCTATGTAACTTCCTCCATCAGTACTGATAGGATGATTATTATTATTATTATTATTATTATTATTATTTATTTTAATTCTTTGCTTAACTTATTGAACTGTATGTTACCGGTCGTGCCTAATACAGCTAAATACAGTATAACGAGATTAGAGATGCAATATTTTGTACAATATGCAAGTTCATTCAAGGAGAAAAGAATTTTCAGATGATTTAAATAATAAGTGTAAGAGATAGGGGAGTTTGTGGTAAAGAAAAATTATAATTGGCCTAAATTAACCCACAGTGTTGGTTCATTACACACACCGTCCCACAGTGATGGTTCATTACACACACCGTCCCACAGTGATGGTTCATTACGCACACCGTCCCACAGTGATGGTTCATTACACACACCGTCCCACAGTGTTGGTTCATTACACACACCGTCCCACAGTGATGGTTCATTACACACACCGTCCCACAGTGATGGTTCATTACACACACCGTCCCACAGTGATGGTTCATTACACACACCGTCCCACAGTGTTGGTTCATTACACACACCGTCCCACAGTGTTGGTTCATTACACACACCGTCCCACAGTGTTGGTTCATTACACACACCGTCCCACAGTGTTGGTTCATTACACACACCGTCCCACAGTGTTGGTTCATTACACACACCGTCCCACAGTGATGGTTCATTACACACACCGTCCCACAGTGTTGGATCATTACACACACCGTCCCACACTATTGTCAGTATGTCTCTCACTCCAATATGTTCCTCCATAAATTTCATGTGAGTATAATAACACTTTATTTGCACAGCAAATGTTCTCTGATCTCTCAATAAGTTATCCAGTCTTGTATACAGTATTGCCTTCTTACCTTTTTATTACATTATTTCTGCAGTGGTTTTTATTTCTAGAGGTTCTTGTAAATTTGTTGTTTGTAGTTTGCTATTCATCCTTGTGAATGAACTGGGCTCATTCCATCTTGTGCTGTGTGACAAACTATTTTGCTGCTCGTGTCCCCCCCCCCCTTTTTTTTTTTACTTGATAATTAGGACAGTAAATGCTTTTCTCTTTGCATCACACAGATACACAATCTAGAATAGAATTTGTTCTAGAAAGTCTTTTAATGTTGCTCACTAAAAATTTACTCATTAATCAAGTACAGTATCATTTAGAAAGGTGTTTTTGTAAAGCACAACACTGTATACAGCAATTTATTGAGCTTGACTCATTGCCATTATGAGTTTAAGAATTAGATATGCATATCTTTATAATATACTTTTTAATTTTGTCTTATATAAAAATTGTCCTAATGACTGCAACTTGTTTATCTGATCTTTCCCTCACTGCAATGCTCCACATTTGATTTCATATACAGTTATTCTCACCAACTGTGATCCTTTTAGTTATAAAAATAGTGTTCTCAGTATGTTTTGAGGAGCCTATAGGAGGTAAACAAAAAGGGGGGGGGTGTTGTGGCTTAGACCTGGCATGGAGAGACGTTGCTCTTAGTACTGTCCTAGAATAAGAATTATGTTAAGTATTTAGTGCTGTTAACTGTATTTAGTGCTGTCAGTTTAATTATCAATGATTAATATTGTATACTGTATCTTCTTAGGATGTTGGATACGGTTCTGTGAGAAGTCGTGCCAGTGAAATATCGGACTCGAGTAGAAACTTGGACAATATTGACTGGAATTCTCCATCTCATAAGGTCAATAGTACTGAAATCAAGATTCACGTACCTGAGAAGGTAAGGAAGGTTTGATAATGAAGAAGTTGGTGTGTAATCTCAAGCTTCTACCTAAATCTTCCCATTGTGAGGGACACAGAAATTATCAACAGTGTTACCATAATCTTTGTTGATAAGTTGATGTTGAGTCTATTTGTGTCTGCTGCTGTTTCTGCTTTCTTCACCACTTCCATATTCTCTTCCCACACATAACTCTGCTTCCTTCCTCCGTAAATCCTTCCCACCATCCAAAACAACTTCCATCCCTCTGTTACTCTTCCTTCCTCCATAACTTGTTTTCTCCCCTCCATAATTCCTTCCCTCCCTTCTTCCATCCCTCGGTAACTCTCCGCCCAACTCTCCATAGATCTCTCCCACCCACCATAACTCTCCCATCCTTCATACCACTTTCCCATCCTTTGTAACACTTTCCCCACACTTTGAATAACTGATTTTCTCATTGATACATCATGGTAATGTGATTGTTTGTGCATTTAAAGAGAAGCGTAGGAGGAATTCCTAGGTTATAAGCCAAGGTGCACAAGGGCAATATGTGAAACCCTGGTTAGGCTTCAGTGTAAGCCTCGGGAATTCTAGAGGATTCAGTTGAATCCCAGGTTGGTGGTTTTACCATGTTTTGGTGTAGTTGTCTAAGCCCTAAGGCATTTGCTTGGGAGTACCCAGAGCATAGGGTCGAATCCTCCTCATGACTTCTAGTGATTTTCTTAATATGTAATTACCTAAGTGTAGTTACAGGATGAGAGCTACGCTCGTGGTGTCCTGTCTTCCCAATACTCTGTCATATAACACTTTGAAACTACAGTACTGACGGTTTTGGCCACCACCACCTTCTCACTTAGTTTGTTCCAACCGTCTACCACTCTGTTTGCAAAAGAATTTTTTTTAATGATTTTTCGGCACTTCTGTTTCCGACTTTTTTTTCTAGCTTGAATCTGTGTCCAGGTAAAACTTTGTCAATGACAAATTGCATTTGAAGTAGTTTAATTTATGGTTAGTGTTGAAATGAGCTTATGATATTTTGCTCTTTCCTGCAATATACTAAATTACTATTTAAGCCATATTGTTCTTGTTAAGGGTTGATTGGGTTATTGTGTACATGTATGTGTTTTGCTTGATTAATTTATAAGTATAAAATAGTTAAGCTCCCTTTTGGTTACTATATGTTTAGGGAAGTCAGTAGTTTAACAAAAATTACAAATCTTTGCATCCTTGAGTAACATGTCATATATATATTGCCTTCACACTGTGAGGATTGATGTAATATGCTAAATTTGTCCTATATCTTGCTTTTCATTTGATTTCTGATCACCTTTTCATGGACTTCATGGTAATAGGTATTAACTATTTCCTGTTTTCCTCTATTTTTTAAGTACTGTATTTACCTTTACTAGTTTCAGTGTATCTCTTTGGTTCCATTCTTGCTAACATCTTTTTATTTTTAACAAACTTGTACATGATTTTACTGAAAAAGGTGATGCATAAAATAATAAATTTGTGATAGCCCTTTGTATTTATAATACAATTGATACAATAGAGAAGTTTAGAAACCAGAGGGATAAGCACCTAATATTGTTGTAACTTGGTATGATATTTCACTTAAGGATGTGGGTTGTCTTAAGCATGTACTTAATCTCACTAACTATTTGATATAACTCACCCTACTCCTTGCTGCTTGGTGAATCCTCTCTCTGATGATACACTCATCTGGGATGGTAATAGGTGGAGGACATCACCTTAGTACTTCAACTACAAAACAAAGTGCGTGAATTAGAAAAGGAACGGAGGAGTCTGGCCAAACAGATAGATCAGTTGGAATCGTCATCTCCCCTGGATGACCCACAGCACGCACAGGAGCTCATTCGGGTATGCTTAGCGCAGTAGTGAATGCCGGTAGTTTAGACAATAAGGCTTATAGTAATACTCATTTTTCAATGAATAAATCCACAGGGACTATGATGAGGATTCGAACTTACGCCCGGGATGATCCCAGACGCTGCCTTAGTCGACTAGGCTTGGGAGCGTCTGGGATCATCCCGGGCGTAGGTTCGAACCCTCATCACAGCCCTTGTGGATTTGGTCATTTGATGCATCACGCTATTGTGATTTCTGTGTGTGTTCATTCTTCACTCTTGTTTAATTGTGCATGGAGCAGTTACACCCTGGAAACACAAACTGAAACTGTCTCTATTTTCCGCTTGCTACAACTTGTAATAAAGTTGTTACATCTTGGCTTAACGTATTTATGACGTATTAGAACGTTGTTACAACTTGCTATATTGGTTGTAATAACTGGTTAGGAGGTGTTAAAACTTGTTCCAACGTTGTACCAACGTCGTAGTTTCGGTGTGTGTTTGGCGGGCAGTATGTAACAGTCTTTTCCCCTTTGACACTTCTTTCAGATACAATAGCACTGTAGTGAAGCAATACAAATGAGATAATTTGTATAAGTTGTCATTTTACTTTTATTTTTCCACAAAAGTATGCTCACTCTTCAGCAACACCTGCTTGATGACTGCCTTTACCCTTAACCCACCACTTGTTGCTTGTGCCGCTAGGTAATTCATGCTCATTACTTGTTTTTTCTGAAAATTTATTGCATCAACCATTCTTAAACTTCAACAAATACAGAAAGCACCTGTGTTTTATTCTCTCCTTTTGTTTAGAATGTATAGTACTGTATTGTTAAGCCTCCACGAGGGGCAGTCACACGGCAGCCAACCTTGTGTCTTTATATGTAGGTGGCCTATTTAATTATTTGAATATGCATTTGCATATAGTATACAGTAAATTTGGCTTTTACTTGTAAATGTATTACTCTAAATACAATAAATACTTTTATAAAGCCCAATACTTTACACTGATAGGTCCACAGAACTGATAACAAGCTCTCAGTTCAAAATATTTGTCTATAAAAAACTACCAGACAACCGTATTAAATTATGAAGGTAATGAAAGTGATTTTTAGTGCGGTATGTTTATGAAGGAATGTATATGCAGTCTTGGATAAATGAATGCTCTAATGTAGGAGTTCTCAAGCTGAGGTGTGTGTACCTCTGGTGCTTTCTCTGGTGTTTATAAGTTGCAAGGTTACACTAAGATGTATATATTCTAAGTTTGCTCTCATCACTTGGAACACACACACACTTTATAAAGCACTTGGGGTATTCATACCCCAGTTTGAGAACCTCTGGCCTAATGGTACTCCTTGCAATGTACTAAAACCAACACAAAACTTGTGTAGCTCTTGTATCAAGCAGCTGCCTTTTGTCTTTTGTATATTTGCAGCATAAATTGTATTTCAATCTCATTGCTGTTTTTGTAAGTGTCGGTGTTAAATGTAATTACAATTTTATTTACTATAATTATTTTTTGCACTTCTCACAGCTTCAGGAACTGGAGATGGAAAATGCTAAACTGAAGGATGACCTTAATCGCCTGCGAAAATCCATTGCTGACTCTGAGCCGCAGAATAATAGAGTTCAAGAGTTTATGAGTGAGTGTTAACTATGCACTTTTATTGTATTGGTATACACATTAACATCTTGAGAACATTTGTATGAAATAAAGTTGTGGTAAAATTAAGGTAAAACTAGTAGAAGTTTCAATGTAGTGCACTGAAGTACACTAGGAGTCTACCTAGCTGGTTAAGTGTCTTATTTTAAATTTTCATTAGAGTTTAAAAGAACCTGTTCTGATGTGTTTTGTGTGTAGCCATCACCTAAACACACAGTTCCTTCTTGGAAGGAACTGTGTTTAGATAATGGCCCTCCCCCTCCCTGTCACAACCCCATCCTCCCGATCATTGGAATTACAGTACTTAATTGTGGCGTACATTGTGCTTATTAAGTAATTTTTAAAACAATTGGAGTGTGTGTATGTGCCCCCATCACAACCATTTGATTTACTTGTTAATCAGATGTAAAACATAAAGCTTTACTTGACAACACACCAAATTTGTCACCTTACAGTTCAACTCACCAAAGTCTCTGGATCTAAGTTAGATAGAGAGGGGGGGGGGGCTACAGTAGACAGGCAGTCCCCATTCTAGCCTGGAGGGGCCAGTCTGGCGGCTGGAGCCTCAGGACCAGCACTTTAACTCGCTCCTTCAGTCCTCTGTGTCTGCTCTGCTATCTTCTGCTCTCAAATGTACAGTTCCCTGGGTATTTATGGGGAATCCGAGAGCAAAGCCCCGCCTACTAAGCCTCAGCCTCAGGCTCTCTACCTACCACACCTTAAACAGCGGCTTATTTGATGAATAGACACCACCAACCGTCTTTAATTATAATCTTAACAGAAGCCAGGTCAATTCACACGACCTGACCCTGGTCAACTTGTGGTCATTAACTCCTATAGGTGTGACTTATTAATTGCTAAAGTCAGACAACCTGGCACCTTTCAATATCCTGTCTGGCTGACTCATGTTGTATGTGAATATCATTAAAACACATTTATAGTGTTACAAGATAATGCAATACAAGACACTGTGCTATATACCCACATCTCCCTGTCACATTCCTCCCCCTCCCTGTCACACACTCCTCCCCCTCCCTGTCACACACTCCTCCCCCTCCCTGTCACACACTCCTCCCCCTCCCTGTCACACACTCCTCCCCCTCCCTGTCACACACTCCTCCCCCTCCCTGTCACACACTCCTCCCCCTCCCTGTCACACACTCCTCCCCCTCCCTGTCACACACTCCTCCCCCTCCCTGTCACACACTCCTCCCCTCCCTGCCACACACTCCTCCCCTCCCTGTCACACACTCCTCCCCCTCCCTGCCACACACTCCTCCCCCTCCCTGCCACACACTCCTCCCCCTCCCAGCTATTACACAAGAATGCGAGTCTGGGATATTTGTGTTGTGGGTTAATGTTTTGCTGTAGATGACGACCGTGATGTTGGGGGGGGGGCCATGATGCGAGGCGGGGGTGGTGGTGGTCTTGGCTGGGAGGGGATGGTGAGGGAAGGTGAAGGGGGAATGTTTTATTAGGTGGGGAAGATATGTGTTACTGGTAATGGTGAAGGGGGGGTGAATCTTGAGGAGGGTGAGAGATGAGAGGTGTTGAGAGGGACCTGGTGAATGAGGTTGGTGCTAATACACCAGGGAGAGATGTATGGGGACATAATGGCGGATAGGTACTCACCTAGTTGTGCTTGCGGGGTTGAGCTCTGGCTCATTGGTTCCTAGTTGTGACTGCATGGGTGATAGGGACAAAGTACTTTCATATTGTGAGTTAATTCCTCCCATTCGCGGGGGTGGGAGGAGAGGGGCGTTTGTGGTGAGGGGGAGTGGGGGGGTTGTGGTGAGGGGAGTGTGGGNGTGTGTGTGTGTGTGTGTGTGTGTGTGTGTGTGTGTGTGTGTGTGCGCGCGCGCGCGTGTGCATTGCCAGTTTCTAGTTTTAAGTGTGGCCCTAAAATGTAAATGACATTTACAGAAGGAAATGAGTTTGTATTAAGTAATAAGGTGGGGGGGGGGGAGGGGAAGGAGTGGATGGGGAAGAGGGGAGGGGGGAGAAAAGGGGAAGAGATGCAGGAATAATTGGGTGGGGAGAGGAGAAAATTGGTGGGCAGGAAGAGAGGGGAAATTAATGGGCAAACCAAATGGAAAGGGAATTTAATTGGTAGAGGTATGACCATGAATGTGTGTAAAATTAATGGTCATAGCGGGGGGGGGGGGCAAGGGGAAAATTAATGGGAGTAGGAGGAAGAGGGGGAGTTGTTTGTTTAAGATTCAGCTACTGGGAACACAAAGTTGCAAGTAGCACGGGCTATGGTGAGCCCGTAGTGGACTTACCTGGCACAGGAGCGAGGCAAGTAGCACGGGCTATGGTGAGCCCGTAGTGGACTTACCTGGCACAGGAGCGGGGCAAGTAGCACGGGTTATGGTGATCCCGTAGTGGACTTACCTGGCACAGGAGCGGGGCAAGTAGCACGGGCTATGGTGAGCCCGTAGTGGACTTACAGGCACAGGAGCGGGGCAAGTAGCACGGGCTATGGTGAGCCCGTAGTGGACTTACCTGGCACAGGAGCGGGGCAAGTAGCACGGGCTATGGTGAGCCCGTAGTGGACTTACCTGGCACAGGAGCGGGGCAAGTAGCACGGGCTATGGTGAGCCCGTAGTGGACTTACCTGGCACAGGAGCGGGGCAAGTAGCACGGGTTATGGTGATCCCGTAGTGGACTTACAGGCACAGGAGCGGGGCAAGTAGCACGGGCTATGGTGAGCCCGTAGTGGACTTACCTGGCACAGGAGCGGGGCAAGTAGCACGGGCTATGGTGAGCCCGTAGTGGACTTACCTGGCACAGGAGCGGGGCTGTGACTGGTTTCTTTCACCCTGATGCCCCTGTTACCTAGCGGTAAATAGATACCTGGGAGTTAGACAGCTGCTACGGGCTGCTTCCTGGGGATGTATAACAAAAGGGAGGCCTGGTTGAGGACCGGGCCGCAGGGACGCTAAGCCCCGAAATCATCTTAAGATAACCTCAAGATAACGTCTGTAGTTGAAACAGTAAAATAGTTTAAAGAGAAATGACAGGAAAATAATGAATGTTTTAAGTTGAATATTTGAATGTGGCTGCCTGGGGCCAGATTCACGAAGCAGTTACGCAAGCACTTACGAACGTGTACATCTTTCCTCAATCTTTGACGGCTTTGGTTACATTTATTAAACAGTTTACAAGCATGACAACTTGCCAATCAACTGTTGTTATTGTTATAAACAGCCTCTTGGTGCTTCGGAGCTCATTAACTGTTTAATAATTGTAAACAAAGCCGCCAAAGATTGAGAAAAGATGCACAGGTTCGTAAGTGCTTTCGTGAATCTGGCCCCCAGGTCTTGCGGTAGACACCACACACTCTGAATGTCTCCAACACACGTGTATTGAAATTGAAATAAGTTTATTGAGGTAAAATACACACAAAGAGATGAGTATTCTTTGCCTTGTGGGGGGTTGAATGTAGACACAGATGATGCTTCGTAGATTTATTGGCTAAGGCAACAAGATATATATCTGGCCAGCCGAGGTCCTACTACTGTGGGTCTGTGGAGCTGACTGAGCCTGCTGCAAGCATGGCTGGAGACTGTGAATGTGACATGACGTCAGAGGCCTACTCGTCTGTGATTGGTTATGTTCCAACTGGCGGGGAATTTGAATATAACATGAGGTAGCTCAAGCTATTCTCACCCCGTTCAGTACATCGTGTTAATACATACATATAAACACATCACAAACAATAAACATATTACCAAACATCCTGAGGGATAAACATCTACATTTCCGGCACACGTGTAGGAGGACAAGGTGTGAGACGCGGGGGAGACACTACCTGCCTGGTTCACACACCTGTAATGTGAACTGTGTACGGAGAGACTACAGCGACCCGCAGTCATGTCAAGATAAGATAAGGCTGAAGTTTCCACCTTGTTATGTTGAAACCATGAGTTAGGAGCCGGTGGCTGAGCGGACAGAACACTGTTCACGTGATCCTGTGGTCCCGGGTTCGATCCAGGGCGCCGGCGAGAAACTATGGGCAGGGTTTCTTTCACCTTGATGCCCCTGTTACCTAGCAGTAAATAGGCACCTGGGAGTTAGTCAGCTGTCGCGGGCTGCTTCCTGGGGGTGGAGGCCTGGTCGAGGACCGGGCCACTGGGACACTAAGCCCCGAAATTCTCTCAAGATAACCTCTCAAACACGTCTCAGGCAGCATTTGAGAAGTGTGCTGTGTTTCCTGGCTCTCCAGACGTACCAAAATGACACGGATTGCCATTGGAGTCATTTTGAGGTGTGTAGTGTGGGAAGAATACACTGGTCACACTGTGGGTGTACACCCACGGTTGTGCACATGACCTGTGCTTACCTTGTTGTGCTTGTAGGGGGTTGAGCTCTGGCTCTTTGGTCCTGCCTCTCAGTTTAACCCTCCACGTGTGCTCTCACTTTCTCTATTCAGCAGTGTCGTATATGTATGTTGAAACTTAACATTGACTGCCGTGATGATACACACACGACAGCCGTGATGGCACACACACATGCTAAGAACGTCATGTTTGTTTCCCTTATCAGCGCTGCCGAGGACACTAGTATCCCGAGACCACGCGCTGATAAGCACTACAAAATATGCTAATTAAAAGTATCACATTGGTTACAGGCAAGGAAGGGAAGAGGAAGGGGCGGTGCGTAAAGACACACAATTTCCATTTGGTGTCTTGAACAGAATGATCTCGTCCACACCTCTGTTACTGTACCTACTGGAGGCCTGGTCGAGGACCGGGCCGCGGGGACACTAAAAAGCCCCGAAATCATCTCAAGATATCAAGATAACCGTCGTGAGCTAGCCATGGGAGGCTGGGAGCCAGTACCACCCTGGGAGTCTGCCAGCTGGGAGGTGAGAAGCGTGGAAGTCAGGGGTATGGTGGAGGATAAGGACATGCAAATGAACAAATCCATATGGGCCGGGATGAAGGTTCGAACTTACGCCCAGGGTGATCCCAGATGCGCCTAAGTCGATTGCGCCACGACAGCAATCATATGCAAAGTCCAGCAGTGTGTAAACCATATCATGCATGTGTCACGGCTGTATCAAGAGTGTGCGTCATGGTGTGAATCACGTGTCTTAAGACGGGATACTTGTATCCACCTGCGGCTGCTGCTGCTCGCGGACACTGGAGGGAGTCGGTGGGGGTGGGAATATAATCAGAGCCCAGGAAACACCAGGATGTAGCAGAATATATTATAACTTTGCGGCTCTGGCTGTCTTTCTAGGTTAGGGAGTCGATTGAACTTGTTGATACGCAGGACATGTTGATACGCACGCACACATGGGACGTGTTGATACTCACGCACGCGTGGGACGTGTTGATACTCACGCACGCGTGGGACGTGTTGACGCACATGCACGCGTGGGACGTGTTGACGCACGCACGTTACATGTGCGTGTGTCAAGTTCTGTTTTGTTTCTACGCAAGAAGTTCAAAAAGCTCTTTCTTCCCTGTCTGCTGAGTTCTCTTTCATATTCTTAACTCCCGTCATATTCTGTTCTTGCTCATTTGCTTTCATTCTGTCCCTTCTGTTTTATCTTCTTGCTTCTTGTTTTATCTTCTTTATCTCCCTGGTTATTTCAGTTCCTCCCACCTACAACCTACCCCCTCCTCGGGGCTCTGTTTTATTCCGTGTTGAAATTGTAGTAATAAATTGTAGTGTAGTGGCGGGCAGTGTGTGGTTGAACTAAGGGAAGGCGCCGAGGGGAGCACACGAAGGTATGCTCCCCTCGGTGTGTGTTTCCAAGTGGCCGAGTCTAACTTGTGTGTCGTGGTTGTTGTTGTTGTTGTTCAAGTTTTACTACCTGGAACAAAAAGTTCCAAGTAGCACAGGCTATGGTGAGCCCGTAGAGCGGGTGTGCGGGATAGCGATGGGAAGTGGGCAGTGTGTTCGATGTTGTCATTTGTTAGGTGTCTTGCCTCACACTCTGGGGCATTGTGGGGGTGGGGGGGGGAGGTTATCTTGAGATGATTTCGGGGCTTTTTTTGGTGTCCCCGCGGCCGGGTCCTCGACCAGGCCTCCACCCCCAGGAAGCAGCTCGTGACAGCTGACTAACACCCAGGTACCTATTTTACTGCTAGGTAACAGGGGCATAGGGTGAAAGAAACTCTGCCCATTGTTTCTCGCCGGCGCCTGGGATCGAACCCAGGAGCACAGGATCACAAGCCCAGCGTGCTGTCCGCTCGGCCGACCGGCTCCCTCACCGGCTACGTGGTGACAATGTTTGTGTGCCAGCCCTGTGTGCGGGGCCCAGCCACCTGTCCTGCCCTCGTAGGTTCCGCCAAGGAAGACAGGGTGGTGAGGGGGACAGACAACAGGGGCCCCGGACCGCCCCATATATTGGCGCACCTACAATAAACAACCGAGGGGAGCCTGGTTGTGACGGGGAAATAGGCGGAGGTAATTACAGGCATTACGTATGGTGATGTATGGGCTAGGGAGATGGTTGAATGGTGGTTGGTGGCCTGGGGCTGGCTCCCACTACACCACCACCACCACCACCACTAGCAGGAGAGGGGCGCAAGAATAAGAGGACAGGTGGAAAAGAGTGGAAGGAAGGGGAAGAGGAGAGATATCTATACATGGGAAATTTTGCGAATTTGAGAAAAAGTCGTAACAGTTTGACCTTAATTTCAATAACTTTTCTCTAGACATCTCCCCCCTCCCCATTCTCTCCTCCC
>WNGS01163947.1:23140655-23151625 GCA_020271785.1 Procambarus virginalis | reverse complement strand
TTTACCTGGTCTTAATTCATGGGCACTGTATAGCCAACGTCCTCCCCCCTCCTCTCTCTCTCCAACACACTCCCCCCCTCTCTCCAACACCCTGCATCTCCTCTCTCCAACACACTCCCCCACGTCTCTCTCCAACACTTCCCTTCATCAATTAGAGAAGCTTAAACTTGTAGAGCTTCAGTGGGGGATGTGGGGGGGGGGCGAGGGTAAAGAAACATAGTGGCCATTGTCTAAGTGTTCATATGAGCGTGGTTATGTTGCATGTTATAATGTAGGTAAGGTTGTTATAGGTGAAGTGTGCAGGTTAAGGGTGAGAGTTGGTAGGGTGAGCGAGGGTGTTACAGCTGCTCCTAGTCACCTCACCTGGAGCCAGTGTCACCTGGTCCAGTCTTATTAGCTCACCTTCTTTAAGACTGTCGCTTGAGAAGCCTGCACCGCTCTCACAATACCGCCTCCTCCCTCCCGCTCTTCTTCTTGTTGTTGTTTTAGATTCAGCTACTGGGAACATACGTTCCAAGTAGCACGGGCTATGGTGAGCCCGTAGTGGACTTACCTGGCACAGGAGCGGGGCAAGTAGCACGGGCTATGGTGAGCCCGTAGTGGACTTACCTGGCACAGGAGCGGGGCAAGTAGCACGGGCTATGGTGAGCCCGTAGTGGACTTACCTGGCACAGGAGCGGGGCAAGTAGCACGGGCTATGGTGAGCCCGTAGTGGGCTTACCGGGCACAGGAAGGGGGCTGTGACAGTGGTCTCTTCCATCAAGTGTGGCTCGTATACTTCTCCAGCAGCAGTTCACATGCATTACTCACACCCAACACTCACCGCATGCATTACTCCACACCCAAGATTCATCCACTTACCTGGCACAGGAGCGGGGCTGTAAGTCCACTACGGGCTCACCATAGCCCGTGCTACTTGGAACGTTTTGTTCCGAGTAGCTGAATCCAAGAGAACAACAACCCAAGATTCTCACCGCACACACTACTACACCTGTTAGACTGGTAGCTGTGTAGGGACCGCCTCGCTCCCCTGTAAGCGGACTAAGGTCAATCATTGTGGGGGGTCCCTCGGTCCGGCACGAGTGTGGCGCCTCTTGCAGAGTCTTCCAGAGAGGTCTTCTCGGCTCGTAGCGTGTCTTAATCTCAACCTGACGTCTTAGGCGCCACCAGCCAGGGACTGACATGGCCTAGGAATATAAACTGCGACTTTGTTTAAGCTGCGGAATTATCAAAGTCACGCTGAATGTGAAATGTGTCATCTTGGTCAGTAATGAAGGTGCTTTCAGCCACCAGAACTGTCAGTGTGGTTGTGGACGCACTTGGTGACGATACCAGTGTACCAAGGAGACGCAACAACCTCCCTGTCCCTGCAGCCTTGTGTATGGGGGTATTGGAGCGCTGGGTCGTTGTGTCTAGGAGGCTCTAGACGGACATTCAAGGGGAGAAGGGAGAGGGGAGGGGATGGCGTCGGTGGTGCCTCGGGTGCATCCTTACCCAGGACGGTGCTGCTCAAGGCGACCCTCTCTCGATCACCTCGCTTACCGCTACACAGCACTTGGCACTCAGTTTTGGCCCCAGTGCCACCTTCACCACTATGTTGCCGTGAGTACATCCACAAGCAGTTCTCACTCACAGCTGAGCATCCAGTTACACCTTGATCTCGGCCAGAGGTGAGCTTGCTGCCATACCTGGGCTGTGGTATCATTACCGTGGGTGTCTTCTCCCCTCCTCCTAGGAGCAAGGGTAGCAGGTACTGGTATAGGTTACCGGGGTGGTGGTGGGGGAGGAGGAGGATGGTGCAGGGGACCGCGGGATGGCACGCACGTTATCAGTAGCGTTGTATTTCCTCTTCTCTTGCTTCTGGTTACCTGGTTGATACCTGGTTGATGGGGTTCTGGGAGTTCTTCTACTCCCCAAGCCCGGCCCGAGGCCAGGCTTGACTTGTGAGAGTTTGGTCCACTAGGCTGTTGCTTGGAGCGGCCCGCAGGCCCACATACCCACCACAGCCCGGTTGGTCCGGAACTCCTTGGAGGAATAAATCTAGTTTCCTCTTGAAGATGTCCACGGTTGTTCCGGCAATATTCTCCACAGTCTCTTCTCCTGGCGTGGTACGCGTGCCGGCTCTTACGGCACCTCCACAGTAATTGTTCGGCTCCCTCTCTAAAACAGTTTTTTGTGGCGTTATTTATATAATATATGCAAATATTTTACCTGATATGTAAACATATCCATGGTATATTGTATGAATAATATATTATCAATATTCTTGGGCGCGTTATGTTGCCAGGGTGGGTGGGTGTGTGTATATTAACTAGTTGTGTTTGCGGGGGTTGAGCTTTGCTCTTTCGGCCCGCCTCTCAACTGTCAATCAACTGTTTACTAACTACTTTTTTTCTCTCCACACCCCCCCCCCCCGTAACGGCTGACTAACGCCCAGGTACCTATTTACTCTTAGGTAACAGGGGCTTTCAGGGTGAAAGAAACTTTGCCCTTGTTTCTGCCTCGTGCGGGAATCGAACCCGCGCCACAGAATTAAGAGTCCTGCGCGCTATCCACCAGGCTACGAGGTTCCCAAGTGGGTGTGGGTGGCTGTTGCCAGGGTGTGTGTGTGGGTGGGTGGGTGTTGGTGGCCGGCCCCCACACAGCCTGGAGTCCATACCTAGTTAAACACAGGACAAAGTTAGAGAAGATTCAGCGGTATGCCACCAGGTTCGTCCCGGAACTGAGAGGTATGAGCTACGAGGAAAGGCTAAAGGAGCTGAACTTCACGTCCCTGGAAAACAGAAGAGTAAGAGGAGACATGACAACCACCTACAAAATTCTCAGGGGAATTGACAGGGCGGACAAAGACAAACTCTTCAACACGAGTGAGACACGAACAAGGTGGGGACACAGGTGGAAACTTAGTACCCAGAGGAGCCACACAGACATTGGAAAGAATTTTTCAGTGTCAGAGTAGTTAATAAATGGAATGCATTAGGAAGTGATGTGGTGGAGGCTGACTCCATACACAGTTTTAAGTGTAGATATGATAGAGCCCAGTGGACTCAGGAACCTGTACACCTGTTGATTGACAGTTGAGGGGCGGGACCAAAGAGCCAGAGCTGAACCCCCGCAAGCACAACTAGACGAGTACACACTTGCCATAGGTCTGGTGTAGAACATGTCAACTTCCTTGAGGCTGTTGTGTGCGTCATCCAGTCATGACGCCCGCGCTGGTGCTGCTCGGCCTCACGCGCACATCATTTTCATTTACACACACCATGTGTCTCACGCGCACATCATTTTCATTTACACACACCATGTGTCTCACGCACACACCATTTTCATTTACACACACCATGTGTCTCACGCGCACACCATTTTCATTGACGTCTTTCTCGTGTTGTGGCAGGGCGAGGATGTGTTTGGCACGTGTGTGTCCGCCGCTCCTCTCGTAGGTCAGGAGGCGATAACTTTAGGCACTTTACCCCTGATTGTGTGCTCGTGCATGCTGCTGCTCTGTTTACTGGCTTCACATCCTGTGTGTCGATCTCGACGCCTATTCTGGTGTGATACAAGAAATACCAGTAGGGTGAGAGCATGCAGGGGGGGGGGGATAGTTACTTGGGGAACTTCTCGTCTTGCCCTGTAAAGCAAATGGTTGCAGCCTCACGTTCTTTCTATGAGCTCTTGTTTACACAGCTCTTTTGTGTGGTAGTGATGATGTGGCGGTGTTGTAAAGGTTGTGTTGCAGTGATGGGGTGTGGTGGTAGTTGTGGTGACATGGCAGTGATGTAGTGGTGGTGGTGTAGTTGTGTGATGTGGAGGTGGTGAGGGTAGTGTGTGACGGGACTCAGGGATGGTGGTAGGGCCTAGTCACCCAGCTACTTACACAAGTGTTGACTTAACAGTGACTTAGGGGAGTGAGGACTCCCCCTCCACGGCCCCGCCTCCCGCCCTTGTACCCCCTGCGTTAGTTGAGTGTCTTGACATTCCTGGCCGTCTTGGTCGACCCTGATCAAGACACTGCATGTGGCGGTAGTGGTGTGGCGGTGTGGTCTCATCTTCCCACATTAACCCACTCCCACACTCCTCCCACAGTCCTGCTCCCATAGGTGTCGTGGCAAGCCTGCACTTCTAAAGACCTATTCCCCTGGGCTTTAATTAGAGCTGTAATGACTCCAGGGGGTGACTGGAGCGAGGGGGGTGAATCTGTGTGAGTTCCATGTGAATTCCCTGAGAGAGGATATCCACATCATTTTGAATTCCTCTCCCTTATTAAGCATCATATATATATGTATATATATATATATATATATATATATATATATATATATATATATATATATATATATATATATATATATATATATACACATATACATGTGAGGAGACGAGCGCGTTATTTGATTGTAAGGTATTTAATGTTGTTAATGCACAGAGCGAGTGAAGAGGGAGGGGGGAGTGTTAAGGGGGTGATATGGGTGATTGTAGAGTGTCCAGGGCAGGCAGTGTACTGGTAGTGGCCACACGCGGCTCCTCCGTGAAGTTTTCTCATTTCCCGTGGAAGACTGTGTACCCTCCTGCCGGCAGCGTTGTGGAGGCTGGTGTAGGTGGCCTGGACCACGTCACCTCCACCTCTCATGGCGGTTTACGAATGTCACACCACGCCTCTAGTCCTTGTAATTACACACTTCCAGCCCCCTCATAATTACTCGCTTGTATCCCTCATAATTACTTGCTTGTGTCCCTGATAATTATTCACATGTATCCTTGATAAATACTCGTTAGTATCTAGTACACGTTTTAAAGTAATTCGTTTTTATCCTGGTGGAAGCCGTTGGAGTTTGTGACCTCGTCATGACGTGTTGCCGGCTGGAAGATTGTGTTCACAGGTGATTGTTGGCTCCCTACACTGTGAGCCGTGCCCCTGGTAGCGGGTCACTGCACGCTCCACCCATCACCTGGGTATTAAATTTGGCGTCGTACTCCAAAACGTCATACGAAGTGATGCGCAGTTTAAGGGTTAACCCTTAACTGCTTACCTAACTGGTTACCTAACTGGTAACTTGTTTGGAGACAGGCAGAGTGTTACATATTCTAGGTTTAAGCCATGTGGTCACATTGGGCTGCTGAGCTTTGTCGCCTCTGGTTTGCTTCTTCCTGCCTGGGAGTCGAGCACAGCTTGTACACCTTAGCCAAAGGTTAGGTGACCAGTGTAATTATATGTCGGCAAAAGCCTCGATGTAGTACAGTTGGCTTCGTTCTCGACTCACTCGGGGATTTCGGGTTCGATTTCCGGGCGGGACATAAATGGTTGGGCACGTTTCCCCTTCATCTAATGCACCTGTTCACGTAGCAGTAAAAGGTCCCCGGGAGATATACAGGTGTGTTGGGTTTGCCTTCTGGGAAGGGTCGGTAATTCAACTCTTGGTGGGGTGGGGGGGGGGAGGAGAAGACCTTGATACAAGCCTACTCTATAGAAATTTATGTACAGGCTTCCTGTCCCACAACAACGAGAATTAAAATATAATTTACGACGGTAAATTAATCGTGATGAGTGTGTAGTGTGTGTATTGACTTTGGTGGTATTGGTATGGGGCTCAGAGCTTCGTGTGGGTACTCTTGTACTCATCCTAACTGTGCTTGTTGAACCTTGGTGTTGTGAAGCCATGAGTGGTCTCCACTACTGCCCTCCAGTCACAGCCCCGCTCCTGTGTCAGGTAACTCCACTACGGGCTCACCATACCCCGTGCTACTAGCGACTTCTTGTTCCCAGTACCTGAATATTACACAACGACATACTACCCTCCTTCCTGCCCTGTCCATGTTAAGTAACCTGTCCATGTTAAGTAACCTGTCCATGTTAAGTAACCTGTCCATGTTAAGTAACCTGTCCATGTTAAGTAACCTGTCCATGTTAAGTAACCTGTCCATGTTAAGTAACCTGTCCTTGTTAAGTAACCTGTCCATGTTAAGTAACCTGTCCATGTTAAGTAACCTGTCCATGTTAAGTAACCTGTCCATGTTAAGTAACCTGTCCATGTTAAGTAACCTGTCCATGTTAAGTAACCTGTCCATGTTAAGTAACCTGTCCTTGTTAAGTAACCTGTCCATGTTAAGTAACCTGTCCATGTTAAGTAACCTGTCCATGTTAAGTAACCTGTCCTTGCCTTAACCCTGGGTTCCAATGAGTATTTGTGAATGTGGTGACACGAATGTGTCGTTTGCTTCGTGTGGTCTAATGATGTGAGGTCTTGTTCCCGGAGTCTTAACAAGTGCCTCTCGACAGTATGGTTGCTCTCGAGTGTTTCTTCAATGTGTTGTGTAGAAGGCAGGGTGGGGTAGAGGGGGTGGAGGGAGGGATGGAGTAAAGGGAGTGAGGGGAAAGAGCACTTGAGGGTTTGCCGCCTGGTAATTGATGAGGGGCCAGCATTGTGAGCGTGGCTGAGGTGCGTCACCTCTGTGCTTCCTAACGCACGCACCTCCCCCTCCCTCCCTCCTACCTCACGCTACGCCACACTCACTCACACTCTCGCTAACACATCCTTGGCTGGTATTCCCGGCGTGCGGGGGGGGGGGTTAATTGATTTTGCATATCATAATATAATGAAATATTGTGCTGTGTAGGTGCCTCTCTCCGTAATTGTCCGAGAAGTGGTTAGTGATTCATGATCAAGATGGCCACACCGTCTCCAAGACCTCTGATTGTACTCGCTTCCTCCTTCAGAGCAGGAGAGATCCCTGGAATAGAGGGAATACATAGAACATATACGGCACACATAGACGAGATAAAGCACCTAAATTATTGGGATCGTCTCAAAGCTCTCCAAATGTACTCACTAGAAAGGAGACGAGAGAGAGAGATCAAATATTATACACGTGAACAAATCCACAAGGGCCGTGACGAGGGTTCGAACCTACGTCCGAGAGCATCCCAGACGCTGCCTTAATCGACTACGCTACGACATGGTAATATACACCTGGAAGATACTGGAGGGCCAGGTCCCAAATCTACACAGTAAACTATCAACATACTGGAGTGAACGATATAGAAGAACATGCAGAATAGAACCAGTGAAGAGCAGAGGTGCCATAGGCACAATCACAAAGAACTGTATAAACATCAAAGGTCCACGGTTGTTCAACATCCTCCCAGCGACTATAAGACATATTGCCGGAACAACCGTGGACATCTTCAAGAGAAAACTTGACTGTTTTCTCCAAAGAGTGCCGGACCAACCGGGCTGTGGTGGGTATGTGGGCCTGCGGGCCGCCGCTCCAAGCAACAGCCTGGTGGACCTAGCTCTCCCCAGTCGTGCCTGGCCTCGGGCCGGGCTTGGGGAGTAGAAGAACTCCCAGAACCCCATCAACCAGGTACCAAGCCGATAACCTTTTCCCGTTTGTCCATATCAGTAGTATCAATTTCTACTTTCTAATTGCATTTTACGTCAATATATATATATATATATATTATATATATATATATTATATATATATATATATAATATATATATATATATATTATAACACGATGGTCCACATCATTACTATTAGTACCTAAACAGAAGAATGGGCTGGCATGGGACCCTGAATGATGATATACTTGGTGTAGGAGCCGTGTATGATATACTTGGTGTAGGAGCCGTGTATGATATACTTGGTGTAGGAGCCGTGTATGATATACTTGGTGTAGGAGCCGTGTATGATATACTTGGTGTAGGAGCCGTGTATGATATACTTGGTGTAGGAGCCGTGTATGATATACTTGGTGTAGGAGCCGTGTATGATATACTTGGTGTAGGAGCCGTGTATGATATACTTGGTGTAGGAGCCGTGTATGATATACTTGGTGTAGGAGCCGTGTATGATATACTTGGTGTAGGAGCCGTGTATGATATACTTGGTGTAGGAGCCGTGTATGATATACTTGGTGTAGGAGCCGTGTATGATATACTTGGTGTAGGAGCCGTGTATGATATACTTGGTGTAGGAGCCGTGTATGATATACTTGGTGTAGGAGCCGTGTATGATATACTTGGTGTAGGAGCCGTGTATGATATACTTGGTGTAGGAGCCGTGTATGATATACTTGGTGTAGGAGCCGTGTATGATATACTTGGTGTAGGAGCCGTGTATGATATACTTGGTGTAGGAGCCGTGTATGATATACTTGGTGTAGGAGCCGTGTATGATATACTTGGTGTAGGAGCCGTGTATGATATACTTGGTGTAGGAGCCATGTATGATATACTTGGTGTAGGAGCCGTGAATGATATACTTGGTGTAGGAGCTGTGTATGATGATATACTTGGTGTAGGAGCCGTGTATGATATACTTGGTGTAGTAGCCGTGTATGATATGCTTGGTGTAGGAGCCGTGTATGATATACTTGGTGTAGGAGCCGTGAATGATATACTTGGTGTAGGAGCCGTGTATGATATGCTTGGTGTAGGAGCCGTGTATGATATACTTGGTGTAGGAGCCGTGTATGATATACTTGGTGTAGGAGCCGTGTATGATATACTTGGTGTAGGAGCCGTGAATGATATACTTGGTGTAGGAGCTGTGTATGATGATATACTTGGTGTAGGAGCCGTGTATGATATACTTGGTGTAGGAGCCGTGTATGATATGCTTGGTGTAGGAGACGTGTATGATATACTTGGTGTAGTAGCCGTGTATGATATACTTGGTGTAGGAGCCGTGTATGATATACTTGGTGTAGGAGCCGTGAATGATATACTTGGTGTAGGAGCCGTGTATGATATGCTTGGTGTAGGAGCCGTGTATGATATACTTGGTGTAGGAGCCGTGTATGATATACTTGGTGTAGTAGCCGTGTATGATATGCTTGGTGTAGGAGCCGTGTATGATATACTTGGTGTAGGAGCCGTGAATGATATACTTGGTGTAGGAGCCGTGTATGATATGCTTGGTGTAGGAGCCGTGTATGATATACTTGGTGTAGGAGCCGTGTATGATATACTTGGTGTAGTAGCCGTGTATGATATACTTGGTGTAGGAGCCGTGTATGATATACTTGGTGTAGGAGCCGTGTATGATATACTTGGTGTAGGAGCTGTGTATGATATACTTGGTGTAGGAGCCGTGTATGATATACTTGGTGTAGGAGCCGTGTATGATATACTTGGTGTAGGAGCCGTGTATGATATACTTGGTGTAGGAGCCGTGTATGATATACTTGGTGTAGGAGCCGTGTATGATATACTTGGTGTAGGAGCCGTGTATGATATACTTGGTGTAGGAGCCGTGTATGATATACTTGGTGTAGGAGCCGTGTATGATATACTTGGTGTAGAGCCGTGTATGATATACTTGGTGTAGGAGCCGTGTATGATATGCTTGGTGTAGGAGCCGTGTATGATATACTTGGTGTAGGAGCCGTGTATGATATACTTGGTGTAGGAGCCGTGTATGATATACTTGGTGTAGGAGCCGTGATGATATACTTGGTGTAGGAGCCGTGTATGATATACTTGGTGTAGGAGCCGTGTATGATATACTTGGTGTAGGAGCCGTGTATGATATACTTGGTGTAGTAGCCGTGTATGATATACTTGGTGTAGGAGCCGTGTATGATATACTTGGTGTAGGAGCCGTGTATGATATACTTGGTGTAGGAGTGTATGATATACTTGGTGTAGGAGCCGTGTATGATATACTTGGTGTAGGAGCGTGTATGATATACTTGGTGTAGGAGCCGTGTATGATATACTTGGTGTAGGAGCCGTGTATGATATACTTGGTGTAGGAGCCGTGTATGATATACTTGGTGTAGGAGCCGTGTATGATATCAGAGAGAGTGAGTGGTAGAAGTGTGTGTGTGTGTGTGTGTGTGGTGTGTGTGTGTGTGTGTGTGGTGTGTGTGTGTGTGTGTGTGTGTGTGTGTGTGTGTGTGTGTGTGTGTGTGGTATATATATATATATATATATAGATATATATATATATATATATATATATATATATATATATATATATATATTATTATATATATATTATATATAAGTATATCATATTATATAATATATATATATATATATAATATATATATATATATATATAGTATATATCATATATATATATATATACATACACACACACACAGTATTCACCGATGCCCGATGTTCAATACCCAACATACAGTAGTAACACAACAGCATAATGCTCACAGATTCTTCATACACTATGCATAAAAAGCTCCATAAGAACATCAGCAAAAATGAATGACAAATCAAATGTTCACTGCTAATAAATTTCTTCTTCATTAGTCTGTTCAGCATCACTTCCCATTTTAATGTTAAAATAACATTACTTGATATATTGCTTTTTTTCCCTTTCAAATCAAAATGTCAGTAACTTAGAAATAGGTACATATAACATACAGCATTTTCAAAACATAGATTGTGGATTCCTCAGAAATAATACAACTTTCTTTGTTTTCTGGTTTATTTGGTAAAAGAAGAAAATACCAATTTTTACAATATTGCATATGTACAGATCTGTCAAAATATCCAAAGGCAACTGTCAAGACAATAAAGAGTGAATTACATCACAAAATTAGCTAAGGGCTCACATTCTACAGGATATATAAATACAAGTTCAAAAATATTTCTTACAAATTCCCAGAGTTTAACATTAGGTAGTAAATAAATATGCATACCGTCCATTTATGATGCACAAACTGGTAAGGGGATGAATATTGGACTGCTCATCACCGGTACACCATAAAATTCCCTTGACGTACTTTGTTGGTAATATATCACCTACCCTAGAGAAACTTGAGATTTGAAGAGCACTGAAGTCTTAAAATTAGTTTTGAATCCTGGGATACGGAGGGTTGAAAGTAGAGGACGACCACGTAACATAACTTGCCACCTCCCTGCCTCTTTTCTTTCCTGGATTAATTGTCAACAAATTGAGGTCACATCTATAACTAGCAACGACAAAATAATTTCTCACCCACA
>WNGS01163947.1:23117593-23129885 GCA_020271785.1 Procambarus virginalis | reverse complement strand
GGTGAATACACTCATTGTAATCAAATGCTGGTTAACGCAGTCGAATACTGACAGCAAGCAGCGATCAGAATTCATGGGATGGTTGGTAGTTAACGTTGGTTTGGTAACGTATGGCTCAGTGCCGCAAGTGTGCCTCTGTCGGTGCCTATGACAGAGGGGCCGGCACGCGCCCCGCACGCGGTCTGCTTCAGAGATATTAGAAGACCTACCCAATTAGTGTTCATGTTGGTGGCACAAATGGATGACAAGTAGGAAGTGCATGTGGTGGAGGCTGACTGCCAATACACAGTTTTCAAGCGTAGACTATGATAGAGCCCAATAAGGCTCAGGAACCTGTACACCAGTTGATATGACAGTTGAGAGGACGGGGACCAAAGAGCCACACCAGAGCACTCAACCCCGCAAACACAACTAGGTGAGTACAACCTCACGGTGAAGTCCTGTATCCGAATCGTGGGGAACTGCTTGATAACCTGCTTGATGGGGTTCATGGGAGTTGTCCTACTCCCCACGCATCGGACCCATAGAGCCAAGCTTGACTTGTGAGAGATTATGGTCCACCCAGAGCTGTTGCTTCGTGAGCGAACTACTCACCACGTTGTTGTTGCTGCGACTTGTACCTGCGTGTCCTTCAGTTCAACACCCACTGTCATCTGCTGGGCTATTTAACCACCAAGTCTGATTTGGAATTTTTATTTGATTTGGAGGGGGGGAGGTAGGGTAGTGCTGTTTTTGCTGGGAGGACTAGAGCCACTTCATGTTCCCTGGTTTGATACTACTGGTTGATGGGGTTCTGGGTTCCTTCTATTCCTGTACCTTGAAACAGGTGTTCCAAGATTGTTGCGGACAGGGGGGAGGTGGGGAAGAGATAGGGTTAGGAGTGGAGGAGGGTAAGGCAGAGGAGGAGGGACGAGTCACAGAGATATAACCAAGCAACAACAAGGCCTACGTAACGGGGAGGACCAGTCATTACTACCACGCTCCTCACCTAATACGTCACCTTATGACCCACGCCCACACACGCCCGCCTCCCACAGCACGCCCCCACACCACAACACGCGCCCTCCACACGCCCCCACACCACACACGGCCCCCCACACCACACACGGCCCCCCCCATCCACACACGGCCCCCCCCACCACACACGGCCCCCCACCACACACGGCCTCTCCCCACACTACCCATATGTACATGCCACCTCATCACAATACCCGTTATCCACACATCCACTCACATCACCCTCCCGGACGATAGAAGAAACAAAAGAGGATATGATCACAACATACCAAATACTGATAGGTATAACTAACAAGGTGAACAAGGCAGCCTCTTCAAATTGAGACAATAGAACAAGGGGACAAAAGTGGCAGCCTGGAACTCTGGCAGCCATCTCCTCCCCACTGCTCTATGGCACCTCTACTCCCCCACTGGCTCTATGGCACCTCTACTCCCCCACTGGTTCTATGGCCCCTATACTCCCCACTGGCTCTATGGCACCTCTACTCCACATTGGCTCTATGGCACCTGCTACTCCCCACTGGCTCTATGGCCCCTCTACTCCCCACTGGCTCGTATTCCTGCAGTCCTATCATATGCTTGGCTCCAGAAAGTTATTTTACTGTGAAAATTTGAGACCTGATCCTTCCAGTATCTTCCATTAATATAGCACAGCACTCTCTCCTGCTGCTGTGCGAAGGGGGAGTGTAGTGTGAGGCAGCGATGCAGCATCTCAAAGGCTAGAGACCAGCACCTCACCTAGCACATCGAAGACACCCGTCCGTGACAGCTAACAACATGCATGAGGAAGCTCAGGATACCGTGAACAGGGTGTGTGTGGGGTAACACACACACAAGTACACGACAAGCACACCCACACACAGGCACACCACACACAATCACTCATCAGCACACAACACACACACACACACAGTCACACTAACACACACACCCACCCACCTTTACACACCGACCCACCCACACCTGGCCCACATACCCGGCTCTGACTGCCACAGCCTCCTACACTGGCTCAATACATCATAATAACCTAACCTAACCTAACACTGGGCTCGCAATACATACATAATAACACTGTTGCTCCGAGGGTGAAGATGACGCGCAAGGTGAAGATGACGTTCCAGGCGAAGATGACGCTGGAGTCAAAGACGGCAGCTGGAGATGACTATTATAACTATGCATCTCCAAGTTTCACAGCCCAAGTTGGATATGGCTTATTATAAGACGGCAACACAGCCACACACTAAAGGCACAACACAAAGGCACAAAACAAAGGCCACACAACAGATGAACCACAGAACGGCCACGAAAACACCACAGTAGCAGCAGCAAGCTCTAGCAACAAAAGATCACAAACAAACAGGTCAACAGGAGCAAGCTGGCAACAGGAGCAAGGGGCAACAAGAACAAGGGGCAACAGGAGCAGCAAGTCAAGGGGACAAAAGGACCTAGACAAACCCGGTTAAACACTCGGGCCACACTAACGGCACCAACACAACAATATCGCCAATTAAATCTTCAAGTAATTAAGAGAGGAGATGAGGATGCTTTGATACTGCACGCTATGCTCTATGAAGACCCCGAGCCTGCCAGCGACACACTCTATAACCCTCCTTCCTGACAAAACAAACTTCATCACATGGATAAGTGTCAGTCAAGCCGATGAAGTGACATTTGATAATGAAAGCATGCCTTGATCATATGTTTATATAAATTCATAATTTTATAGTCACTGATATGTTTAACTGAATGGTGGTACCCCTGGTGCTTGGTAAGTCGACTAGGCATAGATATTTGGAACCCAACTGGAAAAATAAGCTGGTTAATTGACTATTGTGTACAAAAACTAATGTAAATTTTTCTTTATATTCAAAAGCAGTAACACACAAAAGCTGGTTTATTTCTGCTAAGAAATGCGTAAGTAATGATGCTTACATATTGCTGAGAAGGATGAAAGCTGCTCAATGAAATCCTTTGATATAAGAGACATGGAGTAACTTTTCAAGTGCTGGTTTGTGCAGAATCACTTAAGGAAGCACGCGGTTCAGTACTTGATGGCATTATGGCTTGGTGCCTTCTTTTGATAATTATTTGATGGCACTAAATGTTGATCATCTTATTATTTATTACAGTACTGAGAGTACAAATATTGTACACCTGTAAAGAAATCTCCAATGCAGTAAACATGTATTAATCTGTAAAATCAAACACAGTTATAAGTTCTTAACATTAAAACCTGGGCTGTGATATGTATTAGAAAACATGTCATCACCTTACACTAAAACCATTGTTACCCATCTGATACTGTATGAAGAAAAAAAGTATGGAGCTATTGCATGTATGTTACCTGAAAATTACATATAGCAAAGTCCTGATCTTAGTTTTGTGTGTGACATGCATATTGTTCTGTACCGCCTTAATCTTAATTTTTAGTTTGAAAATTACATATTTAAGTATTGTCACACTCCTTCCTTCCTGGAGTACAAATATATGAGCACTTATAAAATACATTCTTCACTAGTACAATTCTATAGTAAAAGCTAGATTGTGGTTGACCTGCATATTTTTGCAGGTGAAAGGTTATTTTTGAAGGAGAACAAGTTATAGGGGAGTCCCTAATATGACGAGAGAAAAATTGCTTGTATCAGCAAGTTCAACAGTTCTTATTCTTTGAGTCTACCATTAACAGTGAGGCCAATTTCACCAAAGCATGAAGAGGACAAAAGGAACGGGAAATAAACACCAGCAGGAGTGTCAGCCGAAGGATCCGTGTGAACCATATTACCTAAAGTGTGTTAGTTTATCAGAAGGCAAGTTTTATATAAAAAAAACATGAAGGGTATAAGTGAGATTTTTCAAGTTCACACATGAAGGGAAAGTATAGCACAGGGTTCTAAAACTATTTACAGATTAAGGATGAAAGAAAGTTATTTTAGCGTGAAAGTAAATATAACAAATAAAATTAAGGGGGATAGCTAAGGCGAGAGAATGACCAGTAAAGAAGAGAAATTTCCAAAACGAAATGGTTTATTCGTGTCAGTAGCTATGCAAAATGTCAAATCACCAATACTATATCCTCTCATAACCCAAATATACCTTCTTGTATATACATAAATAAATAAATAGCTAAATTAAGGAGATGGTGAGTATCGAGAGGTTTGAATTTGGCGGGGTTGAGTTGGTGGGGCGAGGTTGTGTGAGCGGCCGCCAGGCGGCTCCCCAGTGTGTGTTGTCAGACCTGTCAAGTGGTGGCAGTCCGCTATCGACCTGTGTTCACACCTCACCCCTTGGCCTCCCTCCTTACTGGATATTTCGTGTTTAAATGGATTGATCAGTGCCGTCGGCCCAGGATGTCGGTGCGGGAGCTGTACGTTAAGGTGAGTGTCGTGCCTAGCAGGCTAGGGCGGGCTAGGTCTACCCGGCGGGGCTCGGGGACGTATATATAATATTCCCTCCGCTGTGGCACTCTCTCATATCTTCCTCACTCACGGTCATTATGTATTTGTTTCTCATTGTGAGGGTGTTGAGGGTCGCTGCTGTCACTCCCAGGAGACGGAAGGCACTGCCTGTCACTCCCAGAGTCGGAAGGCACTGCCTGTCACTCCCAGGAGCGGAAGGCACTGCCTGTCACTCCCAGGAGTCGGAAGTCACTGCCCGTCACTCCCAGGAGACGGAAGGCACTGCCTGTCACTCCCAGGGGAGACGGAAGTCACTGCCTGTCACTCCCAGGAGACGGAAGTCACTGCCTGTCACTCCAGGAGTCGGAAGTCACTGCCCGTCACTCCCAGGAGACGGAAGGCACTGCCCGTCACTCCCAGGAGTCGGAAGTTACTGCCCGTCACTCACAGGAGACGGAAGGCACTGCCCGTCACTCCCAGGAGACGGAAGCACTGCCCGTCACTCCCAGGAGACGGAAGGCACTGCCCGTCACTCCCAGGAGACGGAAGTCACTGCCCGTCACTCCCAGGAGACGGAAGGCAATGCCCGTCACTCCAGGAGATGAAGGCACTGCCGTCACTCCCAGGAGACGGAAGTCACTGCCCGTCACTCCCAGGAGACGGAAGTCACTGCCCGTCACTCCCGGAGACGGAAGTCACTGCCCGTCACTCCCAGGAGACGAAAGCACTGCCCGTCACTCCCAGGAGACGGAAGGCACTGCCCGTCACTCCCAGGAGACGGAAGGCACTGCCCGTCACTCACAGAGACGGAAGTCACTGCCCGTCACTCCCAGGAGACGGAAGCACTACCCGTCACTCCCAGGAGACGGAGGCACTGCCCGTCACTCCCAGGAGACGAAGGCACTGCCCTCCTCACAGGAGACGGAAGGCACTGCCCGTCACTCCAAGGAGACGGAAGGCACTGCCCGTCACTCCCAGGAGACGGAAGGCACTGCCCGTCACTCCCAGGAGACGGAAGGCACTGCCCGTCACTCCCAGGAGACGGAAGGCACTGCCCGTCACTCCCAGGAGACGGAAGGCACTGCCCGTCACTCCCAGGAGACGGAAGTCACTGCCCGTCACTCCCAGGAGACGGAAGTCACTGCCGTCATGTCAGAATTCTCTGTCTCAATTTCATCATTTCTTTATATTCAAACTTTTATCTATAACCAATATATTTTGTACAGAAAATTGACAAGTTTCATCACATATCGGTACAGTATTGGTACATAATAAAGGGCACAATGTAGCAATCTGAGGAATATAACATAGTAGACAGTTTTCAAGTTTGATGTAATATGCAGCCGGGCCAAGTGCCTCGTCCGCCGTTGTGGTCATTAGATACCCAAAATAAAACAAAAATCTAGTTATATTTGGGTGGAAAATGGAGAGGAATGTTTGGTGGCAAGTAAATCAAATACTACACACACACACATCCACACACTGCTAAATGAACTTAAGTTATCATAGTTCCAAAGATATAGAAACCTTATTATATTGCTCAATATCAAAATGTGCAAATGCTGAAAATATAAGACATTGTTTGGTATATATTGTCGTAGATCGATGGAGTTCCTATTAGTTCATAGTACTGTACCTTGATACCACAGTATCAAAAGCAGTTGGCCAGGCTTGTCGGGTGATAAGTCTTCATCATACTTCACAGGAAAGTTATATCACAAAAACACTTCAGCGAGGTTTGTAGTGTAAATTTCCTCTTGAAATTGTGAAATCTCCAAAACTGTATATTAAACTGTCGACAATTTCTGATGAGCTTTTGTCATAATAATAAACCTTTGAGCTGTGTCAGGTGTTATTATATTGGTTACTTTAAAGAGATTGTTGTAAATATCAAATATCATTAAAACATAAATGTCATTAATAAGATTAATGAGGTCTTGTTAGATCATTACTGTCTTGAATGTGATACCTTAATTAAATAATGCCTACTGGTACTGTACACTTAACGGTTATGCCTGTGTTTTGTCGCTGTGGGGCGAGTTGCTAGCCGGGAGTGGAAGGGAAGGGAACTGTCAGGGGAAAGCGCCAAGCCATTACGACTATATAGCACTTGGAAGGGATCAGGATAAAGATTTGGGGTGGAACGGAGGGAAGGAATGGTGCCCAAGCACTTGGACGGTCGGGGATTCAACGCTGACCTGCATGAAGCAAGACCGTCGTTCTACCGTCCATCCCAAATGATTGGGCTGGATGGGAATGGAAGAGTACAGGTATAAGTCTCTAGCCCTGGGGCTCACAAAGTAGTCGATGTAGTCTCCATGGGGTCGGTGGAACTGTACAGGAGTCAATAAATGTGAAGGTGTCGACAGGGCATCTATAAAATTCTAGGGGTCAAAAGTTTAAATATCATCTTAAAGGAAAGAGAAATGTTTCTTTTGTTGCTGTAATACAATGAAAAACCTTGATCTAATAAAAATGTTTACTTCTTAAATTAATAGGTACTGTATTCTCCTCTCGTTTTTTCAACACATTAAATTTTATTGATTTATGTCTTGCTTATACAGTTCTGTATACTCTTACTGGGTATACATATACTGTATATAATTCATCATATATTTATAATATATAAAGGTCCCATGCATAAATATACAATGTTACATTCCCGTAACATATTTTTTGTTATGATACAGGTAATTGCTATACACTGAATACAGTATGATTCGGGCCAATGGAGGCACAATAAGTCTCATATGGGTTCACAAATGAAAAAGTTTGGGGATCTCTGCTACACAGTAGTTCACCATCCATGTACAGTAATGTACTGTACTTAAAAGATATTAAAGTTGGAAAGTGTAGCATATACTCCTCGTGCAATGTCCTTTATGTAGTCCACAGGTGACAGTTTTCTTTCCAGAAACATCCCTAGATCCCTTTCTTTATCATTCTTTAATGCCTTTCCATATACTGTACCGTTAATTTGTAGGTTGTGTGGGGCCACAAAGGGCCTGACAATCATCTCTCCTCCTCTCTAGTAGCTTAACATCATTGGTAATCATATATATATATATATATATATATATATATATATATATATATATATATATATATATATATACAGTATATATATATATATATATATATATATATATATATATATATATATATATATATATATATATATATATATATTACCACATCTGGTTGCATTTGTAGGGACCCTCGACCTCAAAGTAGATGATATGCAGCATCCGGGGGAGCCTTGTGGGGCACCCGTGTACACACACACACATTGTCTTCTCCTACCCTACCACTTGGGCCGGACGGTAGAGTGTAGGTCTCGCTTCATGTAGGTCGGCATTCAATCCCCAACTGTCCAAACGGTTGAGCACCATTCCTTTCCCCCATCCCATCCCAAATCCTTATCCTGACCCCTCTTCCAAGTGCTATATTAGTCATAATGACTTGATACTTTCTTCTCCTCCCTTCCTACCTCTCCTATATTTTTGTATTTTGTCATTATATTTTAATTAAAACTTACAATAATGGTTATATGCAAGGTACAAGGCTACTTGTCACAGGTTGTCGAGTTCCTCCAGCTACTCAGACGGTGGGCAGGAACCATGGATGCATTATGCCTTTCCTCTCTGGATCACCACACTATGATGCTGAAAGAGGAAACTGGCAGCTCTAGGATCTCTAGTTGTTTCAATTGCTTAGAACCCAGCTCCTAAAAAAACTAAGAGCACTTTTACCCCAGACACCCAGTGTGTCTGAGGCAATGGGGACAAAATTGTAGTGGTGATCAAGATATCTGTATTTAAGAAACTTGGCTGTTTTTTAGTGATTGGCAGCACCGCCTGTAATATATATACATGTATTAAATCAATAAATCGTTACATAAAAGTTAAAAAAAGTAGGGGTGATAAGAGAAGTACAGTATTAGTGTTCAGCGAGAATCCATAAGATCTTTTCTGAATACCCTTTATTCTCTTCTCCGAGGCTATGTGTCCCTACAGTTGCCCAAGAAGTGTTACCCCCTTACCACATATACTTGTATTTGCTTGTTTTATTTATTTATTTATTTATTTATTTATTTATTTTACACGTTTGGCTTATATTGATGTTCCCTCAAGGTAATATTGTTGTTAGTGTTAGGTGAACAGAGGCAAGACACGTCCACCTCATTATTCCGGGGGCGATAAAGTTTGATTTAACATACAGCAGGTTAATATTATTCTAATATTTTAAAGCCAAGACTTTTTGTTTTAACAGATAGGAAAGTAACAAATGATGGTTATGACTCAAGATAGGTTATCCTATTCTGGTCATTGGAGACCACCTAGGGCCCATGAGGCACTTCCAGGGAAGTAACGCGGAGTATTTTACTTGCCGGTCATAGCAAGTTGATTATCTTTAATTTTTTTACGCTGTTAGGGTGGGTTTTATCTCCACGAGACGTGATATTTTAGCGGCATTGATTCTGTCATCTTGACACATTGTGCGCGTGCGTGCGTGCGTGCTCACTCAGGAAGTGAGGGTGGGCAAGGAACGTGACATCCGTAGTGAGGCTGGTGTAGCGGTCGGTGGGTCGTACATGAATGTTATCTTTCTACCGTCGGGCGGGCCAGCAGGCGGCCCACCCGACGGCTGGCTGGCTGGCTGGCCCATGTAACAATTGTTAGATAAACTAACGTTATTATGATGGAGGAGTGGCGGGGTAGAGGTGATCCTTGCGGGTAACGGGTAGAGGTAGCCTAGTCGTCTCAAGAGTTGGAATGAAAGTTTATTTCTGGAATGAGCGTTTCTACCCGGAACGCTGCGCATATTAGTGGCTTTACAAGAATGTTAACACCATACTTTGTATCCTCACAAACCCAATGTACCTTCTTGTATATATAAATAAATAAAGGCAGGGGCTGTTGATAAAATTATAAAATAAACTGTAATAATGGAAAGCTTGTGTTACGGATGATGATTGGCTGGGAGAGGTGTTCCAGTAATAGAGGTTTAGCCTAATGATCCCATTTGTTTTCACGTGACCTTTATTGAGGGGGCGTGTAGCCATCTTGTTTGTTAAGAGACGTGATATTTCTTGTCACATTGGAATGGAAAAGGATAATTTGCTTTAAATGTGAAAGTTCGTTATCAGTAGCGAGAATGAAGTGACTACTGCTACGGTGTTTACGGACATGCTCTTATATTAGTTTATTTAGTGATATATAACGGATATTATGTCCGTTAATATCACCGGGATATTTGTCCAGGTAGTACAGTCTGGTTGTTCGTTCTCCTTGCACAATCGAAAATTGCGGGTTCGATTCCCGGGCAGTACAGAAGTGGTTGGGCACATTTTCTTTCACCTAATGACTCTACCTAGCAGTGATTAGGTACTCAAGAGTTAGTCAGCTTGTTGTGGGGTTGCATCCTGGGCGGGGTCTGTAATTCGGCCTTGGTGGGTGGGTGGGAGAGGTCGATAAAAGCCAAGCGTGTATGAATACACACTAGCTTCCTGTCCCCTCGACACAGTGAATTATTATTAATTATTATTATGACACCCTAAGGTAGGCTCAAATAAAAAAAGATATACTTTCTGGAACACCGCCGCTCAGCTGCACTATTTGACCACTGCACACACTCCTCTTCCGGGTTAGTTGATGTTTGACTCCTGGAGTCAGGCTCTAGCTTGCAGCCAATAACCACCTACGTCATTTGACCTCTGGAGGAAGCTCTCGGTACAGCTATCATTACCCTTGTCTAGCTCTGGTGTGCTATTCCTGACTCACCTAAGGTGACACTGTTTGCCAAAGAGGCTTTCTCAACAGTAGCTCAGTCGATTAAGGCAGCATCTGGGATCCTCCCGAACGTAGGTTCGAATCCTCGTCACGGCCTCTTGTTTATTTGTTCTTCTCAACAGGTTACAAGCGGACAATGGGTGTTCTTAAGCGTGCCAGAACATAAAAAAAACTTTCAACAATCCTTCTCACGTTAATAAAGGACCTAGCTAATCGTTATTCAGAAGAGAGATCCATACATATCCAATGTGGTCATTTTTCATAAGAATTAGGATTTACACAGTAGTATCTTCAGGATATGAATTAGAAGCATTAAGTGTAAGGATAAGTTGGTTTTGTATATATTGTACTGACTCTTGTCAATAGAACACAGTGAGGCCGTAACAGTTTTTGCTGCCATAAACCATTGTATTGTGCGTATATTGTATTTTTTATGGCGAAAATAGACTACAGGGGTTATGTCCTGTGTGCGAACTGTTGTAAAATATAGGGAGGTTATGTGTGTGTGGTTGTGCGTGAGTTACTGTGGGAGGAGTGAGCAGGCCCGGTACACGCCACCTTCCCTGTACCCGCCACCTTCCCTGTACCCGCCACCTTCCCTGTACCCGCCACCTTCCCGGTACCCGCCACCTTCCCTGTACCCGCCACCTTCCCGGTACCCGCCACCTTCCCGGTACCCGCCACCTTCCCTGTACCCGCCACCTTCCCTGTACCCGCCACCTTCCCTGTACCCGCCACCTTCCCTGTACCCGCCACCTTCCCTGTACCCGCCACCTTCCCGGTACCCGCCACCTTCCCTGTACCCGCCACCTTCCCGGTACCCGCCACCTTCCCTGTACCCGCCACCTTCCCGGTACCCGCCACCTTCCCTGTACCCGCCACCTTCCCTGTACCCGCCACCTTCCCGGTACCCGCCACCTTCCCTGTACCCGCCACCTTCCCTGTACCCGCCACCTTCCCGGTACCCGCCACCTTCCCTGTACCCGCCACCTTCCCTGTACCCGCCACCTTCCCTGTACCCGCCACCTTCCCGGTACCCGCCACCTTCCCTGTACCCGCCACCTTCCCGGTACCCGCCACCTTCCCTGTACCCGCCACCTTCCCGGTACCCGCCACCTTCCCGGTACCCGCCACCTTCCCTGTACCCGCCACCTTCCCTGTACCCGCCACCTTCCCGGTACCCGCCACCTTCCCTGTACCCGCCACCTTCCCTGTACCCGCCACCTTCCCGGTACCCGCCACCTTCCCGGTACCCGCCACCTTCCCTGTACCCGCCACCTTCCCTGTACCCGCCACCTTCCCTGTACCCGCCACCTTCCCTGTACCCGCCACCTTCCCTGTACCCGCCACCTTCCCGGTACCCGCCACCTTCCCGGTACCCGCCACCTTCCCTGTACCCGCCACCTTCCCTGTACCCGCCACCTTCCCTGTACCCGCCACCTTCCCTGTACCCGCCACCTTCCCTGTACCCGCCACCTTCCCTGTACCCGCCACCTTCCTGTACCCGCCACCTTCCCTGTACCCGCCACCTTCCCGTACCCGCCACCTTCCCGGTACCCGCCACCTTCCCGGTACCCGCCACCTTCCCGGTACCCGCCACCTTCCATATCCACAGCGGGTGTATGTACAGCTGTACTCACCCACTTGTGCTTGCGGGGGTTGAGCTCGGGCTCTTTGGTCAACTGTGTCTACTCGTCAGTGCTTACAATAATTGTTCATGGTATGCGTGAACATATTTTGTTCCTTACATGACCGCCGGGATGACCAGCTTAAAATGCGCGGTAAAATTGTCAGTGGTGCATCTGTGAAGGTTAATGACCCTCCAAGAAGACACCCTCCTGGCTGTGAACCCTATTGTGTTTTCCAGGGTGAGGAGGCTGTCTCGCGCTTAGCGTCGCCTCGCGCTTGTCGTCGCCTCGCGCTTCCTTGTTCAGCCAGAGTAAACAGGAAGCACAAGTGAACTCCGTGACGCTGACATGAACATTTTATGAAGGCTGAATCTTTACACGTTGTTTCACTTGGATAAGATTCACATGAATCAGTTTTTAAAATGTGTCGCCATGTAGGTGTGTTCGGCAGTATAGTATA
>WNGS01163947.1:23097637-23099023 GCA_020271785.1 Procambarus virginalis | reverse complement strand
GGAGGTGCGTGGTGGATGATGATTATCGTACACGTTATTAGTTGGTTATCTGGAGTGGAAAGGGAAGGTAGGGGAGGGGGAGGGGAGGAGGGATGGGAAGGGGGGAGTAGTGGAGAAGGCTGACGGAAAGGGAGGAAGAGTTTGGGAAGGAGGAAATGTGAGTAAATGATGGTACGGATGTGTAATTACCTAAGTGTAGTTACAGGATGAGAGCTACGCTCGTGGTGTCCCGTCTTCCCAGCACTCTTTGTCCTGTGTGTGTGTGTGTGTGTGTGTGTGTGTGTGTGTGTGTACTCACCTATTGTGCTTGCGGGGGTTGAGCTTGGCTCTTTGGTCCCGTGTGTGTGTGTGTGTGTGTGTGTGTGTGTGTGTGTGTGTGTGTGTGTGTGTGTGTGTGTGTGTGTGTGTGTGTGTGTGTGTGTGTGTGCTTACTATTGTGTCTGCAGAATCGAGCAATTAGCTCTTGGACCCCGCCTTTCTAACCAATCTATTTTCTCTGTTGTATCTTCTCCATATATTTCTCCTAATACACACACATCCCCAAGAAGCAGTCCGGAGCAGCTGTCTAACTCCGGGTACCTATTTACTGCTAGGTGAACAGGCATATCAGGGTGAAAGAAACTCCGGGGTTGTCTACCCCCTACCTCCTCTCCCTCCAACCTCGAATTGACAAATTTTCATTTATTTATAAAGAAAGGCAACCCGGCATCACCCGGGTCTCCTCGTCCCCTACTTCACCCCCCCCCCCCGCTCACTTCCCTCTCTCAAGAACCTCGCAAATTTTTTATTTTACTTTATTTTCGGTAACAACTCCACGGAAAGCACACGACGTGTTTCACGCTTGACTCCATTAAAATCTTCTGGGGGGGGGGTCTTTATAATTGCTAATATTCGTAAAGCACTTAATTTAGGCCTACAGTGATCAGCCTATGTCCGTCCCTCACCCCAGACCACTTCCCTGCACATTTAGGTGAGGCTAGCGTCAAGCATCAGGCACACACACACAGATCACACTAACGTCACGCATCAAATGAACAAATCCCAACCCATCCTCGACTCAAGTCCATTACATCCAGCGGTCGACCCCACAGACGCATTCATAAATTTTAACATGCTGTTCATTCAAAACGGGAATTTTCTCAAGTATAAATTAATATTATAATATATTAGCATATTGTGTATAAGTAGGCATAGGTTAGGTTAGGTGTTTAGGTTCTGTTGGCGATTATTTGTATTTGTAGTACGTGGGTGAAGCATTTATAGCGTTGTGTTTCGAACAAAATTCGTCAGTGAAGCACTTGTTCCGGATATGTTCGAACGTCAGCAGTTGTGAGTCGTGTGTAAACCGTTTTTCATTCATAAACAGGGGGTTTGGCGGGTGCATGG
>WNGS01163947.1:23052637-23092637 GCA_020271785.1 Procambarus virginalis | reverse complement strand
GTGTGTGTGTTAATTACAAGTAACAACACGTGTTGACCTAATATTATAACTAATAACATCGAATGTAATTGAAATCGGAAATTGCTCAGAGATTTCAGAAATTACTCAGAATTTAATTTCCTTATTTTGTTGGCGGCTTACAGTCGTCTGTGAGCTCAATTACCGGCCTCGCCAATTATGCTATTAAGCACCAGCGAGCGCACGCACGTACACACACACACACACACACACACACACACACACACACACACACACACACACACACACACACACACACACACACACACACACACACACATACAGAATAGTCTCAAAGCGTTATACAACAAAGAGTGCCGGGAAGACGGGACACCACGAGCGTAGCTCTCATCCTGTAACTACACTTAGGTAATTACCCCACCACCCCACCCTTAACCCCCCCCTCCCCCCCCCCCTGCTGGTCCTGTAGTCACAATACTGCGTCTCTATCTCGACTCTAACTTACATCAATAGAAACAACTAGACACGAGTGTTCGGAAAACTCTAGAGGTGTTCGAAAAACAGCCTCGAGATATGGAACACCAATGATGATGTTCCTTCGAATTCTTGTAGCTTAACCCTCTTAGCTCCGGTACCAGTCTCCTTCTTGCAGACCTTTCTACGGTCACCCATTTGGGGTGTGTGCTTCACAAGGTGCGGATACCATGCCGGTGGTGCGTATTACGGTGGTGGTGGTGGTGGTGGGTGTCATGGTACTGTTGGTGGTGGTGGTGGTGGTGGTGGTGGTGGTGGTGGTGGTGGTGGGTGTCATGGTACTGTTGGTGGTGGTGGTGGTGCCTCAGGCCATATGAATATAACCTCCAGTTTTTCTCAGTTACTTCCAACGTGTCGGCACGCTGCCTCCCTCACACTTTCTTCTCTGGTCCACACCACCACCATCACCACCACCAGAGGTGACCACCACCACCATCACCACCACCACCACCATCACCACCACCACCACCACCACCGCCACCACCACCACCACCAACACCAGAGGTGACCACCACCACCACCACCACCACCACCATCACCACCACCAGAGGTGACCACCACCACCACCACCATCACCACCACCACCACCACCACCATCACCACCACCACCACCACCCAAACCAGACAAAACCAGCTGGTGGTCTCAACAGGACTATATATTCAGGAGAGCAGGTGTGTCACAGTGTTGGTGAAGTGTGTCGGTGTGTCCCTTAGCCAGTCCTGTAACGCCAGCATTAAAAGACTATCCACACTCGCCATCACAGTGCCTGACGCTTAATCAAAATATACTATTATTCTCCTAAATATTATATAATGACTCATTGTACCTTGTAAGTAAATCAATAAATAAATTAATAAATAAATTAGATGTAATTCGGATTTGTCCTTCCATCATAAACAGTAGTTTTTTTGCAGGTTTTATCATTCCTTGTCTAGTTTATCTGTCATCTGATTCACTGTAATCATATTTCAGGTATGAATAATGAAGAGTTAATATTCATGGAGGTATTACACGCGAGAGCAACTGCATGTAGGAACAGTGCTGGCCGGGGGACAGCAATTGTCTGTGGCGGGGCGGCCATAGGCGCCGTCACCTGGCGTCTCCTGCCTCCGTCAACGCCTGCCGCCGCCTCTCCGTCTCCCCCGAGCGGGGAGGTAATGCTATAAGTGAGGTGTATATACTCCGGGTGTGAGGACCATGTGGAGTGGGAGCTGGAGGGCGGAAGTACGGCGCCCTGCGGAACACCAACCTCAGCAACAATGGACTATGCACCATAACGCAGCTACTGCCACGTTCTACAGGTCAAGAATTTGATTTTTCGAGCATGCTGTGGTGAGGGAGGGGCCGCATGCGACGGTTGTGGGAGTGAATGGTGGTAGCCGCAGGAGCGTGGGTTACTGCGGCTTCCTGCGGCTTCCAGCGGGGTTCTGCGGCTTCCTGCGGCGCCCTGTGGTCTGCTACGTAGTGTGCCGGCCGACGCTCTCTTGTCCACACGCATAACTCTTGTGAAATATTTATATGTTCTGACTGGATGTTTATCCAGCCCGTCCTGCTACGGTTTCCCAACCTCAAGAAACTGTCGCACTAAAGTGCCCTTATCTTAACCTACCAGAGGACCCAAAACAGAAAACGTGACAGTATATGTCAATTTCGCGAGCCGCTACCATTTTCTAGTACGACGATATGAAGGAGGAATAGTTCAGCTTGTCATCTTTCATCCCTAACCTCGTGAATTTCTAGTTTCACTTTAGAGCAGAAAATCATCTCTTCCCAATGCAGGCGGTTGTTATTCAAATTAAAAATTCAAATTTTTATTCAGGTAATCATGCCATTATGTACAGATACATTCACAGACAAATATATACATTTGGAAAGACTGAAGAGAGGTTGTTGACACAATTTGGTTAGACATGTGCAGTTTAAAACTACAGTTAGTATCAGTATCAAATTAAAATTCAATTTTTTTATTTAGTTCTAGTTATATTAGGCTTCATATACTCCTTGAGCTGAATCAGTTCATCCTAAAGACTGAGTTTCAGATCCTCAGCGTAGCAAGAAATCAGGCGATGGGCAGCCTGTTGCAATTCTTTATTCTTCAATTGCTAAACATTTGACAAGAATGTATACTTGGTGCTCAATGCTGAGCAAGCGTGCCTCCGTGTGCACTACACAGACGAGAGTTACAAACATAATGTTGAGTTTATAGAGATAGAGAGATAGAGATAGAGCTAGTACATACAATACGTAAAGCCACTAATACGCACTTGCGCTAGGCTCCGTGTTCTGCTGGACTCTTGTAGGTTAGTGGTGTTCCAGCCTTGACCTTGTGTTCCACATTGGTCAAACATCTCACTCTGTGTGTCTCGCAACACAATCTTCCATTGTGTTCCACATTGGTCAAACATCTCACTCTGTGTGTCGCAACACAATCTTCCATTGTGTTCCACATTGGTCAAACATCTCACTCTGTCTCGCAACACAATCTTCCAACGCATGAAGAAGTTTTACTGTTGCATCTAGACCCAGTGTTGCACATTGCAGACTCTTGCTTGTGCGGTGAAAGTGTTTGAGGAGCGATGACCCTCAAGAGGGTCTCCGTAGTACAGTCGGCTTCGTTCTCGACGTACAATCCACAATTCCGGATTCCAATCCCGGGCGGGACAGAAATGATTCAGCACATTTTCTTTTACCTAATGCATCTGTTCACCTACCAGTAAGTAGGTATTCAGGAGTTAGCTTGTTGTGGGGGGAGTGTTTCGGGCAGGTCCTTAATCTTCATTTTCCCCGGAAAACGACCCGCCAAATCGTTTAATACCCATTTACTGCTGGGTGAACAGAGGCTTACCGTTAAGGAATGGCGCCCAGTCAATCCTCCCCCGGCCAGGATACGAACCCAGGTCAAATCATTTGCGAGGCGAGTGTCTTACTATTGTGCCACGGTGACTGCTGAAGGCAGTTCTAAAGGCAATTCTGATGTTAGCGAGCCTCGCATACGCCGCTGATGATATCCTCTTGCTGTTGGCTTTAGAAGATAGGTTCGGCGTGATTTTCAACCTCTACATCCTTCTCTCTCCGTTTCATAAAGATTGTATCGTCCAGTTGGTACATTGTGCGGGCTTCCTGCTCTCTCTCCGCCTAGTTTCAGTACTCAGTACTCGAAGTACAGTTTCAATACTCGAGTACATTTACTTGAGCTAAACTCTAATAGCCATTTGTTAGATCATTCTTTTAGTTTATTCACGTGTTGTAGGCTGGCTGTCTTTCTCCCGTACTCACCTAGTTGTGCTTGCGGGGGTTGAGCTTTGGCTCTTTGGTCCCGGCTCTCAACCGTCAATCAACTGATGTAGTGTATGTGTGGTTAGGGGCGAGGGTGTGGGGTGTGGGGTGGGGGTGTGGGGCGAGGGTGTGGGGGTGAGGGTGTGGGGTGGGGGTGTGGGGTGAGGAGGTGAGGGTGTGGGGGTGTGGACATACCTGAGAGGACTATTCCGGCTGCGTGCCGAAGTGTCCCCGTCTTCCTCCGTGTTATAATGTCCCGTGACGTCACCCTCCGTGCTCTCTCTCTCTCTGTCACTCTCGCTACACGATGGACCACTAAACAATAGTCCTCTCCCATGTCTGTAATTACCAAAGTGTAGTTACAGGATGAGAGCTACGCTCATGGTGTCCCGTCTTCCCAGTACTCTTTGTCGTATGACGCTTTAAAACTACTGTGTATTCGCCTAGTTGTATTCATCTAGTTGTGCTTGCGCTGGCTCTTTCGGCCCGCCTCTCAACGGTCAATCGATCAACTGATATTTTTTTCACACACACACCCAGGAAGCAGCCCACGATAGCTGACTAACTCCCAGGTACCTATTTACTGCTAGGTAACAGGGGCATCAGGGTGAGAAAACTCTTCCAATTTTGTTTCTCGCCGGCGCCATGAAGTGAACCCCGATCGACAGAATTACGTGCCCAGCGTGCTATCCACTCAGCCACCAGCGCCCGTGTGTGTGTGTGTGTGTGTGTGTGTGTGTGTGTGTGTGTGTGTGTGTGTGTGTGTTGTGTGTGTGTGTGTGTGTGTGTGTGTGTGTGTGTGGTGACCAGAGGACAATCACCGGTGAAGGCGTGTAGGCATGTGGGTCGCCTGCAAGGCTGCCTCCAGGCTTCGTCTGCATTGTGAGAGTCAGAGTGTTTCTTTAATACCACATACGCAGTAATTACCTTTGTATCAGCCTCGTATGAACCAGGTAAGGAAGGTACCAAATGTTAATCAGTGAGACACAGTATGTATGTATGTATGTATGTATGTATGTATGTATGTATGTATGTATGTATGTATGTATGTATGTATGACATGTTTACTCACATGTTGATGCTGTTGCATATATACTGCCATTAAAAAAGTATATACAATTATAATAATAATATATTCCTAAAGGTATTATATTGTATATCATTTGTTGTATTTCTTGACTGATACATCAAGACTAATAAAACTCAAGGTTACAACACGAAGGACAAATGTAAAATCACCATCATTACTATTTATTCTCTTAACCCCCAATGTACCTTCTTGTAAATAAATAAATAAATAAATAAATAAATTAATAAATAAATCAATATCTTTGATTTTCCCTAGAGTGAGACTTTACAATTGTAACAAAATTTTTAACGATGGTAAAAAGAGTCCATTTTATGTTGGTTTCCGAATGCATGATAAAGCTGATGAGTTACCGAAATCATCTGCCTTCAAAAAGGTAGTTGTATAACCTGGGATTGCCTTTAAGCAGTCTGAGAGCAATAATACACAAAGAACTTCAGTAAAATCTTGTTGATCTGAGGCAAAGTGAAATCGACACCAGTAATTCCATCTATCATCATACTATCATGCAAGAGGAGCCACACATCTATGGATCATCCAATAAAATCAGCAGACTTCTAGATGTTACTACTTCTCGGCTTAGACTCGGTTACAAGTATCTCTGGGAATTCTCATTATCTGCCGATGTAGACCTGACCAAATGTAAACTGTGTCAACAAAATTATTCGCACACCCTCCGTCACTATGTGATGGAGTGCGAAAAGATACGTGAATTTAGAGACAATTCTATAACAAATGCTCAAGAGATGTGTGTAAATATCTCGTTCAAAATGATCTGCAGCCAGAAATTTTACCCAAATATCCCCAGTTTGCTAACTGTCGGTAGTAACTAAGTGATTGTAACCTATCCACCGCTGCCCGCTGGATGGGAGGCGGTGTGCAGGACAAACGTATCAATTGTGACACTAGCTCTCCACATATGTCAGTTGCTTAATTTAGAAACTGTACTTGTGGTCTGTTGATATAACAATATATATTAAATTTTGTAACTAGCTCATCAAGACTGTAACTTGCTTAACTAGATGAATTGTGGGGTTCAGTCCCTGAGCCCATTATGTGCCTCTGTAACCCTTCCCACTACCGCCCACAAGATGGGTATGGGGTGCATAATATATTACTAAACAAAATCTTTTAAATTATAATCAACTTTGTAATTAGGTTATCAACGCTGTAACTTGCCTAACTAAACGAATCTTGTGGTTCAGTTCTTGAGCATATTATATGACCATAACCTTTACCACAACCACACTCAATTAGAGTTCTTACTTATAATACAATAAATAACTAACATTTTATAATCCCCCCTTTCCCCGGCCACCCCATGTTGACAGTTGTGCTGGGACCTCACATACATCCCCTGAGCCCCAATGACTGTGACTTCCTTGTCATACAAGTGGGTACAGGACCAAGCGACATCTGACTGATGTCGAAAGCTAGGCTTACCCTTACAACGAGAGCTCAGGTTAAACTCTACAACTGGTTAACCCCTGAAACACTACCCACCACTCGGTTAACAACCGGTCCCACAATTATTGGTGAGTTAACACGAGCGGAACGATCGTCGTCGCCCCCACCACCAGCGACGCAGTCAAGGTTACACGTGTGGGCCTCCATAACCCCCAGAGTGGACAGTTCGCACACACACACACGACTTAGACAGGGCAAGTATAGTTACATTGATTGATTAATGAAGATTAAGGCACCCAAAAGGTGGCACGGGCATGAATAGCCCGTAAGTGGTAGCCCTTTTGAGCCATTACCAGTATTACGAGCTGATACTGGAGATCTGTGGAGGTGCGACTGCACCCTGCGTGACGGGAGATGTCTCCCGTGAACATTCTGTACATGATATTTGCTTAGTCTTACCTGTCCAGCTATATTTGATCTGCATAAGAGTACATGAGTACGCCTACACTCTATAATTATATATAATACCATACAACTATAACATTAACTACACTCTATGTACTCTATAAGAGTGCATGTACTTGAATGTACAGTTGTACATTACTCATGTGTTCTTTGTACACACATTCTTTTGAATAAACATTATCATTATCATAATTGTTGAAGAAACTATAGTTTCTGCTAAACGCAAATGAATTCATGCGAAAATAGTTATATATATATATATATATATATATATATATATATATATATATATATATATATATATATATATATATATATATATATATATATATATAATTAATAAATATGAATACATAAGCACATATGCAGAGGTACTACATCAGAAGGTACAATTAAGGGAATACCACTAAATAATACCATTAGTAAAGCCACTAAAAATCCTAAACGCATGATAACCTATGTGATTCGTTAACAAATAATATATATATATGTTCTTCCACGTATGTATTCACATATAACTACCGTAATATTCTTTATTGCAGACCTGCTAGTTTTTTTTTTAATAATTATTGAAGTAGTGTATAACGGAAGTAGGCAACCTGACCAGGTCTTTCAGACGCGGTGCCAAATATGAACTATTTATCGCATTTACGTTTCATTAATATATTAATACTAGGGTCCATAAATTATGTATTATGTGGTGTGAGCGGAACAGAACTGATGTACGTTTTATAAATAAGATGCTGCAGGCTTGTATTAGAATCTGTGACATCACGGCCTTGTCGGGATCTCATAATAGATTAGCCAGTCGCAGGCTGCGATTAGCGGGGGGGCGGGTGGGTGGGGGTAGCTTAATGGCTGCTGGCGTGTTGAATTAATGTAGATGAGGCTGTGGGAAGTTTGTTGGCGGCTGTGGGGGGGGAGCAAGAGGACTGTGTCACGCTGTTTTAATGAAGGCGGCGGACGGCAGCCAAGCTTAGAACCTAAGTCTTATCGCCTCGACCCACACGACTCTGGCTTCCGCTTCCTTCACCACCTTCAATACATCCAACATGTGCAGCCAGCAATCGAACTCTCATACACACCTCCTTGACAATAAAAAACATTCATATTTATGCATTTTTGTGGGATAAATAAAACGGGTGATGTTATAAATTAAAGTTTTTTTGTGGGTTGAGAGGAATGGGAGAGAGTGTTGTTGATCAGCGTCAGAATCTCAGTAATGGCGGACGGAGGTGCTCCCACGATAAGAATCACACACGTATTTTAAGCCATTTACCCTTTGATATTAATAGTGACCTGTATGAGAAGCCGTGCATGAGGAAGCTCTCTAGGCAGACGGGTAAGCGTGCTTGTTATTAGGAGTGTGAGGAGTGTATTGAGAGCCATAGTGAGGGTGTGAGCACGGGCTCGCCCAGAGGTGAGTTACATTCTTACCTGGCAATTGTTGCGTAAAAAATGAGAAGGTATGAGGGGAGTCTCTTAGTCTCCTGCTAGTGTTTCTAGTCCTCTCTCATCTCGTTCTCATCATCGGCAGCGGCTCAATAACTCGCCATTGCTTGGTTTAACTCGACTGTCTGAGTGAAATTAGACTGATGAGGGTTATTTAAGTTTGTAAACATTTGTGACAGTTTTGTAACTTTATATCACTATTTTCAGTAAAAATAATATAGAGTTTCCCATTTTTTGTCTGTCAGTATGAATATTTATACTTGTAGAAATATACATCTGTTGATAAACCTAGGAACACTTGGTTTTTAGATAATTGTTATAAAATTTATGATCATACTAGTTTCACAATTTAGAGATTTGCATGTAAAGTTTAAGAAAATATAAATATATTACTTCTCAAAACACATCTGATTTATACAAGCTAAAGGGATGATATATCTATATAAAACAATAGGTTTAATACAATGCCTGGCCAGTAATTATTTATCATGGTTAGTAAGAGAGATACAGTATGGCTATGTAGAGGCAAAACTTCAGAGGCATTGATAGGCAAAGTTGCACAACTACATCCTACAAGAGCAACCATGTGGTGCGTAAAGTTTTATGGAACTTTGTATTGAATTTTGTTAATGTACCTATTAAATAAAGTGCTAATAACTTTCTCTGTGTACATCTTAAATATGAAGCAGTGCAGTACTTAAAGTACCTTTTTTTTCAAAAAATTACACTTTACTTATTAAAGATCTGGCAATACTTGCACTTGCTCATAAGAGCAGTTGGAGAATTTTCTAAATAATCAAGGTTCATGGGGCTCTGCTATTTGAATTTAGGTCCATAAGATGCTATATTAATTGAATAAAGGCCAGTATATTAATGTTATTTGGATAAGACATATTGAACATTCTATTTATGTGTGTGGTACATTATAAAAATAAGTATGGCTGCACTGCTCATAGGTTTTTGAGTTGCATTATCTAGTGTGAATAATGCCCTGTAGGTCGTGGTGATAACAAGTCCATAGCTTTTTGAAAGTCCATGAATAAGGGGATCATACAACAGTGTGAATCACAAGTCAAGCCTGGCCTCAGGCTAGGCTTGGGGAGTAGAACTCCCAGAACCCCATCAACCAAGTATTATGGTCTCATCAAATGTTTACTTTTAAAAGATGCAAGGAACATTTTTTTTCCAACACATCCTTACCCCAATCACTTGGCCTGAACGGTAGAGCGACAGTCTTGCTTCATGAAGATCGGTGTTCAATCCCCGACCATCCAAGTGGGTGGGCACAATTCCTTCCATGGATATTAAAATCTCTACAAAACCATAGTCAGAAAAGTATGGCTTAAGTGAAACAAATTACTGGACACTTGAAGATATGATTGCTGGTTGGGAAATGAAGGCAGAGGAGCAGTTGTAGTTGAAGGTGTGCCGTGACACGTGTAATGAACCCATGGCGTGTTATGTAATAAGAACTTTTATGCTAAAAAAAGCAAAAAAGCAGGCAAACAATGAAATTCTTCACAAAGAATTCAAGTGCGGCTGCGGTCGTCACTACATGGGATATACTTATAAACAAACTGAGATGCCTCGCCCAACGCCCCCAGCACCACGCGTTCGTTCAACCCATACATGTACGAACAGACGTCGTCTTCCAAGTAAACCGTTGTACACCAATTCAAATTTTACGACGAATTTGACTTCGTCAAACAAAAATTTCATACTCTAGGGCAGTCGTCAACTGAGGTTCCACTGTATAATGAAAATGGTTTGGGATAAATTTATTTTCAATCATACAGTAGCCTATACAGTATTAATTTTCAAGTTCATACAGTAGCCTATATTACAAATCCTCTAATACAATACCAACTACAACTATATATTTCATACAAATGAAATATAAAAATTAACAAAAATAAAGCAAACTAAAAGAAAACATTTCTATTAATAATAACAAAAGCTAGACTTTATAAACCAGTCATTACAATATTCAACGATTCATGCATGTAGCGAAACACTACCTCACGCACCACTGGCTCCAGTAAACAGACATTAACATTACCTTAGGCTTCATTCCTGTCTAAATATGGGTGCAACCCTTCACTCCGATGACAAAACTCGCCAAGTAAACACGAGCAAGTGGTTCCACTGTGTCCCCGACCTATACCCAGTTCTCTGACAAACATTCTGAAGTGCTGTACTGTACCTCAATACCAATAAAGCAATATGGAGGGTATATACATGCAACTTCTCCTACAAATGGCACACAAGATAAAGCTACAGAAGATTCAGAGGTATGCCACCAGATTAGTCCCAGAACTGAAGGTATGAGTTACGAAGAAAGGCTAGGGGAATTAAACTTCACATCCCTGGAAGACGGAAGAATTAGGGGAGACATGATCACCACCTACAAAATTCTCAGAGGAATTGACAGGGGTTGATATAATAATAATCATTCCAGAGCTAAGTAATAAATTCAGTATTGACTGGATTTGAATAACTTGCCAGTTTCAGGAGAAAATGGAATTGTGTTTATTCTCATTGCCTCTTAGTCTTTAGAGGTTCACTTGTTACTTGTTCTTATGCAGTACAATGTGTCTTTTCCTCAGGTGTGCAGCTCTATAATGGCTTTGGCGGAAGGTTTGTTGAAGCTGAGATGGAACAACCATGAAGCAACGTTCTGCCACATCTTACACAGACTCCGCTCTAAGGTATATTATTGTTTTTAAACACGTTCTGGGGTTACTTTTATAAATTTTGAGTGATTTAGCTGTAGTAATAAACTGTTATTTCCAGTTTCATGTTCTGCTTTACTTGCAGAATTGTTTTAAAAACTTTTAAGCATTATCTCTATGAATTTGATAAATATAAGCCAACTAGTAATTTTTAAACAAATATTTGTTGCATTGTTTAGCATGGAAAATGCTCAGTACTTTATAGTATATTGATGTGTTTAATGATTTATGTATTTTTCCGTGAGGAACCCCCGTGGTAGCTCAGGAACCTCTGTACCTTATCCAGCACATCAGGCCTCAGACCCATCTGTCTCCTACTGGAAGCCAGGACCAGACTGATGTGTTGTGCCTATGTTTTTTGGTTGGTTTTCCTAATTCTGTGGCTGATTTCTGATCCACTTTCTCCCCCTTGCCTCATAGAGGAAGCCAAATTCTGGTTGTGGCTTGCAGTAGGCATGTATGGATTTTAGAGGACTAGTGTGTTGGAATAAGGCTTGGTGGTACCAAAGCTGAGCTCGGGAGCTATTGGGCACCCACCAGAAAAGGGTTTGCTTTACATTCAATGTTTAATTTTTAAATATAATTGCCATGTATAGTAGTATTGAAGAATATATTCTATACATCTCCATAGATATATATTTGATAATAAGGTGGCTATAAGAATGCTTTCTCCTTGCAGCCACGATATGCTGATGCGACGCTTGCATGTGAAGGACGTCTCTTCATGGTGCACAGGCTTGTTCTTGCCACTTGCAGTGATTTCTTTGATGAAATATTCCAGCAGACACCAAGTGACACTTCGAGGGCAGTAATAGTGCTCAACGAGGCACGGGCTCAGGATGTGGAGTGTTTACTTGACTACATGTACTGTGGCCAGGTTAGTGCACGAATTTTATCTTCCGTGTTCTCTTTTCTAATTTCAGTGCAGTGGAACCTCTGTGTACGATTGCACCTGAATACAAATTTTCCAGTATATGACAAACATTTTGTCGGAAAATATGCCCTGGTGATGTACGATGTTAATTCCAGAGTACAAACAAACCACTCATTCATAATTGTCCAAGTGGGTAAGATGAGTTGACGCTTGTATCCCGCCTAACGATAACCGCACTTGAATTCTCTGCGAACAATTTCATAATTTTTGTGCTCTTTTGTTGCTTAACTTAAAAGTTCTTATTACTGTCCTAAGAGTGAGAGAGAATTTAACGGTTACACACGTAGACTACATTAACTATCTTGGTAATGGGTAGAAATAGCTCATTGGTTACATTAGATGATTTTATCGACTAAATTGCTACTGGTTAGAGTAGCAATTGATCATAATTATTATACTTATATAATTATACATGGTGAGTATAATTATTGGTAGATTATAAAAAACAAAGTCAGATTTCTAATTTAAAAAATTTATTTTCTGTTTCCTAAACAGGTTAATGTGCGTCAGGCCAACCTTGCAACACTGCTGAAGACTGCTGAATGTCTTAAGATAAAGGGTTTGGCAGTCCCTGAACCTTCTGATAGCATGTCAAGTAAGTTTTTTCATTTTAGTTACAACTAACATTTGTGTCCAGGGTGTATTCTAAAAGCTGTTTTGCACTTTCATCCTTACGGGGTCTGGGGCCTTAACCCTCCTTCGCATATTTTTATATTTTTGGTCTTAATATTGTTCTTGTATCTTGTTTCAAATTTTTCATTGTTGCCTCCCACGTGTAGATGCTTAAGTGACAATATGTGCCACATACTTTTACAATTGTTTCAAGTACCTATGCAGTATTTTAAATGCTTTTAACAATGATGGAGGAATTTCCTATATAAGATGACTTCTTTAAGAACTGGAGTGTTACACTAAAAAGTCTCTAGGATACATAGCATTTGCCAGTGGTTAATGCACAAATTGTGCTCTGGTTAATTCAGAAGATATTTTTTATACCTGTTCCCTATAACTAATAATAGATTCGGAGATTGTCACTAAACATCTCAACCTCTGATCTTATATTTTTTTTAATGTCAACCTCAATGGTGTTCCAGATCAGAAAATTGAAGTGAAAATAGATCATGTTTAATTGATTCTGTGTACTATAAAAATATTAGTACAATACTCATACTTCAAAAAATTTAGATGAGCAAAATAAATTATGTAAGCAACTAAACAAATTTCAAGGAGGAACAATTGAAAAGTTTACGATTAGAATAATGCAAGTGGAGAAGCACTCTAGCTTGAAATAGTATATACTGCACGCACACTTAATATATAAACATGTATGAGTTTAGTGTTAGTCCTTACTATATGTACACAGTTTTGAACTACTGTACAAGTTTATTCGATGTTTGCTTTCAGACACAAATCTCAGTCTGGACCATCATTCATCTCCTGAAAGCCCACCACCTAAAAAGAAGAGAAAAAAGAAACTTACACATCCCTCAGGACAGCCGGTATTATCATCATGGCACTCTTCAAACGAGGCTTCCAATTTGACCAGCGTTCAGACATCTACAGCTCCCACCATCTCTGTTCCTGTCAGTTCTACTCCACATACTCAGTCTCTTCTTCACACTTCTACAGCAACAAGTCAATCACTTCCCTTGACTTCTCCTGTAAAGGTAACTGTCCCTGTAACAGATATAGATAAGGCCAACCAAAAATCAGGTTGGCTGCAGATTGTGTCATCCATGCGTCAGGGAACAACAACATCACAAACACCTTCAGAAGGTTCCCATCTCAACCAGCAACAGTCCCATCAATCCCAATCTCACTCCAAGAAAGTTAAATCTTCACCAAAATCTTCAACCTTGGAAAATCACCCAAGCCAGTTTCTTCAGGTATATCATAAGCATTTGTGATTAAATATCATTTTTAATAACATGATTGTTTTTTTATTTACAGTAACTCCTTAGAGCTAAACTAACCCAAACAGCAAATAATGCATGAGGAAATGTACAGCAAATAATGCATGAGGAAATGTTGACCCACACGATAAAGTTAGGACTTGGTGTTCCCAGAAATAAACTGTCATTTAATTATCGTATAGCCATCACTGTAGATGAAGCTTAAACAATCTCAAGCTCTCTTATTTACTTTCAGACGGAAATAAAAGAAGAGGTGAAAGAGGAGCTGTTACCAGTACACTTAGGACCTGATGATCCAATAGCAGACGAAGAAAACAGTTGGGAGGATCCAGACCCAGATCACGAGTCGGAAAATCGGCTCATGTATAGAAGAATATCGTCATTTTACCCGCCACCTCCAGGACTGAACCCAGTTGTATCGAGTAGTGGGCTTACTCACACAACACCCGTCCTACCGCTCGGACTGTTTCGTGTGGGGTCATTCTCTGTGGTAAGTGAATTTCACCAAGGCTAGTTTCTCTGGCCCATACTCTCGAGTATTTATGTCATTAAACTGATGTATTAAATAGCCCGAACCTAACCAAGGACCCATGAATAGAAAATGGGAATGTAATTTTTCCAAACGGCTATGATTTTTAGCACATCAGTTTTTGACCTTAGGGGATTTATATGTATGTCAAAATGCAATGTACTGTACGAGACGATGGGCCGAGTTTCTCAGCTGTCACACGTGCAAAATGAGTGGTATTATTTGTTGTTGAGGTACAAGGAAAAAGGAGATATTGGCCAGCAGGACATAAATTTGAATATCATGTACTGTATTGGTGGTAGGAGGGGACTGAAAGTTAGCATATGAGATACAAATATTTATAATGTAGAAATATTTTAAGAACATTGCAGCATATTTGAGACACTATTCAGTTGAGCAAAACAACAAAAGACAAGACATTTTATATTTTCTTTTGCAATGATGGCATTCAAATTATATACTGGTCAGTTTGCTTGGTAGTTGTATCATTGTATTGAAATAAAGTAATTTCTATGATTCAAACAATTTAGACAACAAATCACCCATTACCGTACATTGATTATATAAAGCATTGGGTTCTGCAGGTGTGTGGCAGGGCTGGTTCTTTGTGACTATTTAGTGTGCAATATATTGTGAATAGACAGGTACCTTTTCAGCATCTGTAACCTTCTCCAACCAGCCCATCCTCCTAAGGTTTCCCAACGTCAAGAAACTGTCGTACTAAAGTTCTCTCTGCTAGCCTACTAGAGGACCCAAAACAGAAAAGGGAACAGAATGGCAATTTTGCGAGCCACTACCATTTTCTTGTACGACGATTTTTGGCCTTGGGTAAAGTACATGTCAAAATGCGATGTTCTGTTAGGAGGACGGGCTGCTCCAACAGTAATGTAGTGTTTACCTCAATGTTGATGCATCCTCACCTCATGACAATGAGAAACAAAGTAATTCTACTGTTTATTTTTGAGTTGCAAATTTGATTGCTGTCATGTAGAGTGGATGATTGTTTACACACAGAAATCACAATAGCGTGATGCATCAAATGAACAAATCCACGAGTTGCCGTGATGAGGGTTCGAACCTGCGTCTGGGATCCTTATGGACGTAGGTTCATCACGGCGCTTGTGGATTTGTTCAGTGGACGACAGTTTATTCTTGGTTGTAAATATCCCGTTACTGACTTTCAGCAGAGTGGTGGTCAAGCATGGGAGAACACCGGTCAGCTGAGACAGTCCCCGGAGCCAGGGAACCACGAAGCATTGCCTAGTGCCAGCCAGCAAGCTATGGTAGGCCTAAACAAATTGTAGGCTTGACCTTGCATGATTATTAAACAATTTTTGTCTGGTGATTATTCTGCATGATTCCATGGCTATAATAGATTGAATTTCATGTAAGACCTACTAGCAGAAAGTTTGTGTTTCTGATTATTTGCAAGTTGACTTGCTCATTAATGTCCATTCATACTTGCTGATCTGTACTTGCATGAGTGTGTGTTTAACTGTACAATTTATTGCAGCATTAAATGTAATTCATATAAATTGTTATACAGTGCATAGTATCAATGTTACTTTTTTATAATATAATACAATAAATGCTGCTTTTATTTTTAAAGAAAAGCTAAATTAACTTGCAAAACAAAAACACATGAAATATTAACTGTAAAATTATAATTTGATTACATATACAGATTACATATATTACATTTAATTACATATATACTTGATTACATATATACTGGGTTTATTTCTTAAAGCATTATGCATGAAATGTACAGTACTTGTGATTGGTGTTAATTATAGCATGATGTAATGGTTTCAAAGGTTTTTGTTTCAATACCAAATGTAAATATGCATTGAAAGTCAAATTTTTTAACAGTGATAAGGAGCAGAAGTAGAAATACCTGGCTCTTCTTTACTTGGCCATTTAGTAAAGTTTGCATGGAAGTAACATTAAAAGTTCAAAACCTATTCTGCAGTTCTTTAGATATTTCTTTGTCATTATCTTCATATCCCATCTTTTCTGTATATGTACCTTAATCTTTTTATTCTTTTTCCTTCTCGTATCTATCCCTCTAGCTCGACAGGGCAGGAGGCATTCCATTCTTCAATGGAATATTAGCCTGTATTACCTTATAAAATGTAATTTTAATTCTGCATTAATCTCAGGTGTTGTGTCTCCATATTATTTATATAAAAATATCTTTGGTAAAATATTCATTTTGTGTGAGGTGCAGAACACAGCACATAGATGTGCAGCACATGCCCTGGGCTAGGGTTTGTATTGTCCAGGTATAAAAACTCTCTACCTTGGCTATTTTCTCCTTGTATGAAGTGCAAAGTGAAAATTTTCTTTTCATGGCATCTGAACACTTGCTTCTCTTCTTATAGACCTTTCACTCAAGTGTCTTGAGAAAAGAACACACTGATCATCGGAAGACTTGGGAGGGATAATTGCTAATGTTTCGCTGTACTGTACTGTATTTGTGCTCTAACCAGTTACGATGGATAATTTTGTGCTGTTTGACATTAGATTTAAACATGCATATGCATATATCTGCACACACACACACACTTGTACACTAGGAGCATGCTTCCCTTAATTGTCTAAAGTAGATCATACAGCACAGTTAGCATGACTGTAAACCTTATATTTGGTATATGGGGCACTTGGCACGATGAAAATGTCATTTTGGTACAAAATATTAACTGATTGGTCCAGGACAGACTGAAACGTTGTGGTTGCTTCACTTTCTAATGTGTGGTCTGGTCAACATTAACTGATTATTCAGATTTAAACTCTAGCAAAATCACTCCCCATATTGTAACCATGTAAATGTATGTATGTCCCAAAACCTAGTTGATCAATAATTATTCGACAACCTATATGACAACCTATATGTAAAACTGGTAATTAATGTTTGTCTTCAAACTGCAGTTTAATGACACGACAAAATGAGTTTGTTGACAAAAACAGTTTCATCGTAACATTTTCCTACCAACTCTTATCACAGGAAGCAAATGGTAAATGCTTAGATACATATTTACCGCTTGGTACTGCAAATTTTAAATGCTGCTATTTAACTCTTCATTACAAGATGTAATTGTGTATGGTATATTAGAGCACTGCCGCCATAAACTGGAGTGATGTGCTTCAGTATTTTTACGATCACATGCTACATGGACACAGTACAGTATTTAAGCTTTGCATTTTCCTGGATATTTGTTTTAAGTTTTTGTTTGTATTGTAGATGAATAAAGAAGAGTCTTAGCAGTTCTTGGTGGTAATGTCATCATGACTTAAAGACATATATTTTCTGAGAAGTCTGTAGATATGAAATGTAAACTAATAAATGTGCAAGAGTACATTGTTTCATCACCTGAAGTGTTTTTATGATGATCCTGTATCCTCTGAAATTATTCCTAATATTAGGATATGACACTACCAATGGCCAGATGCAATAAGAGACATTAAGGATAGACTCGAACCTTCCCAATAATTAGAATGCTCTAAAAATGGATGTTGTGGAACCCTCCTCCAGTCACAACTTTCAAGTTCAAATACAATTTATAACTCAAACATCAGGGGCATTAATAGGTATATATATAGTACAAAAAGGTTAGTAGGCAGCTTATATGGAGTTAGACCCCATAATTAGTAGTCATTGTTAGGTAAGCACTCGTGCATGTGTGAGTGTACATGTACACACATTCACAGGTCCACTTTGCATCTGCATGTCAATATAACAAGATGTTTACCAGTAAGAGTAGTTTAACTAGACAAGATAGGGGAAGAGGAGTCGATACAACATAGACAAAAGGCTAATTGATGTAGTAAAGTTATCAATACTGGGTTTTCAGAGCGATGTCATCACTAGCACTATAGTTTTTAAAGCAAATTATTTATTTTAGAATTCCTTGCAAGGAGAGAACTTTGACAAAAATCTGAGACAAAATAGTCAATGAGTTAAATTTCACTTGAGTTGGAACGGGTAGTTTACCAGGATTAATCTGATCATCAAAGGGCAAGTACAAAATTAAATTGTTATTATTTGGTATATTTTTACATTGGAAGCATTCCTAGTTAATATTGTTTTGAATATAAACGTGTACAAACTATTTATTAAATAAGAAAACCTCACAAATTTACAGAAAACTGTCTCCTTTGGCTTGATATCTTTTGATAATTACTTTAAAAACCATATAAGTGTTAAGTACTGCACAGTATTTTAAATTTCAAATTAGTTACAAGTTTTTAATGAGTATGGAAACAGTCAATATTTTTAAGTTGCAAAGTTTGTTTATTTTGATAAAGGTAAGAGGCATGTTTACATAATAATTTTTAATCCTGTATGATAATTAGAATTTGTTTCCTTTTTGTCTGTGGTTTTTATAAAATTTTTAAAAATTTCAGGATTTGGGCCTAAATCATCTCGTTGGACTGAACAAAAAAGGATTATCTCCGGTAAGGTTCAGTATAAGTTTACAGTACTGTGTATATTTCAATACTTATAATTTTTGACAATTTGCTATCCATATGTAGCACTAAGCAGCAGGACATAAAGATGAATGATACGTAGTTCGGATAGCAATAATTCCTATGGATTGGAATAGCAATAATGCCTGTGGATTGGTACAGCAATAATTCTTGTGGGTTGGGATAGCAATTATTTTTGTGGGTTAAGATATAAATTATCAAGGAGAGGCAAAGAGAGTAAAAGGCCATAAGTGAAATAAAGAGGAATTCAAAATACTTTTTCTCCTTTGTAAAATCTAGAACAAAAATTACATCCAGTATTGGGTCCTTGTGCAAAGGGGGAAGGGGGGTTGGAACTTTTAACAGATGATAACAAAGAAATGAGTAAAATGCTGAGGCAACAGTATTTTTCCATTTTCAACGAGCCCCTAAACATACTGAAAATTGATAACCCAAACAAATTCTTCATGAATGTAATAACAACATCAAATCATAATTCAGATGTCACCCTAACCCCCTCTTGATTTTGAAGTAGCCGTAGACAGTATGCCTATGCTCTCCACACCAGGCCCTGATTCTTGGAACTCCATATTCAATCAAGAATTGTAAAAAGCCACAATTGCAAGCCCTTATCATTCTTTGAAGACCAAGCCTAGATACTGGCATTATCCCTGATATACTAAAAACATCCGAGATAGCATCACTCCATAAAGGAGGGGAATAAGGCAGAGGCAGAAAATTATAGATTAATAGTACTAATATCACACTAGAAATTCTGATAGACAATTCTTAATTGTTAGAAATATAAGATTTTAAATATTTTTTTTATTATTATTGCAGAACCAGGCAACAATGTCTCCAAAGTTGATGCCGTATGCCATGTGCGCAAATTGTGGCACCAACAATACCAAACTTTGGCGACGTAATGATAAGGGTAAGAATATTATAAGACCAGAAAAATTACAGGTTATTCTATTGTTTATTAAAAAAATTAGGTATATTTAGTATGCTATTGCAGCAGAAAAGTAGTTTAATGAAGGGGGTAGAATTGTGGATTAACCCCTGCACTGCACACCTGGTTCGGCAAAAACTTCTTTGGGCAATTGTCAAGGACATATTCTTGTTGTTTTCATAAATATTCAGGTAAATTTAATGTCAAAATGTTTCCAAACTCAACTATTTTCATTTAAAAACACAGAGTAATGAAAACATTAAAAAACATTAAAATATAGCCTAATTAAAAAAAATAGCACAACTCTCAGAGCGCCTAAAGGCGCTTTGCGCAGTGCAAGGGTTAAGAACCTGAAAAGAAATACACCATTTGATTCAATATGAAAAGCACCTTCCTTAACTATCACTTTTGGTTACTCCCTGTGTTAAGTATTTGCTATGTTGTTGATGCACTAACTTCACACTGCCACAGTGCTTGTGGGTAATACACAGAAGGAACCACCAACACATACAGGCTGAGAAATTTTTTTGGCACAACAATAATCACCTATGTTCCTACATAGTGCTCTTGAAAGTCTGTAAATGAAGTGGTATAAACTCTTGAATTAAGAGTGAACCCACTGCTGTGCACCTTTCGCAATAAACTGAGAGAGATGACTTGGAGACACAGACTCAACAATGCACACTTTGTGCATGTGTGCTGTTATCCCTTTTTAATGTCTCGGAATAAAAACCTTCAAATTGGGATTTTAATTATACTGTGCAAATTGAAACTTATTTTTCCCTAAGATTCAGTTATATAATGTGGTAATTGATGCATGCTGCTGCCATCTAGTGGTAATTTGATGGCATGGCCAGGCAAGCAAATAAACAGTTAGTGTGCCAATTGTTTCTCTTTACAATCCTGCAGGATTGCATGAAAAGATTCCTGTGGTGCTGGTGCCAAAATGTCTTCCTGCTTACTACGTATGAATCTGATCTAATGACAACATATACTTGCCTATGGAAGTGACTGAATGTGATGGCTAAAGTGGGCTTGGGTAATCTAAACTACAGCATTTGGAAAGGTAGTAATCATCAGGCAGATTGTCATGATGCAGTAAAGTGGGGAAAATATAATGAGCGTATTGAAATAATTTTTTTTTACTGTAGTGTGATGCAAATACAAATTTTAGTTTTAAAATAATAAAGAAAATGGATGGGAGGGGGAATAAGGTAAGGCATTCATAATGCTTGTGGAATATGAAATAACATTGGGGACCTATTGAGTACCAGAGATGTTTGTGTTCTGACAGGCGAAATTGTTTGCAATGCCTGCGGTCTCTACTTCAAACTGCATGGTATCAACCGACCCAGCCACCTTTTCCGAACAGCACCCATGACACGCAGAAGGCATCCTAAACCCAAAAAGAAAAAGGAAGCAGAGAGTGGTACGTTTGAACAGCAAGAGCAGTGTGTTAGTGGTAAGTACAGTAGACACCTTTTAATTCACAGTGATAGGTCTTGCACCTACCGTGAATTAACCGACTGTGGAGTGCATTTGTTAAGAACTTTAGAGGACAAAACAGAAATGTGCCTTGGATCTCCTGCCCTGTTCCCATCTGCAGAAAAGAGACGTCAAATATAATTCTCATTCTTGCCAAATGATATTTATTGCAATAAGCATTGGTTTCAAAACTTTCTGCAATTGACTCATCATTCAAGATCTATTGTTATTTAAAAAAAAACTGTGGTGTAGGTACCTCGGGTAATCAGGGAATTTATTTATTTATTCTTTATTGGTCCTTTGTATTTTCATTTGTCTTCATTACAAATTACCTGGGCTGAGTCCATCTTCTAATACTAGTGCTTCCTTACTGTCCTCTCGCCCAATCACTTGGGCTGGACAGTAGAGCGACGGTCTCGCATCATGCAGGTTGGCGTTCAATCCCGATCGTTCAAATGGTTGGCCACCATTCCTTTCCCCCCTGTCCCATCCCAAATCCTTATCCTGACCACTTCCAAGCCATAGTTTTAATGGCTTGGCACTTTCCCCCGGATAATTTCCCCCTCACTGTCCTCTCACCAGAGCTGACACCTTTATTAACACATTCTTAGCTTGGCTTCATTTTTGTATGCTCTTGCAAGATTTTATAACATATCTTGAGCAGTACTAGTATTTACAAAGATGTGGATTGTCGACCGCCTTGTAGGGTGCACAAGCACTAATAATTAAAATAATATTGTGTGTGAATTTATAAAATAAAGGATTGACTTGTCAGATACATTCTCACCTGAAGCCCTGAGCATTTGCCACTCCAGTTGTGTACATTCATTATGTTGTACTGATAAACAATTTTGTTTTTGCAGGTAAGTAATAAATAACAAATATATTATATAGATATAAATTCACTGATCAGGTATAAGGAGGTTCGTAAACTGTGGATACATTGAATTAACTGGTGTCTATTGTATTATAATTGGAAATATGTTTGGGAGGTATTGTACATGTCTCATAGGCAGTTTATACATTGCAGATAATCCTTACTTAATGATGTATTTTATATCTATTTCACTTGTCTGTCATATATCTAAATATTTTATGTACATTAGTATAGCTATAGATATGCATTTTTCCATAGATTTCCATCATAGTACAGTAATTGAAGGTGTATTTGTAATTTTGTTCTCAAAATTCCCCATTTCATATTTTGTGTGTGTATAGTGTCCCAACACAATATCTAGACAATGTATGTATATACAATGTGTGTATAGACAATCCCACACAATATATATATATTGTGTGGGATCACTAGGGACTCTCAAGCCTTGTTTATACAGCATGCTGTGGGTGCTATTTTGCAGCACAGGGAGAAGGCTGCTGGTGGTTACCATTTTCTTTAGCGAGCATCCCAGTGCCAGCTCTCGCCAATTGCAAGTGTGAAGGCTGTTCATCACCTTTGCTATGGGTTGACCAGGGTTGATCTGATCAACTCCATGAGGATGTGGAGCTGTTTTTTGCTGGCTTTTGTCTCCAGTTATCGGGTTGGTGAGCATGCTGTTCTCCAGAGGTGGGGGCTCTGGACTTTTTTTGGCCCTGGTGGCCATTTTCTTTTGTAACTGTTTCCTCCTTTTATGGTGAAAAACGAGTTGTGGGCTTCTGGAAGGTCCTTTGGTTATTGATGCTTGGTTGATTCAGTCAGGGGTGCATCATTTGTGGTGTCCATTGGCGGCAATTTGTTGCTACCTGCATGCCACTGCTTCAGCTGCCTTCAGTGGACACTTTTTGGGTTGATTCAGATTCATTGGTCCCCCTGTTCTAAGACTTATTTCTCATCTTGTCTGCAGTTTCATAAAGGCTAGCCAACCTGCGGTCAATCCCTGGGGCCCATGATGTTTTGCAAATATGCTTCACTCACAACGGTCTTCTCTGATATTTTTGGCCAGATATTCAGGGTCAGAGGTTTTGGCGGACTAACAGGGTCATGGCGGCCAGGTATTTAATCAATGACCCTGGTCCTGTAATCCTTTTTGTGCTACCGCTCACAGGATGAATATGGGGTGCGCACCTCCGGCGGCAACAATCAACAATCAATCCCTGGTCCTCTTCAGTCCGGTGTTGTCCTGGGCCGTGTTTCCCGGCATTGGTCTCTACTTTGACTTAGTGCCTGCTGCCTCTCCTCCACTCTGATGAGTTCTTCTGAATTTTTCTGTGGTCATTTGGCTACAGGGCTTCCCCGGATACCCAGTATCGAATGTAATGAAACGCCCCTTTCTGGTAGCAGACTGGTGGGCGCCTGTCTCCCTCCCTTTTTTCTGTGTTTGTCAGTTTGTGACAGTCTTTATCTGCTCCTGATGTGTTATCTGCCACTGGACTGAGCTCCAGGCAGCATTTGGTACTTTTGGGTTCTAGATAGTTGTGTGTGGTTTTCTTTTGCTTATTTTGTTTTGTTTGGGAATTATGTTGGCATTTTAATGGTTGTGAGGCTTGTGGACCCAGTAGTTGTCTGTAAAGCTTCGCTGACTTTCCGGATGGTTTCTCGGTGTAATGGTGAAATGTCATTTCCTCGTGTGAGGGGGGAAGGGGAGACAGGTTTTTGGCTTTGGTCCTTAATAGGCCAAATGAACTCATACAACTGCACTGTAGTAATCTCTGTGAGATAGCTACACCGGAGCCTCCAGGGCTCTACCAGAAAGTGGTATTTTATTACATTCAACATTTACTCAGCAAAACTTATATCTAATCATTACTATTTAATACTTTTCCCATTTCCATTCACACATTCATCACATAATGAAGTCCAAAATGCTTGGAAGATGCAATCATACATGAATTTATCTTTAAAAAGTTTGTAAAGCACAATGTTGGATGCAGGGGGTGGGGGGGGGGGCTTAATCATCCTCTGCAAATACAATTTATCCAAAGATTAGCACAGATTATTCAAGCTCCTCTACATTAATCCAGATGCTATCCTCAGTGGTACTGTACATATTATTTTTCACACCAACCAAAAAACCTTTCTAAGATACAAATGTTATTTATAATTTATGAAATCCAAGTCATGTAGGGAGGGATAGGTCATAACATACTTGTTAAAGAGCTTTAAAATAAAATGGACAGCTCAGAGTATTGAACATATAAACATTGAATATTTGTTGGATGTTTCTCTTTAATGGATCACACTGGACAAAGTCAGTTTTCACATTATATAGGAAGTGCAACAGTGATTTATATTTCTAAGAGTATTTCAGGAGTGTTGACACCCGCACAAATGCATTCTGCATTCCAAAAAGCTTGCCATAGTTATTGATGAAAGAACTTAATATTTAGTAGTTATTGTTTATGGACGAAAAAGTTGCAATATAATCTTATGCAATAAGTACAGTATACTGTGACTACCGAACCACACCTCGGAAGATGAAGAAACCGTGACGTTTCGATCCATCCTGGACCATTATCGTGTGTTAGGGAGAAAGGAAGGAGCAGTATATGGGTGAAAGATACAGTATACTGTGCATATATCAGTTTTAAGGAGGCTCATAATAGCAAGCAAAATACAGAGGGACAGTTTTATTTTTATTGAATAGTGACTTTGGATATTATAAACTGAACTATATAATCCAAATTTGTTTGTTTCAGATTCATCTCAAGACAAAGAACATGTGCCAGAGACAGACCCACAAGATGGCTTAGCTGTTTTGAATGCAGCACTAACACTTAACTCACTTTTGGCTAAGGCCAAGGCACAACAGTCTGAAGCTCTAGCAGCCCAGAGAGCAACGCCTCCCATTACAAATAAGGTCAGCAGAGACGGTGGGGGGCAGGGATTCAAAGTGTGTGTGTGTGTCCTCACCTAGTTGTACTTGCGGGGGTTGAGCTCTGGCTCTTTGGTCCCGCCTCTCAACTGTCAACTGATGTACAGATTCCTGAGCCTACTGGGCTCTAACATATCTATATTTGAAACTGTGTATAGAGTCAGCTTCCACCACATCACTGCCTAATGCATTCCACTTGTTAACTACTGACATTGAAAAAGTTCTTTCTAACGTCCCTGTAGTTCATTTGGGTGTGTGTGTATATAATTACCTAAGTGTAGTTACAGGATGAGAGCTACACTTTTGGTTTCTGTTTTCCCAGCACTCTTTGTCACATAACGCTTTGAAACTACAGTACTGACGGTTTTGGCCTCTACCACTTTCTCATTGAACTTGTTCCAACCATATACCACTCTGCAAAAGAAAACTGTCTAATATTTTTTGGCATCTTTGTTTCCTTAGCCTTTCCTTCAAGCCTTAGCTTGAATCTATGACCTCTTGTTCTAGAGGTTGCCGGTTTCAGGAATTCCTCTTTGTCAATTTTGTCAATTCCTGTTATTATTTTGTAAGAGGTGATCATATAGCCTCTTTTTCTTCTATCTTCTAATTTTGACATGTTTAATGCCTCTAGCCTCTCTTCCTATCTGGAAGCCATTTTGTAGCATGCTTTGCACCTTTTAGTGTTTATTGATATGCTTCTCGAGATATGGGCACCATACAACTGCTGCATATTCCAATTTAAGTCTCATAGAAGTCATGAACAGTTTCTTGAGTATTTCACCATCCATGTAATTAAAAGCAATTCTGTAGTTGGAAAGTGATGCATATACTCCTTATACCAGTGTGTTCCTCTGGTGACATTCTACTACAGTATTCAGAACCACCCCTAGATACCTCTCTGTTTTTTATTTTTTTTATTTATTTATATATTCAAGAGTTCTTACATTCTTGTAAAGCCACTAGCATGCATAGCATTTTGGCAGATCCTTGATCTTAATTTTCCCTAGAATATGACCCACTAAATTATTTTATCAACTGGGTATCCATTCACTGCTGGGTGAACAGAGGCATTCAGTTAAGGACTAGCGCCTAGTCAATCCTCCCTGACCAGGATACGAACCCAGGCCAAATTGCTCGTGAAGCGTGGGGTGAGTGTCTTACCACTGCACCACAAGGACTGCTTAGTGCCTAAGAACTGCTAAGAGTTCTTTAAGTCCTTTCCACATAATTTGTATGGTGTATGTGGTTGATTTTTTCCTATTTCACATTCCATAACATGGCATTAATTTACATTGAGTTCCATTTGCTACATGTGCTCTAAGCACATGTAGCTTCTAGGTCCATTTGAAGGGCATGACAATCGTCTTGGTTTATTATCGTCCCTAGTAGCGTAGCATCATCAGCAAAGTGTCCATATAATTATGTATTCTTTCTGGTAGATCATTTATGTAGATAATGAATATTACTGGTGCAAGAACTGAACCTTGTGAGTAACACTCCTCCAGTCAGATAATTACTGCCCTCATCTTTCTATCAAGGAATTTTTCATCCGTGTCAGAAAAATGCTTGAATGGTCCCCAACCCATAAATCACTTAAGAACTCTGAGACCCAACACGGGTTGGAATCTGAATTACCAGGGCTCATTTCCTGGCATACACAGTACCATAGCCATTTCATCAGTGATTTTAATAGAAAAACCTGTTTATTCAAGTGCTGAGTCAATTTTTATTAACATAGTTGGTATGACATAAATGATATTCAAGATCTGAATTACTTTTTGCTTAAATTTTTAAAGGCAGTTCTTATATTAGTCTACTTTCTGTATACAGCTGAGGGTATTCTTAAAAAAAAAATCAGTATCTCCCAAGGTCGGTGAATACATGATCTTGTCAAAAATTATAACTTGTAAAGGCTGTTAAACCAACCCGTCCTCTTAAAAATAACGTCGCTTTTCGCTCGTATGCGCGCTATGGCCAAATTTGGACATAATTTGAAATGAAATCGACTCACAAAAGTGACGTACTGTCCTGTTTTCTATTTGAGTCGTCCGGCTTACTCGGTAAGGTTATGAGCGGAAACTTTCAATTAACGTTTTTCATAACGTTTTGAAACTTTATGAGAATTTCCTGCCCACCTAACCTACCAGAGGACCCTTAACTTATTGTTGTTGAAAAGAAAAAATCCCAAATTTATTTTCATTTTTTTTTTTCATTTTCAAGTTACGTCCACTTTCGGCCATACTGGTAAACGGCCAAAAGCTACATTATTTTTAAGAGGACAGGTTGGTTAAACAGAGCCCACCACATGTAGGCATGTTTTACCTGTGCAAACATGCAGGTTTACTCAGGTACATTTGACATTTATTTTTATTAAGAAAAAATTTAAGTTATCTCAGCAGGCAAGAACTTACTGCTTTTTGTGGGTCTAATATACAGTAATATGATTATCATGCAATCCCAAAATTTACCAAGTAATTTTTCACAGGAATCGGTATGTCAGCATAATGTTTAATTCATTGGAAACATTAGCTATATCCATTATTGCATTGATTTTATTTTGTTGATAAATTCTTACACTGTATATACTGTATATGTATTATACAATTTGATGTTACAGTATATATTTTTACATTGCATATATGTACTGTGTATAAAATTATATACAAGACTTTACTTGATCTGCAGAGCCCTTCAGAACAAGGAATTGAATCTCGTCCACCTCCGCCTCCGCTTCTGAAGATTCCAGTAACGATACGGGATCAGGAATCCAAGATTGCCGAACCCGCCGTTATGGGGCTGTCGAGGGAGAACAGCCCTCTAGACCCAGGAGGAACCCAAACTCCTCCCAGTCACTCTCCTCATCCACTACCACTCTCAACACCAACACCATCTTCACCACCACCTCCCCCGCCTTTATCTCAAGACCATGATGAAGGAAGGAATTTAATTTCTCACTTTCTAGATAAGTGAGAGGGAGAAATGGTCCTGATCTTTCCTGTTTTGTGGAGCAGGCATTATGTTTTTTTATTATTAATATTGTGGTCTTATTTCTTTAATGAATGGATGGTGAGGAATGTTTAGCTACCAAAATGTATCTCGGTTCTGTAATAGAGGAAATTCCTCTTTAAAGTGTTAGGCAAACTCAGGGGAGTCAGTCTTGATATACTGCTCGTTTAAACAATTATTACAGATGAATGCTCAAGTTCACATTGAGTAATGATAAAGAAATTAATATAAGTTATTTAATATATGCTGATTTTGCATGTTAGCATTTTATTGGATGCTGTCTCTTTCTCCCAAGTGAAGAACAGACATCAGCTCATTATTTTTAAGATTAGACACAGTAGGTATTGCTTTAAGATCTGTATTATCTAAGCTCATGGACAAATCAAGCATCATTTAAACATTATTAGATGTATTTGAAATGCTTTAAAAATGTGTCAGCTACAATAACTGAGACATATTATTTATGAAAATTTTCATCCAAATCTGTATATGTGATACTTTGTGTGTGTACTGTTTACAAATTAATTTTGATGGAAAGACTTGATATAAGCAAATTTATTTGGGGTCCCATGTTTAATAATGAATTTAATCAATTACTAGCTATAGCTATACTGTATGTGTATATTATGTGTGTGGAAATCTTGACTTACGCTGCCATCACAAACACACTGACCTTTGTCTGCTCAAGTGAGAAGGATATTAACAGCATTTGGTAACGGAAATTCTGCTTTGATTTTCATAGTTGCTATATGATTTTTCATAGTTGCTTTAATCCATTCATATGAGTTTCCTAGCTGTTATTGTTTTTTTTTGGAATGTAATCAGAGATGATCTGATGTGTAAAACACATTTTGCTGTAATTCTCTGTATTTAGTGTTAACAGTTCTGGTATTGTGCAGTATTTTAGTACAATTAACTTTGCCAAAAACAAAACAATAATTACTTATGGTAAATTGATGTATCGGATGTGTGATGTCAGAAGACCAAGGAGTCAGGTCAGTCCACAGACTGTGTCAAATATAATATGCAGAAGCATTGTTCTTAGGGATCTTGTTAATGGCTTATCATCAAAATATTTGTTTTTGATATTCTTTAATTATATATTAGCCTGTTGTTCTGAAATATAACAGTATACAGTACTAGGTGCAAAATGTGTCTGAACATCCATTATATCAGTCAAAAACTTATATGTTGCATGGATTATGGCACTTCTCTCTGTTTCCATGTGATAGAAGTATGCTTGTGTCTGGGGTAATGCTCAACATATTATCCTCTATCTACTTAAACTGTATGCTTTAAAATCATATTTCTTCTATGTTTAAGTTCCATGCAATTGCATAATTTATATTTCACTTCTCGATTTATAGGCATATATTTTAAATTATAAAAATAATATGTAAAGTCTCCAAAAGAATCGCAATTTTAATCACTAAAATGACTCGGCGAGAGATTTGTTTGGAACGAATACCTTATTTTGTTCTGTTGTGTTTAATACTTGGACAAGGTGTGGAACAAATACTCATCATGGTAGTTATGTCTGATCATATATTTATATAATTTGTTTATTTATAGCTTTTTGTCTTGCAAATTTACATGCACAAAGCAAGTCATAAGTGTAAATTATTTGTTAGAGAAATGCACTTTTAGAAGGAAAGCAGTCCTGGGATTATACATCACAGTACGACAGTTTAGAACACTAAGAGATTACATTATGAGTTTGGTTTGGTTAATGTGGTGTTTACTACTGCATTTTCACACAAAAATGAAAATATCCGTGTTTACTTCTCAGTGCCTACTCTTTCATCTCTCACTAAAGCATGTGCATGCACGTCGTATGATTGGTTGAAGTACATGTAGATGTGTGAATGAAATGGCTGGAAATAGGGCATGATATACCAGAGATTTACAAGTTGATGTACCTGAAGAAACTTGCTTATTGAAGAATGTGGTAATAGGTGGTTCTACTTGTGTGTGTATTTTCATATATATCTGTGTTCTCTCGCTATTCTTCTTTTCATGTAAGAAATAGGGTGAATCAAGCCAAGAACAGCACCTTATCTGCTACCTACTAGAGTTCTCGTTGTATAGGGAACCAAGAAGATCAGTATTGGTAACTAAAGTGTTTACCTTCAGTAGGCTTCTATTATCACAAGCACTTTACATAGTGCTCTTGTCTTGAGTCATACCTTTACTGAAACTAACTTGCTGCTTAAAGAACCACAAGAAATGACAAACTAATTTTGTATGGATGTTTGTCCAGAAGGATTTTTCAGATTATGTATTGAAATGTCTATACTGTATTTGGATTACTATTTTATACTTTTTTTATGCTTTTGGTGCCAAATAAGTCAAATATATTATTGTAGCTTAAAATTTAAAAAATTGGCAAACGGTTTTTCTATGCATCTTAAAAATGTAACCACTTAACAACCATTGTGTAATTATTCATGACTGATTTGTCATATGATATTATAAATATTACATATGTTTAAGCTTAATTGTTTTTGCTATATGCTTAATAGTTTAGAACTGATATTCACTGACAAAAATATTTTATATAATTGTTATTATTTGGCACTCAAACTGTTTATCATTGATTATCTGTCATACATCACAACATAGAGGCTAATGTTAAATCACACAGCTCTGGCTTGGCAAGTTTCAAATTTCTTCGTTGATTTACCTTTTATTTTTTATTGAACATTACTTAAGCGCTCCATGGTACATAACAACGATTCTCTGTATCTTAACTTTATTCATGTCTGATTTCCTCCATCTTTATGTTTACACGACCTTTCCTCGATGAACTCTTAAATAAGTAACACACTACAAGTCCACAGTAATGTGACTGATGATATGATGAGGACCAAACTTGGTCCATCCTGGACCATTATCAAGATCATATAATTTGATAATGGTCCAGGACAAACAAAAACGTCGTCGTTTCTCCATCTTCTGATGTATGCTTTGGTCATCTTACATAAATTCTGAACATTGCCGTCACTGTCTTTTAATTTTCCATTCTGTTTACTCTCAAGAATCTGCAAATACTATACTTCTCAAAAGACTCCTTAATGCATGTTTCTTTCAACTAGATTTCTCATGACTTTCACAATTATCCTCTATTAATCCCCAGCAAGGTTTTCCCTTCCATTTGTGTAAATGCAGCCACTTGGCTTTATTTTCTTTCATAATTTTGTAATAATTGTGCAAATTACATTTTATAAGTTTGTCAACTAGATAATTCAACATGTAATAATTTACAAAACCAATACTTTGCCACTCAGAGCACTCAAATTATTTTATTAAATTAAAACATCAATCTGTCTACCTACCTATTGACTACCTGTTGATTTCGAAGATCAGCGTCCCCACGGCCTGGCCACGGGGACGCCTTTGCCTTGACCAGGCCTTCTGGTTGCTGGTCTGATGAACCAGGCTTTGATGACCAAGGCTGTTTGATGTGGCTGCTTGCAGCCTGACTTGAGTCACAGCCTGGTTGGTCAGGCATCCTTTGAAGGGGCTTGCTGACTTCTCTTTTGAACACCGAGAAAGGTCAGCCAATTATGCCCCATGTGTGTAGGGGAAATGTGTTGGGTCTTTGAGGTTGATCGAGTTCTCTCTCTCTCTCTCAGTGTGCCTATTGCACTTCTGCTTTTCTGTGGGGCTATTTTGCACTCCTGTCATGCCTTCTGATCTCATGTGGTGTTATTTGTGTGTGCAGGTTTGGAACCAGTCCTAGTATTTCCAAAGAGTATTTTCACCCAATTACTGTACACACAACTTCTCCATTAACACAATCCTGTACTTGATCAGTAAGTTCATGCACACCTGTAATGCATCATTTGTCAAAAAATTCTCAGTGGAAAATTTAAATTGCTTTACTGTAATACTTCCTAAATTACCATTTAATGATAATTACCATATATCTTTCTACTATTATTGAGGTCACGTTTATGACCTTAAAAATATGCTTACTTTTACAACTTTATATACTGTAGATCTAGCAGTATAACCTCTGTATGGACTCAGTAGTATAGTGCACAGCCTTAGTCGGTCTAATCCATTCCCCTACCACCTTGTCATGTGCCTTACTGTATCTTCACATTCGACTTGTATGTTTCAAGTTTTGTTAATTATTAGCAACACCTTTGTGCACTTTTCTTATTTTTGCAAAAGTTTTTATTTTCTATTTAACTTTGTAAACTTAATCTTGGACTCTTTTGATATTGCCTTTATTTTAATACATTTTGTGAATTCTTTTTTATACACTTGAGTACTATACTGTTTCTTACATGCATTTTTCTACAAATCTATCCATTTTTGATGTTTCTGATGTTCTTTAGAGTATATATTTTGGCATGTATTTAACAGTATAATGCCACACATCTAATATTTGCTGAAGAATACTTCTACACAATTTCATATGATTTACACAAGTCTCTCACCACCTTTAGTTAACGTTATGTTATAATACATTTTCTTGGGGGTAAGAAGCCTGTGTATATATATGTATACATATATACAGTGGAACCTCAGAACTCAAACTTAATTGGTTCCAGAAGGCTGTTTGAGTACTGAAAATATTTCCCTTAAGGAATAATGTAAATTTAATTAATTAATTTCAGACCACAAAAATACACACACAAACACAATAACTAGATGAAATAACTGCAAATGTATTCTCATATTACCTGTAATTAGGAGAATTGATGGGGTATGTTGAAGGTGGTGAGGAAGAAGAAAGATCACATCTCAAAGAAATCATGTTATATAAAATCACATTGATATATCGGTGAAAATGATTTTCATTGATATATCACGCCATTGTGATTTTTTTGTGGTCTGAGTGTGGTATGTGAATGCTATTACCGTAGGCCAGAGTGTGGTTGGGTCAACTGCAAACTCTGGTTGGGCTCTGGTTTGGGGCCTCCAAAACCTCTCTGTGAAGTCAGTAGAGTTTCGGGTTGGTCGACTTTTGTACCATCATGGCCGAGTCGGTTAAGGCAGGTGTTTGGGAATCACCAGACTGCAGGTTCAAGTCACTCCATTGCCTTAAAATGATTTTCATGTAAATGATGTTTCTGTATATGTTTTGTTACCAAGTTAGACATGCTGGTGAACCCGTTGGTATGAAAGGAACATGCAGTAATGAAGGTTAACCTATGAGGTGATATTAAGTAAAATACTCTGCATTATTTCCTCATAAAATGACTCCATCTACACATTATATCATATTGCACACATCAATTCTTATACATTTTCTAGACAACACTTGGTACAAGCTTTATACATTATACTGTTGCAAAAGTTTTTTTTTCTTAAATGTTTTCATTCGCTCCATTTCTGTTGTGTTTTACTCGTGCATTTACTGGTTTCTGTTTTTTCCAGGGGATGCCCTTTTTGTTCAGTTATTGTTTTCACACTGAGTGTAGTAGGCCAATGCTTTACATATGCCATAATCTATCTTACAAAACTTTTTAGTGTACAAGATATTTTATGTGGGTTTTCCAGGAGAGAAATGTAGTAGAATATGTTTAGTGATTGTATTGTTTGGGTAAAACTATTTCATGCATCAATTTAAACCATCATTTGTAATATACAGTAGTTTAACAGACCATGAGTCACAATAATGTGATTAAAGATATGATATTCAAACCATACATCAGAAAATGAGGAAATGACGTTGTTTCGGTCCGTCATGGACCTTTATCAAGTCGTGAAACTTGATAATGTCCGTCATGGACCTTTATCAAGTCGTGAAACTTGATGATGTCCGTCATGGACCTTTATCAAGTCGTGAAACTTGATAATGTCCGTCATGGACCTTTATCAAGTTGTGAAACTTGATAATGTCCGTCATGGACCTTTATCAAGTCGTGAAACTTGATAATGTCCGTCATGGACCTTTATCAAGTCGTGAAACTTGATAATTTCCGTCATGGACCTTTATCAAGTCGTGAAACTTGATAATTTCCGTCATAGACCTTTATCAAGTCGTGAAACTTGATAATGCTCCAGGACGGACCAAACCGTCATTTCTTCATTTTCTAATGTGTGGTTTGGATACAGTATTTCAGATTTTATTTTACTTTAAAATCTAAAATTAAGACGAGTTGTGAAATGATGCTTTAAATTGTCGTGAACATAGTTTACCGGAATACAAGAAAAGACACTTAAGATTCTGCTTGATGTTATGTAGGAGGAATGTAATGAATAGCAAGTGAGGGGTACTGGGAAATGTAAAAAATAATAAAAAAAAAGGACAAGTGGAGCAGTGAATGATGGAGTTACCTCAGGACTGAAATAAATTACACTTATATGGCCAGCTGGCATAAGGTGGGTCAGAGCATTATCAAAACATGGAAGAGAACCGTGATTTTTTTCATTGCATGATCCCCAACCCTTGGTGTAATATGTAAGATATCAAGACCATATGGTTTTATACTTTTGTAGAATGTAAGTTTTTGTACATAAATTTATGCTTAGTGAAGAATGTTATGTATACAAATGACATTTATAGGCAGTTTTTGCAGCTTAAATTATTTCTGGCTGTTAATATTTGATATTGGAAGTACTGTACTTTCTTTTATAATTTTTTGTTCATGACGAAAGTCATCTTTAATATTTGATATTAAAGGATGTTTTGTGACACTCCACAAGCATTAATGAGCTGATTCAAGGCCTTAGAGATGCTAATATTCAGGTTATTGTAGACAAATAACTGCAGTACTATAATATTTTTGGATGCAAACTCATCACTGATCAGGTCATAGGCTTTTGACTTGTAGTAGCAAGTTATCATTAAATATTAGAAGCGCACACAGTATATGACAAAGAAATTATGAATAAACCTGTGATAGTGTTCTCTTGGTTTGTGGGGATATTGTTTAACAGTACATTTTGTCTTTATGGATAAATTATTGCCAAAGGGACTGTGTAGTTCAATAATTAGATTTAATGGTTTAGGGAAGTTCTTGTGTAATTTGAACCATGAATGATATATAAAGTTGACAAGGACTTTGCCAGAAATTCTGACTACAAATGCTGTCGGGAATTTGAGAGACATAACGGCACGTGTAAGAGTTGTGTTTTGTCTGGTACAAGTTGTTACCAGCACTGTGTGTATTGTATCCTGTTTTGAATTTCTTTTTCTAATTGATGATATTAATAGGCATTTTTTTTTAGTTTGATGACCTATTTATACTCCAGTTAATTTAATTATTGTTATGTGGATGTATTATATATCTAATGTTTTGCATGTTTATCTTTGTTGGTGTGAGAGTTGCCAATTAGATAACCGGCAGGTGTTCAAGGTTATATTTTCTTGTATATGGGGTTGAGGACTTGCCCATTTCAATAGTAACCTACCTCTAATGTGTCTGTCATCACGGTAATGAAATAATGGGCGTACGTTAAGGACACTTACCACTGTCAGATTTGTTGTTAACAAATTTCAATGTTTAAATAATATATTCCAGATGATGTAGCTGCTGGATAAGTGTTTTGTTCATGGAATGTAACAGCACAGTTTATAATTTTCATTTTTGCAGAAGCCTGTGTCAGCATTACATTGACTAAATAATTGGCTCTTGTTTCCATGTATCATCCAAACATCCATGCTTTCACCCAAATATTCTCCTTACCTTTTATAAACAATACATTCAGCAAGAAAAAATATTTATAATGTATCTTTTCAGGATATTTTAAATATTTATTTTGTATGTCTCGAACATTCTTTTCCCCATCTTGTATTGCTCTATCTTCTCTGGGCACATGCCTCCTTACCCTATGAATGTGTGAATAGGCTAACAATGATAAAGACAATTAATATATTTAAATTGGGTAGTTTCCTGGTGTCAGGGTTGAGTGTGATTGGCATCTGCAGACACACTTCTGTCTCGGTAGTATATGAGCTCTTGTGGCACTCTGCAGACACACTTCTGTCTCGGTAGTATATGAGCTCTTGTGGCACTCTGCAGACACACTTCTGTCTCGGTAGTATATGAGCTCTTGTGGCACTCTGCAGACACACTTCTGTCTCGGTAGTATATGACTCGAGGCACTCTGCAGACACACTTCTGTCTCGGTAGTATATGACTCGAGGCACTCTGCAGACACACTTCTGTCTCGGTAGTATATGACTCTCGAGGCACTCTGCAGACACTATGTTCTGTCTCAGTAGGATATGAGCTCTCATGGCACTCTTGCCCTGCATATCATGACAGGATCTCGTCATTCACTTTATTTCTCTAAGTTATCCTGTTCATGATTTAATCACATATTTCATCCCTTCAGGTTTTGATGTGAAATCACAAGACTGGTATAAATGAAGATATAATAGATGAATGTACTGTAACAAAGAGGGTGCCCTTTTTTTTGTACTTTATCTTGGTTGTGTTTTTAAGGCACACTTGTAAGTACTTGTGTAAAAGGAGGAATAATTTAAAATAAATACTTCATTAATTATGTTATTAAAATAGCAAGCAGTATTTTAGTGTGGCATTCTTTGTTGTTTGTATATTGCTCTGTGGCCAATAACCTCTGGTTAACCTCTGGTTATTGAAATTTAAACTTTGGTTATTGAAATTTGACCTCTGGTTATTGAAATTTAACCTCTGGTTATTGAAATTTAACCTCTGGTTATTGAAATTTAACCTCTGGTTATTGAAATTTAACCTCTGGTTATTGAAATTTAACCTCTGGTTATTGAAATTTAACCTCTGGTTATTGAAATTTGATAAATTGAAATAGTTATTATTGAGTTAATTGAAAATAACAGAACATTCATTGTTTTCAAACGTGTTACTTTTGTTATTGTTGTTGTCGTCTGACATCTTCATTTGTGCATTATTCTTGCCCCAATCTTTCTTAAGTATTTGTGGGCGGTGGGGGTCATTACAGCTCTTTGCTCACACTTATGTTGGTTCTTGTAGTCAAAAGCTCTTTTCATTATTTGTCATTCATCTGTAAAATCTGAATTGATGTTTTTTTCCAAACACAGCATCTCCTTCACCTTTGTATTGTACCACTGTTCATTGCTTATTTCCAATTATTTGTTCTATTATAATGTGATGCTTTAGTATTATTGTTAATATTATTACCGTTTGTTTTTTAATCACATTTCCAGCAGCTGCAATTATGTATGTAATTAGATCACTGATGAATGGGGAAATTACAAAGAAAATGCTCAGGTCTCAAAGCTGAGAATTTTGTTTGAATCTTAAATTTGTATTTTTTCACAATGGTGAACACTGGACTGTTTGATATTATAACTGAATCATAATTATGTCAAATACTCATTAGGTGTTAGGTCACAAAATGTGTTGGTCTTGCATAGGAGGTTTTGATGTGATAGGTATGCATGCAAGAATCTCTTTAGTTATGTTCCAAGGTCATGTAAATGGAAATTGTGCCTTTTTTGTCATTTTCAGCATGGTACACAAATTATGCTATTCATCGTACAGTCCAAATAATGATATTAATTGTTGATATTAAGACTTTAAGGTTGGAGTTTGCTAATTACAAGCAATTCTCTTATGGCTTATTTTCATGTGGTGGTGAGTATTAATTTTTAGTTGTGGTGGGCTCTATCACTGGTTTGTCTTTGTTCTTAAAGATTATTCTGCCAATCTTTTGTACTGTTTGGTTACAAGTTGATGTCCATCTCTCAGGTGGGAAACATAAGGAACAACAGTTTGTAGGAATAGTTAGGTAGACTATTGTGGGTGAGAAATTAATTTTGTCTTGCTAGTTATAGATGTGACCTCAATTTTTGATTCAATTAATCCAGGAAAGAAAAAGAGGCAGGGAGGTCGAGTTATGTTACAGTGGTCGTCTCTACTTTCAACCCTCCGTTCCCAGGATCAAAACTAATTTTAAGACTTCAGTGCTCTTCAAATCTCAAGTTTTCTAGGGTAGGTGATATATTACCAACAAAGTACGTCAAGGGAATTTTATGGTGTACCGGTGATGAGCAGTCCAAATATTCATCCCCTTACCAGTTTGTGCATCATAAATGGACGGTATGCATATTTATTACTACCTAATGTTAAACTCTGGGAATTTGTAAGAAATATTTTTGAACTTGTATTTATATATCTGTAGAATGTGAGCCCTTGACTAATTTTGTGATGTAATTTCACTCTTATTGTCTTGACAGTTGCCTTTGGATATTTTGACAGATCTGTACATATGAAAATATTGTAAAAATTGGTATTCTTCTTTACCAAATAAACCAGAAAACAAAGAAAGTTGTATTATTTCTGAGGAATCCACAATCTATGTTTTGAAAATGCTGTATTTATATGTACTATTTCAAGTTACTGACATTTGATTTGAAAGGGAAAAAAGCAATATATCAAGTAATGTTATTTTAACATTAAAATGGGAAGTGATGCTGAACAGACTTAATGAAGAAGAATTTATTAGCAGTGAACATTTGATTTGTCATTCATTTTTGCTGATGTTCTTATGGAGCTCTTTATGCATAGTGTATGAAGAATCTGTGAGCATTCTGCTGTTGTGTTACTACTATATGTTGGTATTGAACATCGGGCATCGGTGAATACTGTGTGTGTGTGTGTGTATATATATATATATATTATATATATATATATATATATATAATATATATATATATATATATATATATATATATATGTCGTACCTAGTAGCCAGAACGCACTTCTCAGCCTATTATGCAAGGCCCGATTTGCCTAATAAGCCAAGTTTTCCTGAATTATATATTTTCTCAATTTTTTTTCTTATGAAAGATAAAGCTACCCATTTCATTATGTATGAGGTCAATTTTTTTTTCATTAGAGTTAAAATTAATAGATATATGTCCGAACCTACCCAACCATACCTAACCTAACCTAACCTATCTAGGTTTAGTTAGGAATGTTAGGTAGCCAGAAAATTAGGTTAGGTTAGGAGTTAGGTTAGGGTTGAGGTTAGGTAGTCGAAAAACAATTAATTCATGAAAACTTGGCTTATTAGGCAAATCGGGCCTTGCATAGGGTAGGCTGAGAAGTGCGTTCTGGCTACTAGTACTACATAATATAATATATATATATATATATATATATAGATATATATTAGGATATATATATATATATATAGTACTAATATTATATATATATAACACACACACACAACACACACACACAACACACTCTCTCACCACACTCCTCACTCACTCTCTCTGTATAACCCATCCTTCCTGACAAACAAACTTCATCACATGGTAAGTGTCAGTCCAAGCCGACTGTAAAGTGACATTCATAATGAAAGTCATGCCTTGATCATTTTGTTTATATAAATTCATTATTTTATCGTCACGTGATTGTAACTGATTTGTGTTTAACCGCCTGTGTCTTGTAAGTCGACTAGCATAGATATTTGGAACCCAAACTGGAAAAAAAGCTGGTTAATTGGACTAGTTGGTACAAAAAACTAATGTAAATATTTTTTCTTTATATTCAAAAGCAGTAACACCTACAAAATGCTGTTTATTTCTGTAAAGATCTGTTAATTAATGATGCTTTACATATGTGCTGAGAGAAGATGAAGTCTGCTCATGACAATCCTTTGATATAAGAGTACATGGAGTAACTTTTCAGTGCTGGTTTCATGCAAATCAACTTAAGGAAGCACGCGGTTCCAGTTACTTGAATGGCATTATGGCTTGGTGCCTTCTTTGATAATTATTGATGGCACAAAATGTTGATCATCTTATTATTTATTACAGTACTGGAGTACAAATATTGTACACCTGTAAAGAAAATCTCGCAATGAGTAACACATGTATTAATCTGTAAAATCAACACAGTTATAATTCTTAACATTAAAACCTGGCTGTGATATGTATTAGAAACTTTTCATCACCTTACACTAAAACCATTGTTACCCATCTGAATACTGTATGAAGAAAAAAAGTATGGATATTGCATGTATGTTACCTGAAA
>WNGS01163947.1:23036775-23042099 GCA_020271785.1 Procambarus virginalis | reverse complement strand
ACGTCAGTCTCCTGGGCCAGATTACGAAATAACTTACGCAAGACTTACGAACGTGTCATCTTTCCTCAATCTTTGACGGCTTTGGTTACATTCATTAAACAGTTTATAAGCATGAAAACTTCCCATTCAACTGTTGTTATTGTTATAAACAGCCTCCTGGTGCTTCGGAGCTCATTAACTGTTTGATAATTGTAAACAAAGCCGTCAAAGATTGAGAAAAGATGTACAGGTTCGTAAGTGCTTGCGTAAGTAGCTTTCGTGAATCTGGCCCCTGTTCTCTGCGTGTTGGTCGCTGTTGGTAGAAAAAGGAATATTGGGGTTGACTTCCGTTTTGGTTTTGATGGGAAACTCTTCCCATCAAATGTTCTCGCCCGTGTCTGATTTTTGCCCGTGTACACACGTGTTTATGGAGGCTTGGTGTGGGTTGTGTACACACAGGTGTGTGCTGCAGGCTGGTGTGGTGTGTACACACAGGTGTGTGCTGCAGGCTTGGTGTGGGTTGTGTACACACAGGTGGTGCTGCAGGCTTGGTGTGGGTTGTGTACACACAGGTGTGTGCTGCAGGCGTGGTGTGGGTTGTGTCACACAGGTGTGTGCTGCAGGCTTGGTGTGGGTTGTGTACACACAGGTGTGTGCTGCAGGATTGTGTGGGGTGTGTACACACAGGTGTGTGCTGGAGGCTTGGTGTGGGTTGTGTACACACAGGTGTGTGCTGCAGGCTTGGTGTGGGTGTGTAACACAGGTGTGTGCTGTAGGCGTGGTGTGGGTTGTGTGCACACAGTGTGTGCTGAGGCGTGGTGTGGGTTGTGTACACACAGGTGTGTGCTGCAGGCTTGGTGTGGGGTGTGTACACACAGGTGTGTGCTGCAGGTGTGGTGTGGGGTGTGTACACACAGGTGTGTGCTGCAGGTGTGGTAGTGGCGTGAAGGAGGTGAGAGTGACGGGAGTGACCGCTGAGAGTGTGAAAGGACCTGTGAATGCCAGAAGAGACTCTGGCAAGTGTTTGACTTGACCTATTTGAGACACTCAAGTGTGTCTGTGTAGGCAAGCGACCACGTGATGAGAGGAGGCCCGAGAAAAACACACACAGACATAAGGACACACACGTGGGGGCTTGATAGCTGAATGGACAGCGCTCTGGACTCGTAATCCTAGAATCCGGGTTCGATTCCGGCGCCGGCAGAGACAAATTGCAGAGTTTCTTTCACCTATGCCCCTGTTTCCTAGGAGTAAATAGGTACCTGGGTGTTAACAGCTGTCACGGGCTGCTTTCTGGGGATGTGTGCGTGTGGAAAATAATTAGTAACAGTTGATTGATTGACAGTTGAGAGGCGGACCGATTATTACATAATTACCATTTATGAAAGGTAATAAATTTTAGCACATCTGTGCCTCATCTAAGCATCTGTCGCATGCCAGCACCGAGCACAATGATGAGCATCTGTCTTGATGGAGTGAGATAAATATTGCTGACACAGCTCTTGTGGGGGGGGGGGGGAGTTGAGTCGACTGTGTTCTCTGACCTGACCTTTGACCCGAGCCTCTACTGTGCCTCACTCACACTTGGAGATGTCCTCTCTATTACGTTTATTCCGGAAGATTTTTCACTCTACCGGCATTTTCTTTCCTCGAAATTTGTTGTGTATATTATTTTTCAATCATGTTACAGTGAAATTAGTTGTGGGCCGAATGCAAGGTCTTTCAATAGGGTTTCAAAGCCATATATACAGGCTGAATGTTTAGACATGAGGTTTTTGTGCTAAGGGGATAATGATGTGCATCACTTAATATGACGCCACACGTGACAGATGGTAAACCAGGAGGGAGCAGGGGAAGGACGGAGAGAGAGAGAGAGATTACCTATGACTTTGTAACAAGTTGACCAGACCACACACTAGAAGGTTGGAAGGGACGACGACGTTTCGGTCCGTCCTGGACCATTCTCAAGTGTTGAGAATGGTCCAGGACGGACCGAAACGTCGTCGTCGTCGGCCGGGAGCCAGAAGCAACCTTGTTTATCTTTTGTAACCGCGAATGGCTCCGAGTAACTGCCATGGTCATGGGACTCAAGCAAGCCGTCATGGAATGTTTTTGTCTAGATGAAAGTCTGGGATTCCAATTTGGCCATAGTCCTCCAGAGTTGTGGGGCACGCGACTGTGTCGAATGCCTTTGAATGTCGAATGTCGCTTTGTAGAGCGTCGAATGTCGCTTTGGTAGAGCGACAAAGGGTGGTGTAGAGCTGGACATACTGGACACTTTTGTGGCAGTTGTCTGCCGGTAAAGATCACGCCAACAGCACCTTCCGGTAAGAGGTCTTGGTCGTGGTGATGCGTAAGTCACTTCATAAGTACTCTGATTATCGCTTCATGCAGGTCGGCGTTCTGTCTCCGACCATCCAAGTGGTTGGGCATCATTCCTATCCCCCCTGTCCCATCCCAAATCCTTATCCTGACCCCTTCCAAGTGTTATATAGTCGTAATGAATTGACGCTTTCCCCCCTGATAGTTCCATTCCATTCTGGTGAGGACCTTTCCTGCCATACAGACCAGAGAAATTCTTCAAGACGGTTCACTTCACCTTGTCAAGGTGAATAAATCGTTGAAGTCTTGAGGGATGAACTTATGTTTCTACATCTCACACAGCATCTTATAGTGAGCCTCTCAGTTACCTTTGGTCCGCCCAACTTGTAGACTTCAGCCAGACTGGAGTCAGGTCAATTGGAGCCAGACGCTTGGGGCTAGACTCACTTAACTTTGCAGGATGATTGGTGTTAGGTAGAGTACTGCCATAGGCTGGTCGGCGATTGGCCCTATTGTTCCCATTTTCCCATTAAAAGAGGGTCGGCATCCATGATGATCCATCATGAAATCAGCGATGAGAGATGGAAGGTGGCTGGCAGAGTCCCTAAAATATAATTTTCTCACCTTGGAATATGCTAGATCATCATATTCCAAGCAGATCCCAAGCAGAATAAGAGACCATCCTCCTAAAATGAAAGTACTTATAGTAGTAAGTATTTAGTGGAAGGTACGAACATGTTGTGATAGACCACTATCCCTACATAGTAGTAGACATCCATCAGTCTCAGGAGACTATGGAGTTGTGCTCTGGTTGTCGGTCTGGAGTGGCCTCTCCAGGGCGCCAAGCCAGGGTAGGTGATACGGGGGAGAAGCTGTTACCCAAGCAGCAGGTCCTCCCCTCTCATACTGTATTTTATATTAATGAATTTGGACAAACCAAAACAAAAAGTTTTTAAGTGCTAGATAAATATTAACCCAACTTAATCTCTGCCAGCAATCATCGGCCCAATAAATGCTATTTTTGGCCTAATATAGTATATATATATATGTGCTATTCTAGATATTGGAATATTTGTTTGGTTTCAACTTTTTTTTTCATGACGTTACAAAATTAACATAAAAAGTGGTTTACTGGTTTACTTTACTGGATTTCCATCTCTACATGTTGATGCTTTGGACCAAATAGTCGCCATAAGTACCATATCAGGAGGCTGGGTTGTATCAGGGCCTGCCATAGTCCCTGATACAGTTATTTTTATTATTATTATTAATATGAAAGATATTATTAATAATATTTTAGGTAGAAGAGCGAGCGAGTGAGAGAGGTGCGATACTCCTCACATTACTGGACCCTGGCGACCACACTCACGCGGAAAGTGGTAATTGGCGAATGGCATTCAGAACTATACGCCCATATCAACGTCCACATCAACACCACTTTCACATCAACGTCCACGGCCACATCTACGCCCACATGCGCATCAACGCCCACACCGCACACGTGCGCGGGCGTGTGTGTGTGTGTGTGTGTGTGTGTGTGTGTGTGTGTGTGTGTGTGTGTGTGTGTGTGTGTGTGTGTGTGTTGTCTTGGGTCAGGTGGGGGCGACATTCGGGCCCCCGGGCCAGGCCAGGTCAGCCCCGCGGGGTCTGAGAGCACTGTTGTGTACGGGACCAGACGCCCCGTGGACCCTCACACTGCTAATGTACACACTTCCAACACTTTCCTCTACACTGGCTGGAAGGTCTAGACGCACGCGTGTGTGTGTGTGTGTGTGTGTGTGTGTGTGTGTGTGTGTGTGTGTGTGTGTGTGTGTGTGTGTGTGTGTGTGTGTGTGTGTGTGTGTGTGTGTGTGTGTGTGTGTGTGTGTGTGTGTGTGTGTGTGTGTATTCACATAGTCCACTACATAATGTTCTTGTAAAGGACAGCGAAGCCCAAGACGGCAATTTTGGGTTGAATTACAAAAATAATAGCTTAGTGGACGGAAGACAGTATTTTATTTGTATTTTGAAATCCATTGAGCCTTCGTGTCTCTATAAAATAACATATAAATTGACATAGACATTGAAATCCATAGAATCTGGCATAAATAAATGCTGGTATACATTCATACTCGTATAACAAATACAGACTTATAAAGATGTTTGCATACATAAATACTATCATACAGACACTAGAATACACAGATATAATTATACATATATACTGATGTATAGAGATACTCACGTGAATGGTATATTATTGCAATTTTATACAGTTGAGCAGGAGACTTGACACAGCTGAACGCGTGGTGATTGTTTACATTTTGCCCGCCTTGATGCGGTCCCTATTATATAGAGGTCCCTGTTATATAATCACAAAACCATTCTGTAGTCTTGTAAACTTATTGCATATATATCAATTATTTTTATCCAAGATTTATTATTTCAAATTATTAACTATTTATCCAATTAATCAAGTAGAAACTGAGTTTATAGAGCATGCAAGGAGGATCTTGAGCACTTTCCACCTGTCACGGTAATAACGAGGTCACACACCATTAACAAGGTCAGGCTAGGGGGATCACGGGCCTTGTCTGGTCATTAAACACTACTGTGAGCCAGAGAGGTGCCAGTGGACAGTCTCTCACGCCTCAACAAACACAAGTTCAACTCCATTCTCTCAATTTTGTTTTGAATGAAGCCTAATATAATTAGTATATTTTTTTGTGTTATTCTGAATTCTAAGGTTGCAGAAGGAGGTAATATAAATATCATAATGTTTGATAAGCCAATTGCTCTATTGTAACGGAACCAATTATGTCATTTAGATAAAAGGATTTCCTAAATAACTCTCGTATCCCCAACTACATTTTGATAAATTTACAACTCGTGTATATTGTATCTACGCCTGTTTGCGTGTGAATATATATATTATATAACTGTTACACGTATGTACTCGAATGTATTCTTTAAGTTGAATATCCCGTCTCCCGTCAACGGCAGCCATTACAGTGACGTCGTCAAGGAGTCGGTTACGTCCCGAT
>WNGS01163947.1:23031775-23034275 GCA_020271785.1 Procambarus virginalis | reverse complement strand
TCTAGTTCTCTTCTCTATAGCTGTACTCTTTATAGCTACAGTTCTCTATCTCTTAAGCTCTATTTCTCTCTATCTTTAGTTCCCTATCTATCTCTAGTTCTCTCTTTTTGTATCTATTGCTTTAGTTCTCTCTGTATCTCTCTAATTCTATTTTAATTCTCTTACTAACTCTAATACTCAATACCAGCTCTTTGGCTCTATGTCTGATTCCAGTCAAAAATGGTCTTTATTCAGTCAAAAGTTTCCGCGAACAAGTAAAATCGTCCACGAAACAAAAAAAAATTGTCCATCAACAAGTAAAATTGTCCACAAACGCAAAATCGTCCACGAAACAAACAACATTGTCTTCAAACAAGCAAAACTGTCCACACACAACATTTTCCACGAACAAGTAAAATTCTCCACGAACAAGTACAGTATACACAAGCAATTTTGGTTCCAGAACAAGTAAATGTTTCCCAAGAGAAGTAGAAATGTCTCTGAGTCCATTTTTAATGAAACTGGATCATATTAGAGGAAAATGGTATAAATTCGAGGACAATCTCATCCGCTCTAGAAACAGTGTTCCCTCAAGAATATACTTATTAATAACTATATCTTCTCTCAGTTCAAGAAACATTGAATAATCTCGTTTCCACAAAGATAATCTTTCCCATATACTAAAAATATATTTCTTGCAAGGTAAATCACCTTTGTTGTAGGAAAAGTGTGCATAATGTACAAGAAATTAGTCTCAATGTAATAAATATGGTTCATATACCCTGCCTGTACTCTCGGCCTGTTAGGCAAATCATCTCAAAGAAAGAAAATAGTACCGCGTGTCTGGGGGATGATAAAACTCTGCCTCTTTCGAAGGAAAATCGTTCTCTTTAAAATATAATGTAGCCTGTGGAGTATTGTTATTGTAATCACATGTTAGAGGGGTTAGAAGGCGCCGAGAAGGGCAGGAACTGTGCTTGGCGGGAACTGTATTTGGCGGGAGTGTGGGCGGCGGCTCAAACATTATTTTATTCACGATTAACAAGCACCCGTTACAATCAATGTTTGCTTGAAATGTTTGGGTCTTAATCGCTTATCTTAAAGGGGAAGTTATTCTCGCGTGATTTTTTTTGTCTTATTCTTCGTATCTGCTAGTCATGGTAAGTTGTTTTAATAATTTGCATCTTGGCAATGTGGACACTATGTTCACCAATCAGGAGGTAAGGCGGGCGGTGACGTCATGACCGAGGGGACCAATGCATGTGTGGGTGTTCGATGAACTGAGCCAATGGGAAGCGTTGGCGTCAGTGACGTCACCGGGCGGGCGTTTCATATAAAGGGCGGGTGTTGGAGGGGAGTTACAGGAAGTGGACAAAGTTTGTCAGTTGCATCTGAGCCACCGAACAGTCAACACAGGTAGGTCGCGCCCTCAACCTCCCAACCCCAGTCACCAGTCAACGGTTTTCCTGGTAACAGTTTCTCCAGCTTCCTTATTTTAAGTAAGCTGCTGAAAAAAAAATCATTACATATTTTCTTTGGAAGTAATGTTAAAAAAATAATGGTTTTAGAGCACGTAATATATTAATTATACTTTTATCCAGTCACCGTGTAATTATTCTCTTGTACAGTAGTGGAACCATTGACCAAAGGTTGACGTAACTAAGGAGCAGTAGGGCGTATTAACTGGTTGTAAGTGTGTATGGTTACCGTCTCTATGGTTGCTGTGGAGGAGCACTCTCTTCCTCCCGGCTTTCGTTGACAACAAGAGATGTGCCCAGAGTCGTGCAACACTGCCCACTGTTGCCCACAACAGCTTCCTGTTGCCCACAGTAGCTCCCTGTTGCCCACAACAGCTTCCTGTTGCCCACAACAGCTTCCTGTTGCCCACAGTAGCTCCCTGTTCCCCACAACAGCTTCCTGTTGCCCACAACATCTTCCTGTTGCCCACAGCAGATCCCTGTTGCCCACAACAGCTTCCTGTTGCCCACAACAGCTTCCTGTTGCCCACATCTGCTCCCTGTTCCCCTCAGCAGCTCCCTGTTGCCCACAACAGCTTCCTGTTGCCCACAACAGCTTCCTGTTGCCCACATCTGCTCCCTGTTCCCCTCAGCAGCTCCCTGTTGCCCACAGCAGCTCCCTGTTGCCCACAGCAGCTCCCTGTTGCCCACAGCAGCTCCCTGTTGCCCACAGCAGCTCCCTGTTGTTTCAACCTGTTTTCCGTTGTTCAAAGACACTAACCGTTGCCCACAGCTCCCCACCAACAGTAATCATTGACCACCTAAGCTAATCCTTCCCACCTCAGCGCACCAGCTGCCTATTGATGCTCTTACCCACAGATCGGAGCTGTTGACCATTGCTGCCAATCAACGCTAACTGTTGTCATCACGCTAGCCGTTGTCAGTCGACGCTAGTCGTGTCCATCAACGCTAACCGTTGTAATCGGCGCTAGCCGTTGCCATCAACGCTAACCGTTGTTAATCGACGCTAGCCGTTACCAATCAACGCTAACCGTTGTTAATCG
>WNGS01163947.1:23008269-23018685 GCA_020271785.1 Procambarus virginalis | reverse complement strand
ACGAGATGTTGCAAGATCAGCAAGATCGGTTTGATAATAATTATTATAAAAACACTACGAATAAAAGTGATCAAAATATATCTGAGTAATGAGGTTAGCTTCTTACCACTTTACTTCCCATAAGTTTAAGTTCTTTTTCTACTATTTTTCTTGTGTAATCGCTCACAACATCGAGTTTAAATTATGTGTTCATAACCTTTACTTATAAAATGGATTAATAACGCATATTTCTTGGTGCCTATGGTATATTCTTGGTGCCTATGATATATTCTTCGCGCATATGGAATATTCTTCGCGCATATGGAATATTCTTGGTGCCTATGGCATGTGTCTTGACATTTCATGGTACATAATGCTATTCAGGATGAGCAATTTGATAATGGCCTTAAGCAGTTTAAAACACACAAGTGAGACAAGCACTAACATGTAACAACAGGACAAGAAGGACAGTCAGTTAGCCATTAACAGCCATTATGTCACTGAACCATTTAAATACGCTTGTTAAGAAGGTCTGATCGTAAGGGTCTTGTTGGTGTGTGATTGGGTGGTTAGACTAGGCGTGAAATTGATGAAGGAATAGTGGCGAATGGCGCAGCCCTTCTCTCTCTCTCTCGCTCCTCGTCTCTCTCTCTCTCAGTCGCTCTCCTCCTCTCGCTCTCGTCAGCTGCGCACCGTCGTCTCTGCGCGAGAGTCATCATCGTAGCGCATCTCTCTCTCTCGTTCCAACTTCCTGTTGCTGCCATTAACAATGGACGCGGCATTTGCAGTTTGGCGTCGACTCTCATCCCACAGAGCAGTGTTTTTCGCCTCTGGTAGCCATACCTCTCACCCCTACCTCAGTGAGGTGTGGAGGGAGGTTGCTCCTAGCTACCCCTTTGACTGTGTTAGGGGAGCAAGGGGGAGTTGTGTGTGTGTGGTGTGTGTGTGTGGTTGTGTGTGTAGTGTGTGTGTGTTGTGTGTGTGTGTGTGTGGGTGGTGTGGTGTGTTGTGTTGGGTTGGCTGTGGTGTTGGTGGTTACGAGAAAATGAGTGTGCCGTAGACCTAACAATTATAAATTGGTTGAAAAGGCGGGGACCAAGAGCTAATACCGCTGACCCTTCAGTGAATTTCTGGGAAATGTATGAACCATTCTGACCACTCGGTCATTACGAATCCTTCTGGGACAAACTTTTATCTCGTGTTTAGAAACACTGAGAACGCACTGGTATGTGCCAAGGAGCCTCTCACATTTGGTGGTTATAGAACACTGAGAAACCACGTGGGAGGGGCCAAGGGCGCTCACATTTGTCACCACCTTGCTTCTATGTTTTGTCCCTTCCGCCTCCTCTTTTTGCTGCTTTCCCCCCCTTCCCCCCCTCCAGCCTCCCTCTACATTCATTACTGCTCAATTTCCTCCCCCTCGTTCTTCTCCAGCTGTTGCCTCCATCGCAATCCTTAACTACCTCCACGCTCCTACCCTAGGGTCTTCTCCTCCTCTTTGACTGAAGCATGTAAACACACAGATAGAGAGGAGAGAGAGATGAGATAGAGAGAGAGAGAGAGATAAAAAGAGATAGAGAAGAGTAGAGAGAGAGTAGAAGAGAGATAGAGAAGAGTAAGCAAAGAGCTACACAAGAACATAGGAACTACAAGACTCAGTTATCGACCATTCTATTTGCCCATTAAAAAAAATCACTTAAGTCACAATACTTTCTTTCCCAAGCGGCTCAGATTGTTTTTTTGTCTTGAAGTTTGCTTGTGTAAGCATTTTTCCCTTATTTTTAAAACGTAAACCTCTTAATCCATGTTGCACCATCACCTTGTTTCATTGTATCTGCAGCTTAAATCTTTGCCAACTGTCGAAATTTGCATGGTTGTCGTGGCTGGCCAATTATCCAAACAGCTTTTGGATGGAAAACTAAGTCTGTTTAAAATCTTTTACAAGCGTGTAAATAATTACTTGCACTGTTTTATTCTCATCACGGCTGCATCAAAGGGTCAACATTCATCATATTGGAAACACCATCATCAAATGTGATGTGGGAATGTCGGAGCCCAGAGTGAGGCCAGGGGCCACCTGCCTTAGAGAGATGAGAGAGAGAGAGAGAGCGAGCGAGAGAGGAAGAGATAGATAGCATAGTAGACTACTAGAGCTGCGATGAGTAGAGATAGAATAGAAGATAGAGACTAGAGAGAGAAGAGAAGAAAGAGAGGAACCTCTTAACTTTCTATACCTATGAAAAAAAATCAGGAAACAAAATACGTTCAACTTCCCAAAATAAAAACGCCACAAACTGTCGAAGTAACTAAATGGATTTATTTTTTTTTAATAATTCGTGAAGAGCGTGGGCAATGTAAACACATGCCCAGCTTAGCTGACTGGTTTAACAATAGCGCTGCCCACTTGCGAGCTGTGTAGGGCGGGAAACATCGCTCACCTGGTAACCAGGCGCCAGATTCACGAAGCTGTTACGAAACTACCTTACGAGCCCTGACATCTTTTCCTTCAATCTTTTGGCGACTTTGGGGTTACAAAATTTATTAAAACAAAGTTTATCAATGAGCTCCGAGCAACCAGTAGGCTGTGTTAATAAACAATAACGAGTTTGTTGGCAATTTTTTTTTCATGCTTGTAAACTGTTTAATAATGTAACCAAGCCGTCAAAAAATGAGGAAAAGTGTAAACACGTTTCGTAAGTGCTGCGTAAATGCTTCGTGAATCTGAACACAAGTAGTAGTTGCTTGCGGAACTGCTTCGTTAATCTGACCCCAGTTTCGTAATTGCTTTGCGTAATCTTCGTGGGAATCGACCCCAGTGCGTAAGTGCTTGCCCGAAATGGCTTTCTGGAATCTGAAACCCCAGTGTTTTCGTAAGTGCTTGCGTAACGCTTCGTGAATCTGACCCAGTGCGTGCAAGTGCTTGCGTAAATGCTTCGTGAATCTGAACCCAGGTTCGTAAGGCTTGCTTAAGTGCCTTCGTGAATCTGACCCCAGTTTCGTAAGTGCTTGCGTAAATGCTTTCGTGATTCTGAACCCGCATGTCGTAAGTGCTTGCGTAACTGATTCCGTGAATCTGGCCCCAGGTTGGGTAATTGCTCGCCTAACTGCCTTCGTGAATCTGACCCCAGGTTCGTAAGTGCCTTGCGTAAATCTTCGTGAATCTGACCCCAGGTTCGTAAGTGCTTGCTAACTGCTTCGTTAATCCGGGTCCAGGAACACAGGTTAAAAATCTGTTACCAAATTTAAAATCTGGGAAAAAGTTGTACAACCTATGTTATTTTGTGTTGAATCTTTCCCGGCAAATTAATTACAAGTTTACCTTTTGAAAATTGAAGATTTTCCATTCCCCATTTTCCGTGGCAACGGAAAATGAATATGTTTATTGTTTGTTTTTTTATTTGTATAATTAGCACATTTGTTTTGTTGTTTGTTTGTTATTGTTATGTTTCAGCTAAGGGGACTGGGAACAAGTTCCAAGTAGCACGGTCTATGGTGAGCCCGTAACTTACCTGGCACAGGAGCGGGGCAAGTAGCACGGGCTATGGTGAGCCCGTAACTTACCTGGCACAGGAGCGGGGCAAGTAGCACGGGCTATGGTGATCCCGTATAATAGCACCGTACCGGTAAGTATCATGTATCAATCCTCAATACAGTAAGGAGCGCGAGTACGTGATGATAAACTCTACGGACCTACATACCCACGTTTCAGTATTCCTTTCACCCACTATCCTCACCTAATAGTTTCATTTAAACTGTACTTACCTGTTCACCTGTGTATGCGTTGGTTGGGCTTCAGCTTCTGGGCTCCGGGAGGGTCTGTGTGTGTTGTTCCCTAAATCTATGATTGGAGTCTTTGTATAGGATCTGTCTCCATCGTCGGAGAGAGCCGGTCGGCCGAGCGGGCAGCACGCTGGACTTGTGATCCTGTGGTCCTGGGTTCGATCCCAGGCGCCGGCGAGAAACAATAGGCAGAGTTTCTTTCACCCTATGCCCTGTTACCTAGCAGTAAAATAGGTACTGGGAGTTAGTCAACTGTCACGGGCTGCTTCCTGGGGGTGGAGGCCTGGTCGAGGACCGGGCCGCGGGGACACTAAAAGCCCCGAAATCATCTCAAGATAACCTCAAGAAACCATCGTATATTCCACTGCGGAGAGCCAGTCCATCAAGGCAGCTCTGGTTCAATAGTATGTTTAACCTCCATTTATATACTTTTCCATGGAATATATATATATGTGTGTGTGTGTGTGTGTGTGTGTGTGTGTGTGTGGTGTGTGTGTGTGTGTGTGTGTGTGTGTGTGTGTGTGTGTGTGTGTGTGTGTGTGTGTGTGTCCTTGGAGCTCTCTGGGGCACCTACACGCCGACACTTACCGCGGGATCCAATCTTGGATCTCAATGCTCTCTCAACGCTTCTTGCAACTGCAAGTATCTTGCAGTGATGCAACGAGATGCGCGTTCTTCCTCTCCCTACCTCTATCTTTATCGCTATTCATCTATTTCTCTATCTATCTATCCCTCTGTCTCTCAGATAAGCTCGAATACTTTCCCTTCGGAATATTTTATTGGGTTTATCATTGGTCGTGAAATATGAGAAGGATTCGCTCTACTGTGATTGGTTCTTCTTGTCAGCGTATTCCGCCTATGATTGGTCGGCTCTTGAGGCTCGACCAATCCCCAATCCCAGTCAGCTCTCGTCGGCTCGACCATCCCCAAGTGCGCGCACACACTTGGGGATTGGTCACCTCCAGAGATATTTTTCTCGCCAGGGATTAGTGATTCCTGCTTCCTAACTGCGCAACTGATTAGTCCTTGAGATTGCCGAGCCACGCAGTGTGATTGGTCACCTCTCAGACTTGCTTTCGACTCGTGATTGGTTAAATGGATGAGAAAAATTATCAAATTGTCAACAAATATTTTTACTCCTGGTCTATGCGCTCTGGAACCTTCCCTTCTAATAAATATACAGAGTCTTCACCACTACACACACTTCCCAACTGTTTCTCCAGCCCAGACGTTGATATCATGGACCCCAGTCACCCTCCTCGTTGATATCATGGACCCCAGTCACCCTCCTCGTTGATATCATGGACCCCAGTCACCCTCCTCGTTGATATCAATGCCATAGACTCCCTCCTCGTTGATATCAATGCCATAGACTCCCTCCTCGTTGATATCAATGCCCTAGACTCCCTCCTCGTTGATATCAACGCCCTAGACTCCCTCCTCGTTGATATCAATGCCCTAGACTCCCTCCTCGTTGATATCAATGCCCTAGACTCCCTCCTCGTTGATATCAATGCCCTAGACTCCCTCCTCGTTGATATCAATGCCCTAGACTCCCTCCTCGTTGATATCAATGCCCTAGACTCCCTCCTCGTTGATATCAATGCCCTAGACTCCCTCCTCGTTGATATCAATGCCCTAGACTCCCTCCTCGTTGATATCAATGCCCTAGACTCCCTCTCGTTGATATCAACGCCCTAGACTCCCTCCTCGTTGATATCAATGCCCTAGACTCCCTCCTCGTTGATATCAATGCCCTAGACTCCCTCCTCGTTGATATCAATGCCCTAGACTCCCTCCTCGTTGATATCAATGCCCTAGACTCCCTCCTCGTTGATATCAATGCCCTAGACTCCCTCCTCGTTGATATCAATGCCCTAGACTCCCTCCTCGTTGATATCAACGCCCTAGACTCCCTCCTCGTTGATATCAACGCCCTAGACTCCCTCCTCGTTGATATCAACGCCCTAGACTCCCTCCTCGTTGATATCATGGACCCCAGTCACCCTCCTCGTTGATATCAATGCCCTAGACTCCCTCCTCGTTGATATCATGGACCCCAGTCACCCTCCTCGTTGATATCAATGCCCTAGACTCCCTCCTCGTTGATATCAATGCCCTAGACTCCCTCCTCGTTGATATCAATGCCCTAGACTCCCTCCTCGTTGATATCAATGCCCTAGACTCCCTCCTCGTTGATATCAATGCCCTAGACTCCCTCCTCGTTGATATCAACGCCCTAGACTCCCTCCTCGTTGATATCAACGCCCTAGACTCCCTCCTCGTTGATATCATGGACCCCAGTCACCCTCCTCGTTGATATCAATGCCCTAGACTCCCTCCTCGTTGATATCATGGACCCCAGTCACCCTCCTCGTTGATATCAATGCCCTAGACTCCCTCCTCGTTGATATCAATGCCCTAGACTCCCTCCTCGTTGATATCAATGCCCTAGACTCCCTCCTCGTTGATATCAATGCCCTAGACTCCCTCCTGTAACCCCCATTGACTCCCAGGTGCCTTTCAGGTAGTGTTGATGAGGCAGTTCGCCCAATAACAGCCCCGACCGCCACCACTTGGGGACCAGCGCAGCAATTTACACTAACTGTCCGGTAATTAGCTGACTGAAAGGCAGGTTTTCTTATTGTTAAGCGGTATTATGTGCACTTGTACACATACATACATGTCCTCACACACACACACACACCACACACACCACACACACACACACACACACACACACACACACACACACACACACACACACACACACATGTAATGATCTCCCGGAGGGTATCGATTCATTCTCTCCATGTTTGCGGACGATGCCAAAATTATGAGAAGGATTAAAACAGAAGAGGACTGTTTGAGGCTTCAAGAAGACCTAGACAAGCTGAAGGAATGGTCGAACAAATGGTTGTTAGATTTTAACTCAACCAAATGTAATGTAATGAAGATAGGTGTAGGGAGCAGGAGGCCAGATACAAGGTATCATCTGGGAGAGGAAATTCTTCAGGAATCAGAGAAGAAAAAGACTTGGGGTTGATATCACGCCAGACCTGTCTCCTGCAGCACATATCAAGAGGATAACATCAGCGGCATATGCCAGGTTGGCCAACATACGAACGGCATTCAAAACTTGTGTAAAGAATCATTCAGAACTTTGTATACCACATATGTCAGGCCAATCCTGGAGTATGCAGCCCCAGCATGGAGTCCATATCTAGTCAAGGATAAGACTAAACTGGAAAAGGTTCAAAGGTTTGCCACCAGACTAGTGCCCGAGCTGAGAGGTATGAGCTACGAGGAGAGACTACGGGAATTAAACCTCACTTCGCTGGAAGACAGAAGAGTTAGGGGGGACATGATCACCACATTTAAGATTCTGAAGGGAATTGATAGGGTAGATAAAGACAGGCTATTTAACACAAGGGGCACACGCACAAGGGACACAGGTGGAAACTGAGTGCCCAAATGAGCCACAGAGATATTAGAAAGAACTTTTTTAGTGTCAGAGTGGTTGCCAAATGGAATGCATTAGGAAGTGATGTGGTGGAGGCTGACTCCATACACAGCTTCAGTGTAGATATGATAGAGCCCAGTAGGCTCAGGAATCTGTACACCAGTTGATTGACAGTTGAGAGGCGGGACCAAAGAGCCAAAGCTCAAACCCCGCAAGCACAATTAGGTGAGTACAATTAGGTGAGTACACACACACACCACACACACACACACACACACACACACACACACACACACACACACACACCACACACACACAACACACACACACACACATTGNTCCAATGATAAGTGGAGTTGCTGCAGATTAGCACTGGCATTAGTACTAATTATTGGTAACTATTGGCATTGGTACTAATTAGCATTAGTACGTGTAAAATATCTGATAGAACACGACACACTGGACATAAGTTGGATAGCATTATGTTTATAAAATAAATAGATAAACACTGGTTCAGAGACTCAGTGGGTACAGTAATGACGTGTCGTTATTTCAACAGTGAACCAACGTGAATGGCGTGCTTTTGGATATTGTGTCCACTGGGAACACGGTTGCACACCTATGGAACAAGTTATCAAAATACATCATAGTAGTTAACTCACTGATCATCAGTACAAAACTAATTATTTGTACAGTAAGTAGCACGGGCTATGGTGAGCCCGTAGTGGACTTACCTGGCACAGGAGCGGGGCAAGTAGCACGGGCTATGGTGAGCCCGTAGTGGACTTACCTGGCACAGGAGCGGGGCAAGTAGCACGGGCTATGGTGAGCCCGTAGTGGACTTACCTGGCACAGGAGCGGGGCAAGTAGCACGGGCTATGGTGAGCCCGTAGTGGACTTACCTGGCACAAGAGCGGGCTGTAGGAACGAATGGAGGGATGTTTATATATAGGACCTGCCTCCCGTAAGCCAATAGCACTTCTGCAGATTGTTATTCTTTTGCTCTTGCTACATGAAGAGTTTGGACAGAGGATAATAAAACTCATATTCGGAGGAACGTAAAGGCTGTAATTTGCTTTAACACCACGTCATACAATCCCATGTCAGATCTCCTAAACACAAAGTCGATAGTAAGACTTTACTGAGGTGTGACTCAGTGATCCAAGACCTCCCACACAGTGATCAGAGCCCCCAGGACAGTCAACACAATGATCAGAGTCCCCAGGACCTCCAACACAATGATCAGAGCTCCTCGGGACCTCCAACATAGTGATCAGAGTCCCCAGGACCTCCAACACAATGATCAGAGCTCCTCGAGACCTCCAACACAGTGATCAGAGTCCCCAGGACCTCCAACACAATGATCAGAGCTCCTCGGGACCTCCAACACAGTGATCAGAGCCCCCAGGACCTCCAACACAATGATCAGAGCTCCTCGAGACCTCCAACACAGTGATCAGAGTCCCCAGGACCTCCAACACAATGATCAGAGCTCCTCGGGACCTCCAACACAGTGATCAGAGCCCCCAGGACCTCCAACACAATGATCAGAGCTCCTCGAGACCTCCAACACAATGATCAGAGCTTCTCGGGACCTCCAACACAGTGATCAGAGCCCCCAGGACAGTCAACACAGTGATCGGAGCCCCGGACTCTCCCAAACAGTGTTCCAAGAGCAGGAACACCCCGCTACCGTATGTGATCGAAGGTAACATCACCGTCGGCGGCACACGACCGGCATGTTTAGAACATCTAAAAAATACAGTGAAATAGCAAACATTTTCATATGAGGAAAAATATATATATATATATGCAAACATATTCTGTTGATTTCTAAAACATTTTCGATAAGTATACGTTGACTGGTCGGCCATAACAAGTTTGTTGATCAGTTTATATACTGATGTCGATAGGTACTCCAGTGGACCAAATGTACACTACTGTATAACACCGCGTGATGAGCAAGATGAGTCTTGTGGAGGGGTGGTAGTGTAGTGGTGACTGTAGAGCAGGTGGGGAGGGGTGTGGGGGGGTCGTAACAGGGAGGTGGTGGTGGTGGTGGTGGTGGGGGTGGTTCCCCTTAAACCCCCGAGGGATGGAATACTGGCTCGTTGCCCTTGGGGAGACCGCCACACTCGTCTCATCTCCTCTTACTGCTTCTCAGACTCCACCTGTGGAAGGAGAACACACAGGTGAACACACAGGTGAACACACAGGTGAGCAAGCTTGGTGGGGGAGGGCGGCGCGAGGCCCCGTGAGACCCTCCGTCAGCACACAGTTCTACATTATGTATTACATCCCAGGGCCGGACGAAGTGTTTGCCAGGGTACTAAAGAAATGCAAAGAGGAGCTTTGCGAGTCATTGTCTACTATATTTAATAAATAATTAGAGTCAGGCAGAGTGCCAGAGTCGTGCAAGGTTGCTAATGTGGTTCTAATTTTAAAGAAAGGAGATACATCACTTGCGTCAAATTATCTGATATTGTTTTTTTTGAGTGTGAAGGAGTTTCCCTGTCACTCACTTCAGACTCCATATGTAGATGGTCAAAATAATGTGAAAAATGTCATGGGAATATTATTGGTAGATACCGCGCTTATCTTCCAATGGATAATGGTGGTCAGTGTGCTTATGTGCCAATGGGGGTGTGGCCAGTGGTGGCTTGACCCCACAGACCATCACTGGGGGTCTTTCCTAACCGGTTGTGTACTTTTAAACGGTTACATAAATTAGAACTCTTGAAGAAACGACATTCTGAAATCTCAGTTGGACAGGAATGTTGGGTAGTGAAGAGGTAGCCACCCAGGCCGACGCCTGCACCTACGCCTCAACTAGAATAGGTCTACCTATGGCACCTTGTTGTTCTTATAGATTCAGCTACTGGGAACAAAAAGTACCAAGTAGCACGGGCTATGGTGAGCCCGTAGTGGACTTACCTGGCACAGGAGCGGGGCTGTAACTTGTATGACAGGTTATTATAAGAAAGTGATGTCCTAGTGACGGGCGAGATGTGTCACTACCTTTTGTTTGGGAGTTGTAGTGAGGTGGTGGCGGGGGTCGTGAGGGGCGGACCTCCTCCTCCTGTACAGTGGGTGGTTCTCCATGCGGGCCGCCAGAGTCCGCATCACTTCCATCTGAAATAATTCATTATACTACAAATACGTTTTAATAAGTAACGCGAGACTCGAACTGAGGT
>WNGS01163947.1:22993269-23003269 GCA_020271785.1 Procambarus virginalis | reverse complement strand
TGTTTGCATATATATATATATATATATATATATATATATATATATATATATATATATATATATTTGTCGTACCTAGTAGCCAGAACGCACTTCTCGGCCTACTATGCAAGGCCCGATTTGCCTAACAGACCGAGTGGTTTTCTTTATTTTCACTAAATTGTTTCCTATTGGTTTATTTTAAATATTATTATGATATTATATTAAGAATATAAATTATTGATTTAGTTTTGTTAGTTTATGTTAGGTTAAGATAGGTTAGGTTAGGTTAGGTAGGGTTGGTTAGGTTAGGTTAGGTTAGGTTAGGTAGGGTTGGTTAGGTTAGGTTAGGTTAGGTTAGGTTAGGTTAGGTAGGGTTGGTTAGGTTCGGTCATATATCGACGTTAGTTTTAACTCAAATTTAAAAAAAATTAGCTCATATATAATGAAATGAATAGCTTTGATCATTTCATAAGAAAAAAAAATGAGAAAAATATGAAAATTCTGGAAAACTTGGCTTATTAGGCAAATCGGGCCTTGCACAGTAGGCCAAGAACTGTGTTCTGACTACTAGGTACAATATATATATATATATATATACATTTACTTAAAATTAAAACCCCATACGTATAAGACTATTAACAGTTAAAATCTTCTAGTTAACAGGCATATAGATATTAAATGAAGTTGAGTGATGTGATGGACATAATCCTGGCTTCATAAGAACGACGCCCGCCAGTGTTTACACTTCGCATCTCAAGGCCACAAACATGGTCGAACGCACAAAACACTCGACTGTGACCAGTTTTTGGGTAGACTCCTTTTACATTTACTGTGTGATAGTTATACTTATATATAATAATATGTATTAAGAGTAAACGCTTAACATATAATATTAATTAATAAAAACAAAGTCAGTAGCTACACGCCTGTCTCTACATGTCTTGTGTTAATTTTGGGCGCTCATGTACTTGTGCGCTAGCTGGCGTTCATAACTGATCTTGCCTGCAAGGACTAGATTTAGTCAATCATAATGATAATAATGTGCATTTATTTAGGGGAATAAAGTTTTTGGGCCCACTCAGAAATAATCGAAACATTATAATAATTAATTTTTGTTGTATTAAAAATATAAATACAACCCATGGTTACTCTAAATATGAACACTAGAAAACCTTCAATACCACAGGGAAACTTCGCATCTATTGAAGAAACAGCGATGATATATTCGTATCTGTGAAAACTCTCCTTGAATTGTCGCGATTAAATGATCTATTTATCCGCAGCTCAGTGCTTAACTTTACCCATGAACTATAGGCATCGATGGTACACTCCCTTTCCTCCATGTCTACGTGAGAACCTAAGACAACTTTCACCACAGAAGATTATACTAAACCCACCAACACTGGAATGTGTATGAATGGTCAGACAGATATAAGAATAGTGTAATAGAGCAATTATATTCAGAGCCCTTACTCATTGTCCTGACTGGTATAAAATCTACAAGGAACTGGAGAAAAGCCTTCAAGTATTAGCTACACAAATTGAGAAGTCAACACCCATATCAGAAGATATTTAGAAAAATTATATAACACGCTTTATATAAAACTATTACAAAATCCACTATGATCTTTTTTTAATGGCAAACTTTAGGTATTTTGTGTAATAACTGCTATATCTCATTCTTTTAATGAAATTTCATATTTTTTTATATACAAGAGATGAAACAGAAAGCCATAAGCTAGATCTGTGTGTCGCTCCTGAGGACGTCAATAAGGAGACGGACTCTTAGCAAATACCTTCCTGTGATTGGCTGTTGCTGGGAATGGCAACACTCTTTCAATATATTATATGCAAACTAAGAAATACGTCTTTTTGCACAAAAATATCTTTATTCCAAACACAACCTCTTCGTTTTGTACAAGACAGACATTTCCATCTAACTGAATAATCGAGTCCAATAAGAGAACGGAGCATTGTATCATTGATATTATTTGCGTGAGGCAACCCCCACTGATGACGTCACAAGCTAGGTAGCCAGCCCATGTTTCTGTAACACCCGTTACATCTTGCAGTATTTAATTATCACTTTATTAATGCTTTTAAATACTTAACCCTTCACTTTTTAGGTAGATTAAAGTTGAAACAGAATGTCATAAGTAAGGATGGTGTGCTGAATAAAGATGATTTATTAAGTGGATGGAGCCTTTAGCTGATCCCTTCTTGTGATTGGCTGTTGTCTGAATGTCAACAAAGAATATCTACCAATGATATGCCATTTATTATGCACCCCATACCATCTGTGGGCGGAGCTTGGAACCTCCTACCCGAGCACAACAACCCACCTTATGGGTTGCTGTTTGGCTATTTATAGTGCGTTGGAAAAAAACGAGATGGCGTTAGTTGTATTTTGTGGGGTAATTTGTTATAAGTGTAATTTGATGTCAACAGATGGCGTAAGCTGTATCTTATGGCCACTGTTGACCAGCCAGTTGATAGTGTTCTCTTCTGCCGACAGATGGCATCAGCTGTATCATTATTACTTCAAAATTCCCTTTTAAAGACTGTTCTACAAATCCCGTAGCTTATGATAAGCTTTTATACTATTCTGGTATTAGGTAACAGTTAATTTTCTTTTATCTACTGTTGAGTAGATAAACGTTATCATTATATAACGTCTGGTTAGGATGTACTGTTCTTTGTTGAGATGGCCGTAATATTATTAAAACAACAAATGATGCATAAAATAACAGCATTTCACACTAAAAATACTTGAATATATTGAATTTGGTAGTAAATTCCAATCTAGGAATCTCCTATGACGAAACTGTACTGTGTTCGCTTTAGCCGGGTATACTGTATATAATAGTTAATAATAAATCATTGTGTAGAGGGACAGGCAGCCAGTGTATATATACAAGTTAGGCTTATACCGGTCCCACAAAGGTGGAACTATAGAGTAAGACTGGGTGCTGCCGGGGCTGAACTTTATCACTCATACAAACACAATTTTTTGTTAAATCTTCACAAGGAAGAACAACTGTAAATGTTGGAATAGTTTATTACAACATACAAGCTAAAGAAACCAGTTCAGAAACTGAGGAAATAAAGCTGCCAAAAAGAAACATTACAAAGTCCACTCATGCAGAGTGGTAGATATTCTGGCCAAAACAGGAATTTCACACTGATCTTAATGCTGATATGTTGATGTTATTATCATAATATAAAGATGTTAAGGCAGGCTGGTTTATTTCATTTATTATGCACCCCATACCCATCTTGTGGGCGGTAGTGGAAAGGGTTACAGAGGCACATAATGGGCTCAGGGACTGAACCCCACAATTTATTTAGCTAAGCAAGTTACAATCTTGATGAACTAGTTACAAAATTCAATTGACATCATCATATTAGGAAAGCCTTTTTATTCATTTAATTGTATAAGGACAAATTAAAAGAACTTAATTTATTTTGTGTTGCTCACGTGCCCACCCAAAAATGAGGTGATTTGATAAAATAACTATGCCCAAGATTACCATCATAGTGCCGTCGGGATGATGGGCAAATAGCCTCGGCTACCATCATCTTTTGTACGGTCGTGATGGTCGAGTGGTTAAGGTCTCCTGTACACCAGATGCATAGTGCACCTGGCAGTATGGGTTCGAATCACTTATGGTGTGTGGAGTTTTCAGTTGCATATATGCCTGGGAACCATTCAGGTTTGTTTGCATATATATATATATATATATATATATATATATATATATATATATATATATATATATATATATATTTGTCGTACCTAATAGCCAGAACACACTTCTCGGCCTACTATGCAAGGCCCGATTTGCCTAACAGGCCGAGTGGTTTTCTTTATTTTCACTAAATTGTTTCCTATTGGTTTATTTTAAATATTATTATGATATTATATTAAGAATATAAATTATTAATTTAGTTTTGTTAGTTTATGTTAGGTTAAGATAGGTTAGGTTAGGTTAGGTAGGGTTGGTTAGGTTCGGTCATATATCGACGTTAGTTTTAACTCAAATTTAAAAAAAAATTAGCTCATATATAATGAAATGAATAGCTTTAATCATTTCATAAGAAAAAAAATGAGAAAAATATGAAAATTCTGGAAAACTTGGCTTATTAGGCAAATCGGGCCTTGCACAGTAGGCCAAGAACTGTGTTCTGGCTACTAGGCACAATATATATATACATTTACTAAAAATTAAAACCCCAATACGTATAAGACTATTAACAGTTAAAATCTTCTAGTTAACAGGCATATAGTTATTAAATGAAGTTGAGTGATGTGATGGACATAATCCTGGCTTCATAAGAACGACGCCCGACAGTGTTTACACTTCGCATCTGAAAGCCACAAACATGGTCGAACGCACAAAACACTCGACTGTGACCAGTTTTTGGTAGACTCCTTTTACATTTACTGTGTGATAGTTATACTTATATATAATAATATGTATTAAGAGTAAACGCTTAACATATATATTAATTAATAAAAACAAGTCAGTAGCTACACGCCTGTCTCTACATGTCTTGTGTTAATTTTGGGCGCTCTTGTACTTGTGCGCTAGCTGGCGTTCACAACTGATCTCGCCTGCAAGGACTAGATTTAGTCAATCATAATGATAATAATGTGCATTTATTTAGTGGAAGAAATTTTTGGGCCCACTCAGAAATAATCGAAACATTATAATAATTAATTTTTGTTGTATTAAAAATATAAATACAACCCATGGTTACTCTAAATATGAACACTAGAAAACCTTCAATACCACAGGGAAACTTCGCATCTACTGCAGATACATCGGTAATATGTACGTATGCGTGATAAAACTCATGTAATTGTCGCTATTAAATGATCTACTTATCCGAGTTAACTTTACCCATGAACTATAGGCATCGATGGTACACTCCCTTTCCTCCATGTCTACGTGAGAACCTAAGACAACTCTTTCACCACAGAAGGTTATACTAAACCCACCAACACTGAAATGTGTATGAATGGTCACTCCGAATGCCCAGACGGATATAAGAATAGTGTAATAAACGCAGTTATACTCAGAGCCCTTACTCATTGGTCTGACTGGTATAAAATCTACAAGGAACTGGAGAAAAGCCTTCAAGTATTAGTAGCTACACAAATTGAGAAGTGAGCACCACTGTTTAATACATATTAACATAGACAAGGATTTACTCCTATAAATATATTATTTTTGCAATGTTAAATGGGATTCTTGTACAGTGATTTGTGTATTTGTACTCAATGAATTTGTGAGTTCCTTGACGGACTTGAAGTAGAGGGGGGTAGAAATAGCCTAAGCTACTCTATCCCTTTGAGATGTATTTCTTTCTTATCTCAATAAACATAAACTTGAGAAGTCAACACCCATATCAGAAGATATTTAGAAAAATTGTATAACTCCTATTCCATAAAACTCTATTACAAAATCCACTATGAGCTGTGTGTATTAGTGTGTATTATTCTAATCTGCTTTTGTGTCAAAATTTCTTGCAATGTACCTGTAAAGATTTTTTATCAATTTTACTGTTACTTATCTACAAATTATCTGTTAGTTTCAGGATTTGCCCGAAACGCTATGCGTGCTAGTGCTTTACAAGAATGTAAATTCAACTTAATTTCTATGTTATCTGTTAACCCCCAATGTACCTTGTTGTATATAAATAAATAAATAAATATCGTCATATAGCGTCAGATAAAGCTGTTCGTCGTATATCCAGTGTTATTTTTTTATTGATATAAAAACACCAAAGTACAAACACAGGGAACAAGTGCAAAACAACATATAAATACAAACAATCGTACTTATAGCAAACACCATGAAACAGTCATAAAATATATACAATGGGTCACAGGAAAGCACACAGGACACAAGCCAAAAAACCCACAAAGAGCATGGGACAGAAAATGCATTTAATACACAACAAATAACTGACATAAGGACAACAACAAAAATGTACAAGAAAAAATACACAAAAATTACAGCAAATGTGCAGAAAGTCAACCACTCCAAGAACAGAAAAGGGGAGTAAATTACAACACAAACAAGGGCAGTCCGACCCCGGACACAAGCACGGGCAGTCCGACCCCGGACACAAGCACGGGCAGTCAGACCCCGGACACAAGCACGGGCAGTCTGACCCCGGACACAAGCACGGGCAGTCCGACCCGGACACAAGCACGGGCAGTCCGACCCCGGACACAAGCACGGGCAGTCCGACCCCGGACACAAGCACGGGCAGTCAGACCCCGGACACAAGCACGGGCAGTCCGACCCCGGACACAAGCACGGGCAGTCCGACCCCGGACACAAGCACGGGCAGTCCGACCCCGGACACAAGCACGGGCAGTCAGACCCCGGACACAAGCACGGGCAGTCTGACCCCGGACACAAGCACGGGCAGTCAGACCCGGACACAAGCACGGGCAGTCTGACCCCGGACACAAGCACGGGCAGTCAGACCCCGGACACAAGCACGGGCAGTCAGACCCCGACACAAGCACGGGCAGTCTGACCCCGGACACAAGCACGGGCAGTCAGACCCCGGACACAAGCACGGGCAGTCAGACCCCGGACACAAGCACGGGCAGTCAGACCCCGGACACAAGCACGGGCAGTCTGACCCCGGACACAAGCACGGGCAGTCAGACCCCGGACACAAGCACGGGCAGTCCGACCCCGGACACAAGCACGGGCAGTCAGACCCCGGACACAAGCACGGGCAGTCTGACCCCGGACACAAGCACGGGCAGTCAGACCCCGGACACAAGCACGGGTAGTCAGACCCCGGACACAAGCACGGGCAGTCTGACCCCGGACACAAGCACGGGCAGTCAGACCCCGGACACAAGCACGGGCAGTCTGACCCCGGACACAAGCACGGGCAGTCTGACCCCGGACACAAAGGAGCAGAACCGGACACAAATGAGGGCACCAATAATAAAGTAACATGAAATCCAAAAACTACATATTAGAACATAACAGAAAATAGGTACAAAGAATAAAGCAATTACAAGGACAAAGCAATAATCACACGCACACACAGCCCATGCGACATACACAAGCACACCACCCCACACCAAGACGTCCGCCACCCCAACACACGGGGCGCGCGCACGATAGGAAAGAAAGAACACCAAACACTCACACCCACATCACAAACACCCATTCCAAAGGCAAAACACAAAACAAATCGCAAACACAACAAAACAGCCAGGCAGGAGCCAGGAAACAGACACCCACACCACACACACCGCACAGACAAGGACACCCCCCCCCCCCGCACACGCAGGCACTGGGGAAACATCACGCACAACACAGACAGAAACCAACCACACGAATCACTCATACTTCTCCGGGTACTCGCGAGCCAGAAACCGTAAACAATAAGCATCCCAAATAAGTTGGTCGCCTTCAGCTAGCGGACATACAGGAGGCGCAGTAGGCCGAGGCATCGAATCCGGCACGTCTATGACGAAACACTGTCCCTGTTTCTGGCTCCAGGCTGCTCGTAATTTGGGAAGCTGTTTGGCTCCTGGTGGATGTTATTAGTTGTTCGTGAAACACCAGAAAAAAAGGTTCCAATGATAAGTGGAGTTGCTGCAGATTAGCACTGGCATTAGTACTAATTATTGGTACTATTGGCATTGGTACTAATTAGCATTAGTACGTGTAAATATCTGATAGAACACGAAACACTGGATATAAGTTGGATAGCATTATGTTTATAAATAAATAGATAAACACTGGTTCAGAGACTCAGTGGGTACAGTAATGACGTGTCGTTATTTCAACAGTGAACCAACGTGAATGGCGTTGCTTTTGGATATTGTGTCCACTGGGACACGGTGCACACCTATGGAACAAGTTATCAAATAACATCATATAGTTTACTCACTGATCATCATTACAAAACTAATTATTTTGTACAGTAAGTAGCACGGGCTATGGTGAGCCCGTAGTGGACTTACCTGGCACAGGAGCGGGGCAAGTAGCACGGGCTATGGTGAGCCCGTAGTGGACTTACCTGGCACAGGAGCGGGGCAAGTAGCACGGGCTATGGTGAGCCCGTAGTGGACTTACCTGGCACAGGAGCGGGGCAAGTAAAACGGAACCTAAGTGGCGTATTTTTAGTGTTTTTAATAGGCAAGAGATTCTTTTCATTCCTTTCTAACTCATTCAGACTTTGCAAGAAGAAGAGTTTGCCTATTCAAATTTATGAATTCATCACACTGGCTTCCAGACATGACGGAGCTGATCTCATCAAAGCTTTTAAGGTGCTGAGCAATTTGGAGAATATTGATTCCAGATCACTTCTTCAAAGATCATATGTAACTCACACAAGGGGCAACAGCTTAAAGTTCAACATCAATATATGACAGAAAACAGGTGGTGCTCTTTCATATAGGGTATATATAAAACCATGGAACCACCTACCTGCCAAAGCCATAAATACGAAGTTCTTGCTGCATTTTCAAAATCCAGCTTAATAATCTCAGGATAAGTGGGGGGGGATGACCTTTGAGAAGTCACCAGCTTCCTGTCTCTATTGACGGCCACTAGAGAAATGGTGGTCCTCTGGTAAATTTAGGTAAATATGAAATGCCTTAGACCATCAGATATTGTCATATTACCTGCCTTTGGAAAGTAAATATTTACAAACACGCATTTTCACTTAAAAAGCTTATTATTAACCGTTATTAGTACATCAAGTTCTCTACTCCTATACTATAAAAACAATTTTCCAGAACTACTATACAGTATTTAGGACAATCATCCTAAATATTCTGCCCGAAACGCATTGGTAATAGTGGCTTTTAGGCATTGTATGTACTAGCTCCTATCTATAAGCCGATCAAATTAGGTAAAATCACTTATGTATGTACTTACCTGAATAAACATAATTATTTATTAATTTATTCTTGCTACTTACAACCCCTATACACCCCAATGTCAAAGACTCACTAGCATATTTGTAATACCATTATATCTTGCAGAATTTCCCTAGGCTCACCTTACTTTGATGGTTGAAGTGATCAACATTTACTTTGAATCACAAATGTGAATTATGACAAAAAATTAGTATGAAGTGGATTTGTTATAATGGCCAACATGTCAGCAAGTACAATGAAATTTAAACTTTGTCACACACTAATAAACTTAATATTAGAGGCCTTTGGTGTCTTATTTTTATGTTTTACTTCTAACTTTCTCATGGTATCTTCAACTAACATTGTGTGTGCTGGCAGAGGGTGCCCCTCACTATGGCCACATTAGATCACAACACACAGGCATAATTAATGATTCACACATACTGCTTATCAACAAAGAATTCTGCAGCAAGTAGTTAGAAGCCTTATCGCTCAGTTTAGATATGGTCTCAAGAAAATAACTTTAGGGCGGATTTGTACATGTATATTTGTTACTCTACTACCATCCAGTGAAAGGGGGAACTTAACCAAAATGATAACAATGCCTGCTTTTGGTATTTATACAATGATCCAAGCAAATTACCATAAAAAAAATAAATACTTTACAGTAATGCAAGACAGAAGCACGATATAATTTGGTTTGTCCCCCTCCATTATCAGGGACACAAACCTGAAACCTATTAGGCTACTGAGGCCCATGGAGAATGACTCACTATCTCTCAGGATGCAACTCAACAGTCTATCTACTCTCTGGTACACATTTACCACTATCTTACTACAAGCATTGGATGTATGAAAACATGCCCAAATGCTTTCTCCTGCCAAGGTATCGTGCTTGGGTCCAATCTGTTGCAAGTCAACTTTATTATGCAGTGTTTTATCTAGCAAACCTAAGATTTTTCCACCAACTGTAACTACAGAAACTCCTAAAGAAAATACCTTTTTTGTAACAGCTTTGAAGTTTATTTAAAATGATTACCAACTCACCAAATATAACCTTTGTTACCAAAGTACTGTACAGTAATACTGTATAATCACATTCATTAGCCA
>WNGS01163947.1:22948217-22985218 GCA_020271785.1 Procambarus virginalis | reverse complement strand
TTTTTTTTTTACCCTGTGTGGAAGAAACAATTATAATCCTTGTTCAAAATGCATCCTTAGCACTGCATTGTGGCATTTTTATAAAAAGCCAAGGCGAGATGTATACTATGATGAATATTGTAGTGAAATATGGCTTGGAGTTGTTCATTTACCATGAGACTAGGTAAAGCAACTATTTGTAGGAAGCCCTGTGCTCCTCCAGAGCCACCATCAGGACTCCAGCCAGCATGGTGAAGTGCATGTACTACAGCCTCCCCACAACTTAATGACTGTAATCCATCTAGCACAAGTACTGGCAACTGTTTGCCAACTTCCTGGCTAGTATAAATTTGCACTTGTTTGAAGGCAGACCCCAACACGAGAAGTAAACCGTACTGAAGCCGAGAGAGGAGAGGACGTCGAGAAGCACAATGGACCCACCAACAGAAACGTCTCCCTTCTCCAACAACACTAAAGCTTGCTCCAGTGCTCTACAACCTGAATGAGGGCCAGGAATTGCCTCGCCCCTTAACACCTGGGCTCCCGGGCACAGACAGAGGACCGAATCCAAAATGCTATCATCGCACACGATCTTGCCACCGCTGCACAATTTCTCCCATGCACGGTGAAGCTCCCTGTATATCCTGATTACTCTTTCTGAACAAAATTTGGAGGAATCGATATAATGGAAAGGCTTTCCTCTTATTCTTTCAAACTCTATCTTCTCCAGGTGTTGTGATGAAAAACTTGCAGATGCTTGCACAATTTTATTTCCTTTTATATCATGACCTGGTCTCAAATTTGAGTAATCCTTTATATAACAATCTATAAATTGCTTTAGTATTTCCAGCTTTGACAGTACACAATTACTTCTCATAAGCATTGCACTCCCAGTTTTGTTCCAATCACTGTCCAAAAGATGTCGAGACTTATTGACATTGCCATCAGTAATTGTTTTATCCACTGGTATTGGCACACAATAATTTTGTTCGAAAAAGAAGGCAGTTGCTTTATTTTTTAGCAGTTCATTATACTGTTTTTCCCACTCTGGCATACTCTGAAATAACATTAAGTTACGCTCTATGGTACTGACCTGAAAACACATGAACATGTTGGCACACTTCCTCATTTGCTGCATGAAGTCCTCTGGTATATCCTCCTGTGCAAACATTGATTCTGGGTGAATATCTGGCCCATAAACCTCCAGCAGTTTGTTCAGGTGCTCACTACAATTATCTTTGCCACAATAATTTATGGCAATAGCATAAACCTCAGAGTTGCCCTGCTTACTAGTCCCTGGTTTATACAAGTGAACATGTTCAAAAACACAACATAACAAGTATACAAGAGATAACGTTTCACTTTCAAACAATGTAAATTTTTTAACCACCAGTGAGCCGCCCGGAGCCAATAAACACATTGCCCCAACAACTTCACATAAATGTAGTGGATGAGTCATCTTCTCTTGCTCAGCTGGATTAGCCTGGCAATCAAAACTGCCATCTGCGGTAACCAAGTGAACAGGCCCAAGACACTGAGCATCCTGCACAATGCTATCCAGGTTGTCCCGCACCATCAGGTCTCCCGTGTTATCTTTGCCAAATGACCATTTCTTCAATGTGAGACAGATAAAGCGATCCTCTGCTATGCACTGGTCAAGAGACGTACCTTCATAGTATGGGTTCAGTGTGTTACCCAACCACTGCCACTGAAAGGTAATGAATCATTAACATTCATCCATATTGATGCAAATAAATGTAAACATTTCACTTCATTTTTTTTTGTTTTGTTTTTAAATACTGTATACTAAACACTACTGTACTTCAATTAATTGAATTTACTGAAAATAAATCTACAGAATTTATGAACCTATCTTTAAACCTCAATGACTTTTCATGTTTTGGGCACAAATTTCTCTAAACCTTCTTTCCTTTTTTTTTTAAGTACTTTTCTTTCTCCTAATGACTGCCACTGAATACTTTACATTTGTGGACTCAACATTAACGAAAAATGTATAGTCCGAGGAGAATAAAGTAATAATACAGTACATTTAATGTATACAGTATCATTTATAAGATTGTCTTCTCAACCAACTTTGCATCAGCTTGTGGGAATTAACACACCTTGAGGGATGATCTGTTTAATGCCAAGTAATGATTGAGCGCCAAAATAAAAGCTCCTGGTGCCTCACACAAGTGCACGGAGTTGAACTGTACGACTTCTTCATCCAAAGTGGCACTCTGGTCTTGCTGTACTGTGTCAGAACTATCCTCTTGTGACCCAGTCTCTGCATCCGGTGGGATGATGGGGTATGCATTGACTATCTCGTAAAACTTCAACCAAGCCTGATGACAGTTCCCATACAAAATAGTATTAATGTTCATCATACAAGCCCTATTCTGTTAAATGTTTAAAATTCCTCAATAATTTTTTGCATTACAAGCAGATACCAATGAATACACAGTACAGTACTGTACTTATAGTCATTGAACACACGTACAAACTACTTCAGAATTCTGTCAGGAAATGTTCCACTTGTGTAATTACATTTTTCAACTCTAAGTCTAAAACCTGTAGCAATATTTGCATTGAAGACTTTACAAGGCAACACAAAAGAATTCAGATATAATATATGTTCCAAAATATCAATACACAAGAGACTTCCTCAAGAGAAAATGCTTTACCTGAGTAACCATTTCTGGCTGAGCATGACGTCTGATTGCATAAGAGACCTTCTGGGTGGGGTTTGTGTTGTTAGTGTGTGAATGCCACACTTCTATGTCTTTGTCACTGAGCTGCTCTTTGGTCTTGTTTAATGATATCTTCATTGCCTGGAGCGTTTCATCCTGAGAGAGAGAGAGAGAGAGAGAGAGAGTGAGAATTTCCATAAGTTCTTTAAAAAGCTGAATATATTAAAAATGAATAACACAAAATTGAACTATAGTTTTAACACCATTCCAGGTACATCCTGAGGGCATCATTTCTTCTAGACACTTCCCCTTCATGAAGGAAGCAGCCACTTGCACAATATTTCTACATATTTAAAATGTCTTTAGCAGCTTATGAATTTTGAAAGCATCAAGATACTTGATGCATTTGTGTACAATACAATACAATAATTTGAGTTTCTGTAGATGCAGGTCTACACGTGCGTGTACAGTATATCCTATATTTATCTTTGTTTTATGATACAGTAACTTTTCCCATTACTCTTCTGAGCATTTGACTATACTTCACGACTCTTATAGGTGGAGCTGCTTATTACCTTAAGCAGCAAGACGAGCAGTCCCTGCTTGTCTGTCTTGTGTATTAGGGTAGAACCGAGTGAGACGTGGTGAGCTGCTTGGTTACATGTACTGTACATGCATAGCTGTTCCCCCTTAGTTAGTGTTGGGATTATGTCTACTCCCAGGTCTTTTTCTCTTCTCATTTCTTGTAATTGTCTTCCCCTTATGATGCAGTTAAATATAGGTCTCCTTTCTCCCTTACCCATTTTCATTATTTTGCACTTATTTGAATTGAATTCCAGCAGGTATTTATCTGACCACTCCTGAAATTTGTTAAGGTTTCCTTGCAAGATTTCAAGGGGAATAGATAAAGTGGATAAAGGAAGCCTATATAAATTAAATAGGCAGGTAGGAAAAGGGGACAATGGTGAAAGCTGGATAACCAATCAAGTCTAGTCAAAACAGATGCAAGAAAGTTCTCATTCCCTGTACAGGCAGTAGGAAAGTGGAATGCATTGAAGGAAGAGGTTAATGAAGCATATTCCATCCACAACTGTAAAAATATGCAAAATGAAATGTTAATATTGAGAGGAGTAATTAGTGTGCCAGGTACAAACAGCTAGGAGGCGGGGCATACACAGCTAGATTTTACACCCCTTTTCCTGTAGTACTTCGGTAAGCAATTCCTCACACCTTTATGGGTGCTTACCCATGAAGTTGCGAGGGATTTAAGAGTGCGATATCTTCTTGTACGACATGAAAGGTATTTTACAGCCTGCGGAAGGTGGGGAAGAAGAAGGGGAAAATCAATGCTGCCTCTTTAATAGCACATGAGCAAAACAAAAATCCTTACCTGCCAAGAGGGTTGTGTGTACATAGTTTCCACTGCAGGAAGTGTCCAAGCATCATTTCCTTCCATTTCTGAAGGTTTTGTAAAAGTGAAATGTTTACTAAAGTGAGTTTCCACTTCCATTTGGGCTTTCATGTGGTCTGTATACTCAAGCAGTGGGAATTTGAAACCTTCCTTGCCCAGAAGACCCCGACTGCAGAAGATATAAAAATTTCATGAATACAGCAAAGTGATGAAGATTTTATATACATGTACCTTCCCCAATCCCTTTCTAAACTTCTCCAAAAACATCTTTCATTTGCACTTCTGTCATCACATTGAGCATATGCAATAGCCATAGCCCTTTCAAATTCAAATGACACATAAGCACCTTGAACTGCACTACGAGAAGTTGAGTCAACAAAAAAAGTAGACTCCCTCCCTAATCCCCAACCACTTGGACTGGACAATAGAAAGACAGCCTTGCTTCTTGCAGCTCGTCCTTCAATTCCCGACTGTCCAAGTGGTTGGGCACCATTCTTTTTCCCCGTCCCATCCTAAATCCCTATCCTCACAGCCTTTCCAAGTGCTAAATAGTTGCAATAGCTTAGTGCTCACTCCTACTCTTACAATCCTTGCTCTACTCCAGCATTTGTTCTTGTTTCTTCTAAGCTTTGTCTCACAAACCAAGTACATCAAACATTCCCTCATTAAAAACTTCTCCATTAACAATTTCTTTTATTTTTTCTCTAAAATGTAATAGAATCTAGTTAGTTTTCTTAAGTTTCATAGAGTACAGGCAAGTGTGAGCACTAACTCCATGGGGGTTTTGGCAGTGGTTGGGGAGGAGTTTATGAATACCTCTGGCTCAATCTTTATATCCTTTAATTGTAAGATGTAAGCCAAAATGTTTGGTAATGTAATCACCACATTTCTATGCCTATTACATTAATTTGCACAATTAAATTTTTTACAGCATCTCATCCTATAGACTTCTTTAGAAAAAGATTGAATATTGTGTTTGAAGCAATACTGCAAAGCTATGACAGACAATATTTTAATAATCTGGACAAAGATATAGTCAGGAACCCAATTATGCCATTTGACACAGCAAAACAATAAATAAAAACTTGCATAGCATTTATATTATGAACTCCCCCCAGTTACTACACATGACCCTGTGCCTTCAAAAGTTATGGTGCAAATAACTGTCAATCACATGAACCTTGGATTACAGGACCCATAATATTCATCTTGCCCTATGGCAGGCAGTAAAATTTGTAAGTGATGCCTTAGCCATCAATATATAATGCTAAAGCTGAAATAACTACCAAAATAATCCCAGCTTCTTAGGTGCAAATATATAGTTAATGGGTAACTTTGACAACTATTTATTTGTTATTCAGTACTTCGTAAAAAGTTAATCCAGTGTTGTTAAATAATAAGATAATAAAAATGATTTCTAACACAGTATTAGGAAAAATGCAACATTTAATTATGCATACAGTACGTATACATATGTATACAGTATGTATACTTATTTTTGGACATTTGCGTCCAATGCAAGCAAAAATCAGCTTATGCACACGATTGTGAAAATGCCAGAATCAACACTGGGATGATTAATTTGTTTACTATTTATCCCAGTCACACCATATAACTTTCTTTCATTTCTAGAGACAAAATATATTAAAATGTTTTTGATGTGCAACAAGAAGGCGATGTACAGTATTGATATTACAGTAGTACCACCGTGGAGGGATTTAGCAACTGACCTTACCAAGTGTAATTCCACCTTGTGGTGGAATTACACTTGGTAATTCCATCTTGGTACACTTGGTTATCTTGAGGTTATCTCGAGATGATTTCGGGGCTTTTTTTTTTAGTGTCCCCGCGGCCCGGTCCTCGACCAGGCCTCCACCCCCAGGACGCAGCCCGTGACAGCTGACTAACATCCAGGTACCTATTTTACTACTAGGTAACAGGGGCATAGGGTGAAAGAAACTCTGCCCATTGTTTCTCGCCGGCGCCTGGGATCGAACCCAGGACCACAGGATCACAAGTCCAGCGTGCTGTCCGCTCGGCCGACCGGCTCCCAATGCTTGGTAGTCAAGCATTAGATTTATCACTATCTATACCACTTGGAATTTTAATATAGTTGAACCCCCCTTATCCCAACACCTGTTTTTTGTATTCTCAGATCATCTAAACATAGAAATTTCTGGTTCTTAACATCCCCCCACCCTATGCATTCCTATTAAACCACTATTACAGGTATTTTCAGCTCATGTGTATGATACTAGAATAAATATAAAAATCAACTACAAACATAACTTGCTAACTTTTGTTTGATATCCAGATTTTCATCATTTTTAAGTACTGTACCAATTGGTTCAGATAATCTAGGTCACACTGTACTCTTATTTTTTATTGTACTCTGTACTCTGCTTTTTATTGTACTTTAATCCGCTTCTCTGGTTTTTAAATCCATACAGTAATAAAATTCTCACCTTCGTTGGTTGTCATGATGTCGCCTCTTTGACTTGGGTTTGGAGAACGTAAGTGGCGTGGTCTCTTGGGGCCTGATGCTCCTCTTCTCTCTCTGGGGACGAAAAGAAAATCCATCTTCCCCCTCTCGTGGTTCCGGTAATATTCTTTCCTCTACCTCCATCACTATGGAGTTGGCCACTTTACTTGTGTTAACTATTACTGCCTCTTTATTCTCCTTTTCTCTTAATTCTTCTTTTCCCAAAATTTTTTTTCGCTCTGCACACCTGTTCCCCCACTCAATTATCACTTAGAAACTTCAGTGCATACTGATATACAATAGCTAAATAATACCTATAAAATGTCTGTTTTCCCCATTTTCATTCTTCATTACATTTGTTAATAAAAAACAATAAGTGTAATTATAAGGTTGAATTAAAAACTAAATTATTAACAATTAATAGTTCAGGCAACTGGAATAATTTGCCCTTCAATATGGTGTACTGCATTAAACACAATACAAGAAAACCCCACACTGCAACATAACTATTTAGAAACAATTGTTCAAAAGCCTCTCATAAAAATGATGATGTATATTCTGAAGTCTTTAAGCCTTTGTTTTTTTAGCAATAGAGTCCAACTGGGCTCGTACTTTAGTCAGCGAATCAATAGTAGCAGTGAGAGCTTCTGGACTAAGCTCTAGACTTACATTTTCTATCTCACTGCCATTACGATCTTTCACCATCTGAAATTCATCAAATCTTTATATAGTTCTAGTATAGAATATCAATAATTAGTTTAATACTACAGTATTATGAATTCCCTTATCTATCATTATCTCTTGCCTACTTTAATTCATGTACCAAAATGCTTAAATTAATTTAAATACTTAGTGCATTTTCCTGCTTTTAGAATGCGTGCTTTTGATCCACCATGAACCGAGTATATATTTTATTTACTGAACACACACAAAATCATACAAATGCACTTGAAAGGATGAAACGTACAAATATGATGCTCTTCAACAAAATAGCCTTGTAAAATAGGTATATGCCAGAAAATACAGTACACAACTGAAATAATATTTACAGTACTGTACAGTACTAAGATATGAATGTATGTCATTAATCTCATTCCTATAACACAAGACGTTCGAGAGAATTACAAGAAATAAAAGTGACTGGATCACAAGATAATGACAATCAATTTCAGTGGTTTTCATGGGAAAAACTAGGATGCAAAACATGACACATTTTGCTGTAACTGCAGTGACAGTGACTACTGTAAAGCAACTATGTTTGGTAAACTCTTATAAAAAGAAAATGTTAACACAATAAATCTTACACACACAATTGCAGATGATATACAACATATATAATAATAAAAACTTAAATACTTGTAAATGATAATATAGTAATACTTACCGTCATGTCAAGGAGGCAACAGACTTTTTTTGTGTCCTCCGTTTCAATCTTTATGGCGAGTTCACAAAGCTGTGGAGGAACTGCCATGCTCCATGTGTCGTTCTCAGTCACAAAGAAAGCCCTAGGAAACAGCAAAGAAAACCAGGGTGAAATAAATTTACAAGACAAGATTATTACACCCTCCTTTTCTTGAAAGCTTTATACAGTAAGGGGTCTGAAAAATATGTATGCTCATCCATGACAGTAAATGAACCAGTTGGGCTCCTATGCTGACTGTAAATCAACCAATAACAACACTCCTAGAACATCTTGATCCTACAGTAATTTTTACCATGCTACATTTATTATTTGCCGAGACTTTTGTAATAATTTTATATTATTGGTTTTCTATTATCAGGGGACAGAAAGCCTGTTAGATTGATCAAGGTCACCCTTTTACAGGATGCAACCCACAACAGTTCCCTATCTTATGGATGCACATTTAGGGTAAAGTTGCTCATACCCGGACACTTAAAAATTATTTATGTTCTTGTGGCACTACACAAATTTTTATATTGCTAAAGTTAAATTGCAAAACTTATGGCACGAGTCATTTTCATTTGATTTAGAAATACATGCTATACTGTACATGGTTTTAGTGTCAGGAGACACAAAATGAGGCCTATTTCAGTACCAGTCTCCTGACACACCTAAGTATTCATAATGAATTTTTCTAGATGTCATAACACTGTTTCACCCAATAGCAGTTTAAAATTATACACGCCCATAAAACAAAAATAGAATAAATTAAATCAAACAATCCCTACAATTTAACAAATAAAATACTGTAACATGATTTTCATAAGAACTGAATCAGGGAAAAACTCTAATATTTATTTTTTACAGGTTTCCATTATATACAGCATCATTCATATTTCACTAATGTATATTATTTGATTAGTGTATTTAAAGTGTTCCTGGCATTTTGTTTAATGCACTAACACAGGTACTGTAAGTATTTCAGCGCCAATGTCCAGAGACCAGTGACCATTGGAAAACCACCAACGTTACCCTACCACTAGACGACTCGAGGCATCAGGTGTAAGAATCCATACCCAAACATATTGTTCTGCCAGAAAATCAAACTAATTCTGTTGATTTTTAGTAGACTGCACTAATTACTATGCTATAGAGTTGCACTGCCTCTAAGTGAATCAGTTAAGCCGCCTCTAAGTGAACCGATCACAATACACTATAAAATACATACATTATAGACGACTGACGACACACAATGAGCCTCCAGAAAACCAGTGACGATATCACCCTACAACAGTCCAAGTCCTGCTCGAGTCTCACACACTCCAAGCCAAGACCTTCCATCCATCACATACCAGTGACAGGAGTCACACAGTAGGGAAAGACGACGGATAGCAGGGGGGAGAAAGATGCAGATAGCAAGGGGTGGAGTCAGATAGCAAGGGGGAAGATACAGATAGCATAGCGAGGAGTCTGATAGCTGTACACAGGTAGTGTACCACATACCTGAGGCAGGAGAGAGGTGCTTGAAATGTGTAAATTTGTACCACAAACTAAAATGGAAGGAGAGATATGCCAAAAAGGTGTACCACATACCAGGGAGGCAAGAAACAGGTGACAGAGGAGAGAAAACGTCGCCAGGAGCGCCAAGTCTCCCCCAAGGTGCAGGCAGAAGTTTGTTTACGTCTCGGCCTCGTTTTCTTTCCTCATCGCATCGGCTCTTATGGTAGACTATGGCAAGTGGTCACTGGTCACTTGGTACACAAGATAAATAAATAAATAAATATGTTTATTCAGGAAAGGTACATACATAAAGTGATTTTACATAAGTGGATCGATTTATAGATAGAGCTAGTACATACAATGCCTAAAGCCACTATTACGCAATGCGTTTCGGGCAAGGCAAGACGTATACATGTATATAATGGTCAATATTAGAACCACAATATAATGCTATTAACAGTTAAAATCTTTTACATAACTGGTATGTAGTATTAAATGAAGTTNTTGAATTGATGTTTATATTTTTTTTTTAGAGGGGAACGTCCTCACACTGTGACAATGTACTGCGCATGTCCAGTACTAGCCACTGCACTGGTGGGAATTCCTAATGTCTTTCCCTTACACAGTTGAGTAAACACTAATATGTTCTTCCAAAAAGGACTCCTTCCTTAGTGTGGAATGTATCATGAAAGAATGGGTGTTGCCTCAAGATGGCATTGCAAGATATGATTGAAGAGTATTGTACAATGTCTCCCTACCCCAGGTAAGTGTATTTTCAACCAACCCAGAGTTGACAACCCTAAACCTCAACTAGTGTAGTCTCTTGTTCCTGAAAGATAGATTAATCTGTTTATTCATGCACATATCCTATTTGCAGATTAGTGACAGCTGGTACAATTGAGGAGAAAATCTATCACAGGCAAATTTTTAAGCAGTTTCTAACAAACCGTGTTCTCAAGGACCCCAAACAGCAGCGGTTCTTCAAGACAAATGACTTGTATGAACTGTTCTCTTTAAATGAAGGCGATAAAGAGAAAACAGAATCTTCCGCCATATTTGCTGGCACTGGCTCGGAAATAAAAGTGGAACTCAAAGAAAAAACAAGCGATGTACAGACTCGACCATCTGGAGCTCTATCTAATAATAAATCTGGAAGTCATCAGAGAATGGAAGCCAGAACCGAGAAAGCACCTTCAAGACAACTTAATAATAATCAAATAGAATATGAAAACAAGAAAACCAAATTCGAAGAATGGTCAAGTGACAAGAACAAAGAACAGGGTAGTGTTGCACAAAATACCAAGATGGAACAAATGAGAGAACTTGCAAAGCGTCTAAGCCAGAAAATTGGAGTTAAAGTTTTGCCAAAACAGGAAAAACAAAAACAGAGGAACAAGAAGGAAATTCAAAAGCTGAAATAGCTAATGCTAGTGACAGTTCAGTGAATGACGTGGATAGTGTTAAGGGAAAAATCAATTAGTCGTAGGGGAAGATGTGCAAAAGGCAGAAACGCACAATATGCCGCAGGCTAAAACTACGGAGGCAGCACCAGTATTTACAAAAGTTCCATGTGAAGTTAGTACAAGTAATTTGGAGAATACATGTATTACATTAAATTGTGACATCAAGGATAGTGAGGATTTGAGCAATGCTTCTGTAAAGTTTAGTACAGATATGAACAAAAATGCAAGTGCATTTTCAGATAATAGTCACAAAATGTACAAAGCTGTAATCAACAGTGACATTAAAGGCAGGATGTCTGTCAGCCAGGTGGACTTAAGTGTACAAGCAACTCGGGTATGTTAATCTCAGAAATACCCGAGAAGCATAAAAAGAAGCATAAGAAAAAAGACAAACACAGAGAAAGGGAAAAAAAAGAATGTATTAAAAAGAAAGGTCGAAAGTTTGAAGGAGAACGCATAGAATTCTTGGTTAAGAAAAGAGCTTACCGTAAAACGGAGGAGGAGAAGAGGAAGAAAAGAAAAGTGCAATGTCACAGGATCAATATGTGTTGGAAAAATTATTCCGAAAATCAGGTGTTCACACAGCACTGAGTCACGACGCTATCTTGAGCAACGATGACCCTGATTATTTGCTCATGGAGGGGGAGGCAGAGCGTGTTGCCAAGGAAGCGGTGAAAGCTGTGAGAGCATCTCGGGCACAGTGTTTCAGACCTCAACTTCCTAATGGTTCTTCACAGTCACTTAAAAGGAAACCTAATTTGGGAATAAGAAAAGTACAATGTTTATGGATGTGGATAAAGACACAAGTGAGGGGAAGGAAAGAAAGAAAGATAAGAAAAGGCCGATGTTCAGTGGATGTATAGATGAGAGTGACGATGATGACACTTCAAACACAAATGATGGCAAGGAACTCGGTTCATTTAGCAAGCTGAAATGTAAGGCTGAGGGATCAAGTGGTTTGTTGTCGTCTTCACAGCTTCTCTCTCGCATGCGTGAGAGAAACAAGGGCATTTCCACAGACTGTGATAATGATGACAGTGATTATGATCCTGAATACCCTTCAACTGCTACAGTCAGTATTGAAAGCATAGAACCGGAGGTACAAAATAACATTGACATTTTAACAGACATTCGTAATTTTGTGGCATTTCAGGCTGAAGTTGATGGGAAAGCCTCGACTCAAGAAATCATAAACAGGTTTAAAGACCGCTTACCTCCCCAACAGACTCCATTCTTCAAAGCTCTTTTGACACAAATATGTGATTTTCATAGGGAAGTATCGGGGAAAGGAATCTGGTCTCTTAAAGGAGAATTTAGATAGCATACTGATAATTTTTTCCCCATTTTATAAAGAAAATTTTACTTTGGTTACTATTCTTAATGCCTGGGCCAGAAAGTGTAAATTGAGACCATGCCATGAAAAAAGTGCAAAATCAGAATTTTAATTAACTTTTTGTTTTTCTTGTCTTGCAGAATGTACATTGAAATGAAATACAGTACAATACTACTTACAATAATTGCCTTAGTTCTACTATTATGAACTTTCAACCATTTTCTCTTGGGAACTTCATACAGATGACCATCCTGAAAAAAATTTCCTAATATATTTTTTAAGCAATTAAAAAAACACTTTTAAAAAGTTGTGAATGTGCAGTTACAAATAAAGTATATTTTTTTAATAAATGGTATATTTTTCTCAATCTCAATGCCTTTTCTATACAGTATTATTAAATTACAAATAAACCCTTCCAAGTCTCACCCCTCGATGACAGGACCAGTACATTATCATTGTGCCATTGCTTACTGAATGTAATAGAAGATAATACTCTATACCTACCTCATTTTTCATGCTGCCAGTACTTCTGAAAAATTCAACATGCCACTGGTATAGGTTTTCTGATATTTGGCTGCTCAGGAACTATTCGCTTCCCTGTTGTAGGTGTAACTGGAAGCTCATGGTGTGATATTCTTGCTGGCCTGGGGCCAGATTCACGAAGCAGTTATGCAAGCACTTACGAACCTGTACATCTTTTCTTAATCTTTGGTGGCTCTGTTTACAATTATTAAACGGTTAATGAGCTCCGAATCACCAAGAGGCTGTTTATAACAATAACAAGTTGATTGGGAAGTTTTCATGCTCGTCAACTGTTTAATGAATGTAACAAAGCCGTCAAAGATTGAGGAAAGATGTACACGTTCGTAAGTACTCGCGTAACGGCTTCATGAACCTTGCCCCTGGTTGCCAGCTAAAGCAGCCAGATGCTTTGCCCAAGTTATTTCCAGTGGCAGTCTTGTGGCATTTGCTGCCTGCCCCATCACTGAGAAAAACTCTTCTTGCCCAAAATTTGTTTTACATCTTTTGTGGTTTAATACTGTACTTGCATACTGTTCAATGTCCCAGATGACCACAGTGTTCACCAGGTGGTGTCAAGCCAGTCATGGCTTGTATCCCTGGATTATTGGCATGTTCCAATCTATCTACACTTCAGGGATTGGAGGGGGTTCTGAGTGGGGCACCTCTCTTACCACCTTTGGACCAAATCTAGCTTCAAGGACTGTTTACTAAAGTGGTTATGCACAAGCTGAAACTTCACAAGAATCAGATTCTGGCCTACCTCAACAAATAGTGTAAACCTTCTGTAGAGATTGTCTGCTTGCTAGGGATTTGGATCTTCAGATTGTAGCCTGTCTTGGTTTCTTTGTGAACTATTGGAAATCCCAGCTGGTGCCATCCAGTCTGACTTGGTTAATGTTGACCTGACATAGTAGAGCAGCCCAAACCCTCACCTGATTTTGACATTAGCCCAGCTAGGTTCCCATCCTCAATCGGTACAAGCCAAGTGCCAAACTTCTTGTTGGAAGGTTGCATGACATGTCTCTGTTTTGCTGTTAATTTCATTGCATTTGGAGTTGGCTTGTTTTGCTGGCCATAGACCAGAATGGGATGGAGGTTCCCATAGTACCAGGATACAGCCACATCATATTGTACAATTAATGCACATTCCTAAGTAGTAAGTAAGTAATTATCAAAAGAAGGCACCAAACCGGGAAGGCTATGTAGCACCATCAAATGTGCATGCACATTCCTAGGTGCCCAGCCTTGTGTCATCCTAGACACTAAATATCTAACATGTGTATGGAAAAATAATTTACAAAGGTAAATGCAGTACATGTCCCTTTATCAATAACACAAACAATGCTGAAGTCTCGCCCACAAGCCAGAAACAACACTTTACTTCTAATCTTTTACGAAAAGTTTGTAATCTGCAGTCATCAAACCTTGACACTATCAACCCAAATTTAAATTTAAAACACCTATGGCAACTTATTTAATAAACTGGTACTACAGTATACAGCACAAATATATTGCGACATACTTACTCCATTACCTTTCCGACCTCAGTTTTTTCTTTGTAAGTATTAATCGTGTATATCTGCAACATTTGTTATAGTCCCTAGAGGCAAACATCATCTTTAATACACCTTACTTATTCAACTCTGTGTTTCTCTACATTATCTTTGTAATTTTGTGGCTCTGCTCAACCAACCCTTCGTGAGGATAGGAGTCAAGGGGCAGGATCGAGTTCTATTGGAAGAAATTTTACAGCAAATTGTGGCAGAGAACTGTCTTGTGTGCACAAGACTATAAAATGCATCATGAATACAGTATTATAAACAATTTAGGAGAAATTAAAAAGTTTAGACATATTAATCACAATTTTACTATTACCAAAGAAATAATTACTTTAATGAATACTCACTGAAGAAAGAATTAGAGCTATAATACAGAAAAATTAAATTTAACATTTGTGAAGTTAGAATACAGAATGAATTATAAGAATGATCACACCAGTAGAAAATGACTAGTAATGTAATAAGTATTGAAAGAGGAAGTACCAGGTTATCTAAAAATGCTGTGGATAATGTGGTAAAACATAATGGGAGGAATGTTTAAGACAAAACACTTTGCATGGACCACCATTCTTCGTAATGGAAGGAGTGCAAGACTAAGTGGTGCTAAGTTGACCAGACCACACACTAGAAGTTGAAGGGACGACGACGTTTCGGTCCGTCCTGGGCCATTCTCAAGTCGCTTGTGACTTGAGAATGACCCAGGACGGACCGAAACGTCGTCGTCCCTTCAACTTCTAGTGTGTGGTCTGGTCAACATACTTCAGCCACGTTATTGTGACTCTTCGCCTGCGTAAGTGGTGCTAGTGTCCTATATTGCTCCCTATACACAAGTTATCTATCATGGCACATATTTTTTATTACCATTATCCAAAAGAATTTTAGATCCGGTGTTTTTAACTTGTGGTCGACTGATTAAAATGTGATAGATTAAAACTAAAAACCACACTACTATTATTTGTCGTTTGCTTTTCCACTGTCGGGATCTGGAAGTCTTATTCTTTTCAAGCTCCCTAGGCAATGATGGCAAGCATGTCTACACACGTAGTTACTGGTCAAAGCAGATGGTATTCAACAGACCAATGCACACTTTTTGTTTATAATAAATCTTGTGTTTCAAGAATCGCATTCATCCTTAACAGGAAACCTTTTGTACAATGATTTTGTAAATCGGAACCTAGTGGCGTATTTTTAGGTGTTTTTAATAGTCAAGGATTATTTTCATTCCTTTCTAACTCATTCAGACTTTGCAAGAAGAGAGTTTTGCCTATTCAAATTTATGAATTCATCACACTGGCTTCCAGACATGACGGAGCTGATCTCATCAAAGCTTTTAAGGTGCTGAACAATTTGGAGAATATTGATTCCAGATCACTTCTTTCAAAGATCATATGTAACACACACATGAGGAGCAACAGCTTAAAGTTCAACATCAATATATGACAGAAAACAGGTGGTGCTCTTTCATATAGGGTTATAAACCCATGGAACCACCTACCTGCCAAAGCCATAAATACGAAGTTCTTGCTGCATTTCAAAATCCAGCTTAATAATCTCAGGATAAGTGGGGGGGGATGACCTTTGAGAAGTCACCAGCTTCCTGTCTCTATTGAGGCCACTAGAGAAATGGTGGTCCTCTGGTAAATTTAGGTAAATATGAAATGCCTTAGACCATCAGATATTGTCATATTACCTGCCTTTGGAAAGTAAATATTTACAAACACGCATTTTCACTTAAAAAGCTTATTAACCGTTATTAGCTACATCAAGTTCTCTACTCCTATACTATAAAAACATTTTCCAGAACTACTATACAGTATTTAGGACAATCATCCTAAATATTCTGCCCGAAACGCATTGCGTAATAGTGGCTTTAGGCATTGTATGTACTAGCTCTATCTATAAGCCGATCAAATTAGGTAAAATCACTTATGTATGTACCTTACCTGAATAAACATAATTATTTATTTATATTATTCTTGCTACTTACAACCCCTATACACCCCAATGTCAAAGACTCACTAGCATATTTGTAATACATTATATCTTGCAGAATTCCCTAGGCTCACCTTACTTTGATGGTTGAAGTGATCAACATTTACTTTGAATCACAAAATGTGAATTATGACAAAAAATTAGTATGAAGTGGATTTGTTATAATGGCCAACATGTCCAGCAAGTACAATGAAATTTAAATTTGTCACACACTAATAAACTTAAATTTAGAGGCCTTGGTGTCTTATTTTTATGTTTACTTCTAACTTTCTCATGGTATCTTCAACTAACATTGTGTGTGCTGGCAGAGGTGCCCCTCACTATGGCCACATTATATCACAACACACATGCATAATTAATGATTCACACATACTGCTTATCAACAAAGAATTCTGCAGCAAGTAGTTAGAAGCCTTATCGCTCAGTTTAGATATGGTCATCAAGAAAATACATTTGGGAGGATTTGTACATGTATATTTGTTACTCTACTACCATCACAGTGAAAGACTTAACCAAAATGATAACAATTGCCTGCTTTTGGTATTTATACAATGATACCAAGCAAATTACACATAAAGAAAAATAAATACTTTACAGTAATGCAAGACAGAAGCACGATATAATTTGGTTTGTCCCCCTCCATTATCAGGGACACAAACCTGAAACCTATTAGGCTACTGAGGCCCCATGGAGAATGACTCACTATCTCTCAGGATGCAACTCAACAGTCTATCTACTCTCTGGTACACATTTACCNGAAGAAAAATCAATTCTTTTTTCACAAGTGATAGGGGTAGGCAGACCAGTAAAGTGGTACAAAAAGCAAACCAACACAACATTAGAGAAAGGGGGAGTGAAAAATAAGAAGAGGGGAACAAGTTCCTGAAGATGCATACACCAACATAGATGGAGTAAGGTCAAAGATACGAGTTAAGTGATATAATACAGCTGCAGACACCAGACATGTTGCACTCACGGAGACAAAACTTGAAGATGTTATTTTAAATGAGGTCATATTCCCAAGGGGCTACTCAATTGGAGACGGGACAGAAAAATTAGGAAAGGCGGTGGCGTTGCTGTGCTGGTGAAAGAACACCTAAAGGTGAACGAAATAATGACTACCAATCCACAAGAAGTTGACATAATAGCACTAGAGATCTGCCATGAGGATGATAAACTAGTGATCATAAATGCATATAGTCCACCGCTAAGCAGCACATGGTCAAAGGAGGAGCTAGATAGTAAACGAGAAGGTCTTATAACGATAATGAGAGAGATCATAGCGAGAGCGGATAACGATAGTTCACGACTGTTGATAGTCGGCGACTTCAACTTGAAATCCATAGACTGGGAAGCATATGAAGCTAAAACAGAAGATTTCTGGACCTGTAAATTTGTAGACCTCATCCTGGAAACATTCTTGTATCAACATGTTAAACAAGCTACGAGGATGAGGGAAGGTGACGTTCCCTCCATGCTAGATTTGATATTTACCAGGAAGGAGGAAGAAATATTTGACATTCAGTACCTTCCTCCCTTGGGTAAAAGTGACCATGTCTTTTTGGGGATAAAGTATGCAATGCGTTATAATCTGGAAGAAAATATGATGGTCGATGCAATTGAAAAACCTGACTTTAGGAGAGGACATTATGGCAACCTTAGAAAATTTTTTAGGAGTATAATTGGACAGACTTGTTGCTAGGCAAGGAAGTGAATGAGATGTATGTCAAGTTTTGTGAAATATATGATAAAGGCACAAAAAAATTTATACCAAAACAGAGAAGCAGAACTAGGAAACAGGATTGGTTCGACAGAAAGTGCGAGAGGGCCAGAGACCAAAAGACACAAAAATGGAATCAATACAGGAAGAGGCCAAACCCCCAATCATACCAGCGATACAAAGATGCGAGAAACAACTACACGGCAGTGAGGAGAGAGGCAGAAAGAAATTTTGAAAAAGGGATTGCAGACAAATGTAAAACAGAACCAGGTCTATTCTATAAATTCATAAACAACAAATTGCAGGTAAAGGATAATATTCAGAGGTTGAAAATGGGAATAGATTCACGGAAATGAAAAGGAAATGTGTGAAACATTAAACGAAAAGTTCCAAAGTGTGTTTGTACAAAATGAAATCTTCAGGGAACCAGATACAATAAGAATTCCAGAGAACAACATAGAGCACATAGAGGTGTCTAGAGACGAAGTGGAAAAAAATGCTCAAAGAGCTAAATAAGAACAAAGCAGTTGGTCCAGATGGAGTTTCACCATGGGTTCTGAGAGAATGTGCACCTGAGCTCAGCATCCCTCTTCAATGATCTTTCAGGCATCCCTGTTTACAGGAGTTGTAGCTGATGTGTGGAAAAAGGCTAACATAGTTCCAATTACAAGAGTGGAAGCAGGGAAGACCCCCTTAATTATAGACCGGTATCATTGACAAGTGTAATAGTCAAAATATTGGAAAAAATAATTAAAACTAAATGGGTAGCACACCTGGAGAGAAATGATATAATATCAGACAGACAGTATGGTTTTCGATCTGGTAGATCCTGTGTATCGAATTTACTCAGTTTTTATGATCGAGCAACAGAGATATTACAGGAAAGAGATGGTTGGGCTGACTGCATCTATCTGGACCTAAAAAAGGCTTTCGACAGAGTTCCACATAAGAGGTTGTTCTGGAAACTGGAAAATATTGGAGGAGTGACAGGTACGCTTCTAACATGGATGAAAAACTTTCTGACTGATAGAAAAATGAGGGCTGTGATCAGAGGCAATGTATCGGACTGGAGAAATGTCACAAGTGGAGTACCACAGGGTTCAGTTCTTGCACCAGTGATGTTTATTGTCTACATAAATGATCTACCAGTTGGTATACAGAATTATATGAACATGTTTGCTGATGATGCTAAGATAATAGGAAGGATAAGAAATTTAGATGATTGTCATGCCCTTCAAGAAAACCTGGATAAAATAAGTATATGGAGCACCACTTGGCAAATGGAATTTAATGTTAATAAATGTCATGTTATGGAATGTGGAATAGGAGAACATAGACCCCACACAACCTATATATTATGTGAGAAATCTTTAAAGAACTCTGATAAAGAAAGAGATCTAGGGGTGGTTCTAGATAGAAAACTATCACCTGAAGACCACATAAAGAATATTGTGCAAGGAGCCTATGCTATGCTTTCTAACTTCAGAATTGCTTTTAAATACATGGATGGGGATATACTAAAGAAATTGTTCATGACTTTTGTTAGGCCAAAGCTAGAATATGCAGCTGTTGTTTGGTGCCCATATCTTAAGAAGCACATCAACAAACTGGAAAAGGTGCAAAGACATGCTACTAAGTGGCTCCCAGAACTGAAGGGTAAGAGCTACGAGGAAAGGTTAGAAGCATTAAATATGCCAAAACTAGAAGACAGAAGAAAAAGAGGTGATATGATCACTACATACAAAATAGTAACAGGAATTGATAAAATCGACAAGAAAGATTTCCTGAGACCTGGAACTTCAAGAACAAGAGGTCATAGATATAAACTGGCTAAACACAGATGCCGAAGAAATATAAGAAAATTCACTTTCGCAAACAGAGTGGTAGACGGTTGGAACAAGTTGGGGGAGAAGGTGGTGGAGGCCAAGACCGTCAGTAGTTTCAAAGCGTTATATGACAAAGAGTGCTGGGAAGACGGGACACCACGAGCGTAGCTCTCATCCTGTAACTACACTTAGGTAATTACACTTAGGTAATTACACACACACACACACACACACACATCCCCAAGAAGCAACCCGTAGCAGCTGTCTAACTCCCAGGTACCTATTTACTGCTAGGTGAATAGGACATCAGGGTGAAAGAAACTCTGCCCATTTGTTTCCGCCTCTGCCAGGGATTGAACCCGGACCCTTAGAATTACGAACCCCGAGCGCTGTCCACTCAGGCCCTCTATTGAGGGAAATTGAGGGAAGGTGGAGTGGAAAGTCTAGAACAAGATTGAGACATGGTGTGGAAGCAGGAATTAAGAGTGAACATTGCACTGTCCTAATACATTTGAGAGATTAAAGCACCTTTTCTTTCCATACAGATCGCCAGAGAAACTACAAGGAGGTTTTAGTGACTTTGAGAAATACCTAAAAGACCAGATTGATAGACAAAAGCAACACAGTCAAGCTAACAAAGGTAGTAGACCCAAAAAGTCTTCAGGAGACGCAAAATATGGTGTTCCAAAGAAGAGAAAACGAAAAATTAAGGAATATATTGGAAACTTTGACAATGAGAAGGTTGATGAGGAGGAGGATGATGGCACTTCACTCTCATCAATAAAGAAATGCGCTAAGGAAGGCTATGAATCAAAGCTCAATAAAATCCGAGATTTGGAAGAAAAAACAAAAAAGAGCACGAGAAAAAATCCACTTAAAATGCACATATTACATCCAAAGAAGAAAAAGATTGAAAAAGTCTCGGGGAGCATAACCAGTTATTTGGAATCTGATCAACTCAAGAGAACTCCTCGTAAAATTCTATCCGAGAGGGTCAGTTTAGGAGGAAGTGAGTCGGAAGACTTTGATGTTGATAGTGGAAGTGGCTCTGAATATGTTCCATCAGACCAGGACATTCTTGAGGAAGATGGTGACTTATGGGATGAGAAGTCTAATGTTGAAAATGCTGACATTGAAAAGAGAGAAAGTCATCATAAAAAGAAATTGAGTAAAAGAATTAAAAAACTTAGAAAGAAAATTGACAAAGATGAAGATGAATGGTCAGAGGATGACATTCCAAAAAGTAAAGGGCAAAAGGTTTGCAAATCAAGAGATGATGGCAATTTAGATGAATATGTTAGAAGAATAGAAAATTGGAAGGAAGAAAGACTTAAAAGGAAACAAGATAAAATTTTGCGAGGAGAGGACTTGGATTCCGAGGAGGAGGAGGAGGAAGGTTATGAGGAATTTGATGGGGGTTTCAAAATTCCATTACTAATTTGGAATAAACTTTACAAATACCAGCGGACTTGTGTGAAATGGCTTTGGGAACTTCACATGCAGAGTTGTGGAGGGATCCTTGGGGATGAAATGGGACTTGGAAAAACTATCCAGATAATAGCCTTTTTGGTAGGATTATCCTATTCTCGCTTGACTAGCCGTCAAACACCTTGGAAGGGCCTGGGTCCTGTGTTGATAGTGTGCCCAGCTACAGTGCTTCACCAGTGGGTGAAGGAGTTCCATAAGTGGTGGCCACCATTCAGAGTTGCGGTTCTGCATGAGTCGGGAACTTTCATTGGAACCAGGTCTGCTCTTATCCATAATATTAATAGGTTAGTAGCTTGGTGTATATGTATATACCGTACAGTATTTGTATATAAACATATTAACAGTTGAGTACAAAATATATATATATATATATATATATATATATATATATATATATATATATATATATAATATACTGTACCTGTACTGCATTTTCTATTTAAAATAATTTTGTATTTCTGCTAATAATTACAAATTCTAAATTCATTGTTTTAGGATATTGCAGGTATATAGGATCATAAACTGATCCTCCATTGTTCATGAATGTAATTGAGTCATAAAAAGAAACAATTTTAATGGAACAATGAAGTTAACTCCAAACTCACCAAAGTTTGAGAAACCTGCTCTTATATGGTAGTCTGAATTATTAAGAATCAAATATACTGTATTAAGTGAAATTGTTTCAGAATAGATAATGAAAATGAATTGACAGAAATATGTCGACGTAATGCACTTTCCTCTTTATTATAACTTATAGCAGACTTCCATGATAAATATCACACACTAGCCACACAAATTTTGATAAATATAGTTACTGTACATGAAAAACCAAATTGGTAGCCGGGTCCTGGGCCACATTACATTGAATGTTATACTAATCCCAAAGTATTAACATGAGAAGCTTTCATATCTATCTGTAATACATATTATAATCCTAGGAAAAGGTTGCAAAAGTAGAATAGTAGTTCGTAGTAGCAATGTATTCATTTCCCATTGATTGTAGGTATGAAGGCATCCTAGTGACATCATACACCGGTGCACGGGACCAGCTGGAGACAATGCTACAGTACAGTTGGCATTACATTATTCTTGATGAAGGACACAAGATTCGCAACCCAGAAGCGCAGATTACTGTTGCTCTGAAAAGATTCCAATGTCCTCACAGGCTAATTCTCTCTGGTATGTATTGGACGACATTTTGAGGATGTAATTTTTGTGGCAGATACAATACCAAAAATTATGTTAGGTGGCCCGAGTTAATTGACTATTAATTGTAGATATGAAAACTTGATTAGCACCGAATATTATGAGCAGTGTACTACTCACAAATAGTATAGAAACTACAGGTGGCGGCTCGTAGCAACATAGAATGGAGGGAATACATCGCTATCATATAAAGACTTTTTGTTATGACACATTAGTTAGTTGTTATTATTCTACTGTGAGCTTGAGGGAGTCATATACCTGGCAGTGAGTGTCAGGGGGGACTGCGGCTCAGCAGCTCCTATGGGCGAGCCGCCACTGGAAACTACAGTATTGTATATATATTTGATGGGTAGGTCTCTGTGCTGCACTTCTGATTAGAAGCTATATTTGTGAGTATTACCTAATTTAGAGTTATGACTTCACAGGTTCACCAATTCAAAACAGCTTGAAGGAGTTGTGGTCACTATTTGACTTTGTATTTCCGGGTAAGCTGGGAACATTGCCAGTATTCCTGCAGCAGTTTGCAGTACCCATCACCCAAGGAGGCTATGCTAATGCTTCCAAGCTAGAGGTATACTTTACCTCATAATCTGGTATATTTTTGGCATGAATATATTGATGTTAGTATTGTATAATAACAGGTTTGCAATGTACAGTATATTAATCTATAAATAAATCTTTTGTATCCTATGAAGAACTCCTCCATAGTATAAAGAAGGAACTTAATAACTATTGTTTACATTCATGCTTGGTAATTTGTTATATATCAGGGTACTCGTTTCCAATCCTCCGTTTGGGTTATCTTAAATGTTAGGGGCATATTTGTTTTCCTACATATTAATTCACATTTCTTGGAGGAAGACAAGTTTTGTGTCTGAGTAAGAGCTAAACCAGTGTGCACAACTTTTCATTTTGGGGATGTTTAGAACAGACATAAATGTTCAGGGAAGGTTATGTATATATTTGACATTTTTCAGTGATCACGGAAGTACTGTACAAGGCATAAAAAACTATTCTAGTGGCAAATTTGTTTGATTTTAATGTAATTATTGTTCATTGTAGGTACAGACAGCATTTAAATGTGCCTCTGTGCTGCGTGACACCATCAACCCGTATTTGCTCCGCAGGATGAAAAATGACGTTAGAAACCATCTCAACTTGCCAGATAAAAATGAACAGGTAAAAATTTTCTTCTGTATTAAAATTAAAGGGGTTATACTAAGTACGACAAGTAGTTTACCCAAGTTTACTGACAGCTGTACCGTCTTTAGTTGTACTGTTGGTGGACAGGAAAACCTTAGTGTTTGAGGTCTTTTTAAAGTTGAGAACTGTTATGTAGGTATAATTACAAACAAGAAACAACAGTTTCATACTCAATAAGCTCAAATGTCAAAAAGGTTCGTTCGGTGTTCGGCAGGTAGGCTGCTCCATTATAACAATCTTTCTTTGTTTCAAATGTGTTCCATTTGTTTTGTATTTGTATTTGTCATTTACGTCTCAATAATGGAGCAGCCTACCGTACATACATTGCACAAACCTTTGACATTTTTCTTTTTTCAAATTTGTTCAATACAGTATTTATTTTTCATTTGTCTTATAGCAAAAGGTTTGTTCGGTGATCGGCAGGTAGGCTGCTCCATGTTTCTTACATAAAAAAAAAAAACGAAAATAAAAACAATGAAGAATTTTGAAACCAAGAACAAATGTCAAAAAGGTTCGTTCGGTTGTCTACAGGTAGGCTGCTCCATATTTCTTAAATAAAAAAAAAGGACAAAAAAATAAAAAAAAACATTTGAAACAATTTGAAAAATGGACAAATGCCATAAAGGTTCGTTCAGTGTTTGTCAGGTAGGCCGCTCCATTATTCAGACGTAAATGAAAAATACAAAACATATGGAATACATTTGAAACAAAGAAAGATTGTTATAATGGAGCAGCCTACCTGTCAAACACTGAACGAACCTTTATGGCATTTGTCCATTTTCCAAATTGTTTCAACTGTTTTTTTTATTTATTGTTTTTTTATTTAAAAAAAAATTTAAACATGGAGCAGCCTACCTGTAGATAACTGAACGAACCTTTTTGGCATTTGTTCTTGTTTTCAAAATTCTTCATTTTTTTTTCGTGATGTAAGAAACATGGAGCAGCCTACCTGCCGACCACCGAACGAACCTTTTTGCTATAAGACAAATGAAAAATAAATATTGAACAAATTTGAAGAAAGAAAAATGTCATAAAGGTTTGTGCAGTGTATGTAAGGTAGGCTGCTCCGTTATTTAAAGCATCGAAAATCATATTGATGTTCTTCGGTAGTAGAACGGATTAATTTGATTACCATTAATGTCAATGGGGACATCCATTTTGTATGACGTCCATTTCACATGACGACGACGGCGCCGGAACGGATTAAATTCGTTATTCGAGGTACCATTATATTATTACTGTATCCCGTTCCCCATCTATAAGGGTAGAGAGGCATGAGCCTGGTTTATGGAGCAGTATATGATACAGAAAGTGAAGGAGGCTACAAAATTATTCTTGTCCATTCATCATTGTTCTACCCTCTACAATACATAGCATCATGGCTAACCATGCACCATCATACTCCAGAAAATTATTTGCAGCAGGGTCTCACCACTTTGAGACTAGGTGTACAGTACTCCTCGTGAGTTGTCATATACAGTTTGAAAAGTTCCCCGATGTACTAGTGTGGAATGTTCACCTGCACTGACTGCACAAAATTCTAACCTGAAGTACGCGTTTCTGCCCAAAACACTATGGGTGTTAGTGACTTCGCAAGAATGTAATAATACCAATATTATGTAATCTCACAAACTCATTGTACCTTCTTGTAAATAAACTAAATAAATAAATATTATGATTTTGTCTAAGGGAATAACTGAGGAGCTGGGGGGGGGGGGGAAGGATAGAGCACAAGAACAAATTCACAAGGGCCTTGACGAGGATTTGTTCATTTGATGCATAACGCTATTGTGATTTCTGTGTGTAATAGGTCACAAGACATTACAGTATTACTTTACCTCAGCTGTGCTGCAGGTGTTTCTTCACTACTCTCATGTCAGAAAGATAGTTTTTTAAGATTTGTTTAAAGATACAATATTCCCTACTTTAAAGTTTAATTACCACATATAATAATTTTTTATTGAAAATATTTTTTGGTTCTCTTCAGTTCTCAGATAATTACCTTATCTTCCTCGAACAGTATATGCCATTGATTTGTTTGTTGGTCAACTAATCAGAGTATTTTGAACTGTGTTGTTTAAAGATCCATTAAATGGGCTTTCTTGAAGGGAGATTCTATTATATTTATTGGTAAATAGAGTTGTACAGCAAGCACTGAGACATGCCATGTTGTATCTGGTTCTTAACAGGTGCTCTTTTGTGGACTGAGTGAGGAGCAGAGGAAAATATACAGAGAGTACATTGAGGGGGATCAAGTAAAACGCATACTGGGTGGCAGAATGAAGGTAAGAGTGTAAAAATCCTCTGAAATGTGTTCAAGTGTTATGGTGGGTGTCAATTCATCTGAGTATATGGGAATTTGTTAGGTAATGGTATTTGAGATTTTGTCTTGAGAGCTAAACCACACATCAGAAGAAAAGACAACATTTCGGTCTGTCCTGGACTAATATCAAGTCAATTGTGATAATGGTCCTAGACGGACTGAAAACGTCGTCATCTCATATCTTCTGGTGTGTGGTCTAGTGGTCATATCTTCAAGCCACGTTATTGTGACTCGTCGTCTTGACTCCTTCAAACTTTGTATTACTCTAATACAGTTAAAGATTTAGGCAGATATTTTGGTACAGTATATATGAAGTGAAAGTTGTATATTATTTCAGGTTTTTGTTGGGTTGATTAATCTTCGCAAAATTTGCAACCACCCAGACCTTTACACAGGAGGTCCACACACCTTTGATGACAATTATGATTTTAATCTTCAGGTAAATACAACTTTGCTGTCTTCAGTCTTCACCTAGTAATTCTTTTGTTGATAAAAATTGCAAGTAAATTTTTACCAAATGCACAATTTAATAAATGGACTAGTACGTAATGTTAAAATTATCCATACTCCCGTTACTCCAACAGCCAGAGCTAAAATATGGTTGGTGGGCACGGTCTGGAAAGATGCATGTGTTGCACTCCGTTCTGCACTTATGGCTACGTCAAGGTCATCGGGTGCTGCTCTTCACACAGTCACGGCAGATGATGTGCATTCTTGAGAAATTCCTTATGGATGAACATTATTGCTACTTGAAGATGGATGGGTAAGATTTTTGTATTCCAATTTGTGAATATTGTACTAATGTAAATTTCACTATTCCCAGGATGATATTTCACAAGTGACTTTGATGATGTCAAACCATAGATCCTGTAAATATCTTCAAAACTTCACTATTTGTGATTAGTGTACTGTAGCTATACATAGAATTTTTAACCAGTGTAAATTCTACAAACTTCAAAAGTTCTACTGTACAACCTTTTAATTCCAGGGTAATATTTCACTGAATTTTTAATAAATCACTAGAGTAATATGTTCCCAACTTACATTTCCAAAGACTCCGCAGTGGAAAGTCCCAAAGACATTTGCAGAATTTAACCTAGAAATATTCTGTTTTTTTCATCTGGGTATTGTTTATTTCTTAGCTTTATTAGTATAGTAAATTTGTTCCAAATATATCTTAGTCAGTGTTAAGGGGTGAGATTTAGTTGTCAGCCATATAATGTAGAACACTATTTAGTTCATCATTTAGCGTGTCGTATAGTTAACGTTAAATGTGTCAGCCCCGATTTCAGCGTCAAATTTATACATAACATTATTACTATGTTTCAGTTTATATAGTGCATTTAATTTTTACAAATTCTGTACATTATATACATATAATTATATTATAATCTGTAAATAATAAGACTACAACACAATAGTTACAGTATCACTATTTTCAGAACAACATCTGTTTCCTCTCGCCAGCCTTTGATTGAGAAGTTCAACAATGACCCTTCATACTTCGTATTTCTCTTGACAACTCGTGTGGGTGGGCTTGGGATTAATCTGACAGGAGCTGATAGAGTTGTAATATTTGACCCAGACTGGAATCCATCAACAGACTCTCAAGCTAGGGAACGTGCTTGGAGGATTGGACAGTTACGTCATGTTACCATCTATCGGTAAGGCTCTTCAGTTATGTACCATAACTTGATTCTGTTTAACTAATAATCACTTTATGAAGCTTAAAAGTTACTTTCAAAATAAGAAGTACTGTATATGGATGATAATCCATATGCCTCATGTAATAATCCATTACATGAGGCAACTATTAATTTGTTTTAATATAGTTACTCTGCAAAATTATAGGTGTAAACTCTAAAAATTCTGTACATACCCCTGAAAGTTATAAATAGTGGTAACTAATACAAGCAACAGCAATCATTACAAAATGCTTCATTAACATTGTATTGGATCCTTACAGTTGCATATACTGTATAAATATATTTCTTTTAGGTATTCCCTGTAGGGATACTTATTGGTTGTAATTATTATTTTTTCCCGTGCAAGGTTTCTATGTAATATTTTGAGAATGCCACATCACTTTTTTTTTTTAAAGGGGGGGGGTTAAAATTAAAATTTGAGCTTTCTATTAATACTGGGCAGTATAACTTCTGAAAGACATTTTTATAAGTACTGAAGTATGTTAGTTTAATTGGAAGAAAGTACTCAAGATTATAATGTTTGGGGTACAGTATTTATCCAAGAGTTTATCAACAGTGTTGGCCTACACGTTTGCAATATAATATTAGCTGGATCTGACCTATATTTATAAGAATATTGTATATCACAATACTGATTTTAAATAATATAATAATATTATTGTTTGCACAGTACCATGAGATATGCTAGCATAGAAGACCAGAGATACCTTTCACAATACAGTACTGTACTATGTCCAGTTATCTGTGAAAGCAACTTGTCAAATTGAGGTACTGTATGCACACTGCAATGGTATAGACTTGTAAAATTGGCAAACAGTACTATACAGAGTACAGTACAGTTTATTCAGAGCAGTTTTGCCATAATGAGGTCATTTAGTGACAATTTCAATTGCTGCTCAAATTGTTATGTAGCAAATACTCATGTAACATGCTTGTATTTGATTGTAGAAAGTTGAAGACACTTTCTACAGTTTCTGGTGATAAAATAGGCAGAACCAGATTGTGTGTGGAGAAAGATTGAGGAATGCATGTAAAGATTCACAAGCAGCAACAACGAATGTGACAATGAAAGGAGCGTATTAGGAGGCATGGAGGACTTGATGAGTAAAATGGTAAATATATTACTGTAGGTAATGTTAGTATGGTTGTAGTAGTTTTCTGTAATAATACAAGTGTTGTAAGGGTACGAGTTTCCAAGCCGTATCGTAGAGTCCAAGGTATCGAAACCCATCCTTACTGCTTAGAGATTAATAGGTCACTAGGGTCTGCGTTATACTAATTCCAACAGTAATTCAATAATCAATGTACCTGGGCAGACACTCTTCACTCATAGGACAAACAGGAGATAGGATAGACTTTTTATCTCTACAAGGGGTTTTATTTCTAGTTCTTAAAAGTTACTTTATGAGGTTGATTTCTGGAGTTTAAACACGTGCTCAGCAGTACCCGCTTTGGGATGGGCGGAATCAAAACACTTAAGACCAGCCAACCACAACTTATGTGTATCCTACACATAACTCTTAAATAAAGAACACCACAGGTACTTCAACATCTATGCCCTTATAGTTTTGTTGAAAACCACCAAACATCTCCTAATGTCGACTAGTTCTCTCTACCACCGCCAGCAAAGTGAAAACAACTTAAATATATCTTAATCACTGGTGCGCATCTCTGTCCAACCACCAGCATTCCAATAATGTTTCTTTACAAATCATATCCCCAATTTATTAATTTCTTTGTCTTATTGAGTTCCAGACTAGTTTCCAACATTTAACACTGATTTTTATACATATTTTCCAATCACTGAATGTACTTGAGACTATTTATTTACCTTTATTGAATTGATGTTTATATTTTTTTTTAGAGGGGAAACGTCCTCACACTGTGACAATGTACTGCGCATGTCCAGTACTAGCCACTGCACTGGTGGGAATTCCTAATGTCTTTCCCTTACACAGTTGAGTAAACACTAATATGTTCTTCCAAAAAGGACTCCTTCCTTAGTGTGGAATGTATCATGAAAGAATGGGTGTTGCCTCAAGATGGCATTGCAAGATATGATTGAAGAGTATTGTACAATGTCTCCCTACCCCAGGTAAGTGTATTTTCAACCAACCCAGAGTTGACAACCCTAAACCTCAACTAGTGTAGTCTCTTGATCCTGAAAGATAGATTTAATCTGTTTATTCATGCACATATCCTATTTGCAGATTAGTGACAGCTGGTACAATTGAGGAGAAAATCTATCACAGGCAAATTTTTAAGCAGTTTCTAACAAACCGTGTTCTCAAGGACCCCAAACAGCAGCGGTTCTTCAAGACAAATGACTTGTATGAACTGTTCTCTTTAAATGAAGGCGATAAAGAAAAACAGAATCTTCCGCCATATTTGCTGGCACTGGCTCGGAAATAAAAGTGGAACTCAAAGAAAAAACAAGCGATGTACAGACTCGACCATCTGGAGCTCTATCTAATAATAAATCTGGAAGTCATCAGAGAATGGAAGCCAGAACTGAGAAAGCACCTTCAAGACAACTTAATAATAATCAAATAGAATATGAAAACAAGAAAACCAAATTCGAAGAATGGTCAAGTGACAAGAACAAAGAACAGGGTAGTGTTGCACAAAATACCAAGATGGAACAAATGAGAGAACTTGCAAAGCGTCTAAGCCAGAAAATTGGAGTTAAAGTTTTGCCAAAACAGGAAAAACAAAAAACAGAGGAACAAGAAGGAAATTCAAAAGCTGAAATAGCTAATGCTAGTGACAGTTCAGTGAACGACGTGGATAGTGTTAAGGGAAAAAATCAATTAGTCGTAGGGGAAGATGTGCAAAAGGCAGAAATGCACAATATGCCGCAGGCTAAAACTACGGAGGCAGCACCAGTATTTACAAAAGTTCCATGTGAAGTTAGTACAAGTAATTTGGAGAATACATGTATTACATTAAATTGTGACATCAAGGATAGTGAGGATTTGAGCAATGCTTCTGTAAAGTTTAGTACAGATATGAACAAAAATGCAAGTACATTTTCAGATAATAGTCACAAAATGCACAAAGCTGTAATCAACAGTGACATTAAAGGCAAGGATGTCTGTCAGCCAGGTGGACTTAAGTGTACAAGCAACTCGGGTATGTTAATCTCAGAAATACCCGAGAAGCATAAAAAGAAGCATAAGAAAAAAGACAAACACAGAGAAAGGGAAAAAAAAGAATGTATTAAAAAGAAAGGTCGAAAGTTTGAAGGAGAACGCATAGAATTCTTGGTTAAGAAAAGAGCTTACCGTAAAACGGAGGAGGAGGAAGAGGCAGAAAAGAAAAGTGCAATGTCACAGGATCAATATGTGTTGGAAAAATTATTCCGAAAATCAGGTGTTCACACAGCACTGAGTCACGACGCTATCTTGAGCAACGATGACCCTGATTATTTGCTCATGGAGGGGGAGGCAGAGCGTGTTGCCAAGGAAGCGGTGAAAGCTGTGAGAGCATCTCGGGCACAGTGTTTCAGACCTCAACTTCCTGATGGTTCTTCACAGTCACTTAAAAGGAAACCTAAATTTGGGAATAAGAAAAGTACAATGTTTATGGATGTGGATAAAGACACAAGTGAGGGGAAGGAAAGAAAGAAAGATAAGAAAAGGCCGATGTTCAGTGGATGTATAGATGAGAGTGACGATGATGACACTTCAAACACAAATGATGGCAAGGAACTCGGTTCATTTAGCAAGCTGAAATGTAAGGCCGAGGGATCAAGTGGTTTGTTGTCGTCTTCACAGCTTCTCTCTCGCATGCGTGAGAGAAACAAGGGCATTTCCACAGACTGTGATAATGATGACAGTGATTATGATCCTGAATACCCTTCAACTGCTACAGTCAGTATTGAAAGCATAGAACCGGAGGTACAAAATAACATTGACATTTTAACAGACATTCGTAATTTTGTGGCATTTCAGGCTGAAGTTGATGGGAAAGCCTCGACTCAAGAAATCATAAACAGATTTAAAGACCGCTTACCTCCCCAACAGACTCCATTCTTCAAAGCTCTTTTGACACAAATATGTGATTTTCATAGGGAAGTATCTGGGAAAGGAATCTGGTCTCTTAAAGGAGAATTTAGATAGCATACTGATAATTTGTTCCCCATTTTATAAAGAAAATTTTACTTTGGTTACTATTCTTAATGCCTGGGCCAGAAAGTGTAAATTGAGACCATGCCATGAAAAAAAGTGCAAAATCAGAATTTTAATTAACTTTTTGTTTTTCTTGTCTTGCAGATTGTACATTGAAATGAAATACAGTACAATACTACTTACAATAATTGCCTTAGTTCTACTATTATGAACTTTCAACCATTTTCTCTTGGGAACTTCATACAGATGACCATCCTGAAAAAAATTTCCTAATATATTTTTTAAGCAATTAAAAAAACACTTTTAAAAAGTTGTGAATGTGCAGTTACAAATAAAGTATATATTTTTTTAATAAATGGTATATTTTTCTCAATCTCAATGCCTTTTCTATACAGTATTATTAAATTACAAATAAACCCTTCCAAGTCTCACCCCTCGATGACAGGACCAGTACATTATCATTGTGCCATTGCTTACTGAATGTAATAGAAGATAATACTCTATACCTATCTCATTTTTCATGCTGCCAGTACTTCTGAAAAATTCAACATGCCACTGGTATAGGTTTTCTGATATTTGGCTGCTCAGGAACTCTTCGCTTCCCTGTTGCAGGTGTAACTGGAAGCTCATGGTGTGATATTCTTGCTGGCCTGGGGCCAGATTCACGAAGCAGTTATGCAAGCACTTACGAACCTGTACATCTTTTCTTAATCTTTGGTGGCTCTGTTTACAATTATTAAACGGTTAATGAGCTCCGAATCACCAAGAGGCTGTTTATAACAACAAGTTGATTGGGAAGTTTTCATGCTCGTCAACTGTTTAATGAATGTAACAAAGCCGTCAAAGATTGAGGAAAGATGTACACGTTCGTAAGTACTCGCGTAACGGCTTCATGAACCTTGCCCCTGGTTGCCAGCTAAAGCAGCCAGATGCTTTGCCCAAGTTATTTCCAGTGGCAGTCTTGTGGCATTTGCTGCCTGCCCCATCACTGAGAAAAACTCTTCTTGCCAAAAATTTGTTTTACATCTTTTGTGGTTCAATACTGTGCTTGCATACTGTTCAATGTCCCAGATGACCACAGTGTTCACCAGGTGGTGTCAAGCCAGTCATGGCTTGTATCCCTGGATTATTGGCATGTTCCAATCTATCTACACTTCAGGGATTGGAGGGGGTTCTGAGTGGGGCACCTCTCTTACCACCTTTGGACCAAATCTAGCTTCAAGGACTGTTTACTAAAGTGGTTATGCACAAGCTGAAACTTCACAAGATTCAGATTCTGGCCTACCTCAACAAATAGTGTAAACCTTCTGTAGAGATTGTCTGCTTGCTAGGGATTTGGATCTTCAGATTGTAGCCTGTCTTGGTTTCTTTGTGAACTATTGGAAATCCCAGCTGGTGCCATCCAGTCTGACTTGGTTAATGTTGACCTGACATAGTAGAGCAGCCCAAACCCTCACCTGATTTTGACATTAGCCCAGCTAGGTTCCCATCCTCAATCGGTACAAGCCAAGTGCCAAACTTCTTGTTGGAAGGTTGCATGACATGTCTGTTTTGCTGTTAATTTCATTGCATTTGGAGTTGGCTTGTTTTGCTGGCCATAGACCAGAATGGGATGGAGGTTCCCATAGTACCAGGATACAGCCACATCATATTGTACAATTAATGCACATTCCTAAGTAGTAAGTAAGTAATTATCAAAAGAAGGCACCAAACCGGGAAGGCTATGTAGCACCATCAAATGTGCATGCACATTCCTAGGTGCCCAGCCTTGTGTCATCCTAGACACTAAATATCTAACATGTGTATGGAAAAATAATTTACAAAGGTAAATGCAGTACATGTCCCTTTATCAATAACACAAACAATGCTGAAGTCTCGCCCACAAGCCAGAAACAACACTTTACTTCTAATCTTTTACAAAAAGTTTGTAATCTGCAGTCATCAAACCTTGACACTATCAACCCAAATTTAAATTTAAAACACCTATGGCAACTTATTTAATAAACTGGTACTACAGTATACAGCACAAATATATTGCGACATACTTACTCCATTACCTTTCCGACCTCAGTTTTTTCTTTGTAAGTATTAATCATGTATATCTGCAACATTTGTTATAGTCCCTAGAGGCAAACATCATCTTTAATACACCTTACTTATTCAACTCTGTGTTTCTCTACATTATCTTTGTAGTTTTGTGGCTCTGCTCAACCAACCCTTCGTGAGGATAGGAGTCAAGGGGCAGGATCGAGTTCTATTGGAAGAAATTTTACAGCAAATTGTGGCAGAGAACTGTCTTGTGTGCACAAGACTATAAAATGCATCATGAATACAGTATTATAAACAATTTAGGAGAAATTAAAAAGTTTAGACATATTAATCACAATTTTACTATTACCAAAGAAATAATTACTTTAATGAATACTCACTGAAGAAAGAATTAGAGCTATAATACAGAAAAATTAAATTTAACATTTGTGAAGTTAGAATACAGAATGAATTATAAGAATGATCACACCAGTAGAAAATGACTAGTAATGTAATAAGTATTGAAAGAGGAAGTACCAGGTTATCTAAAAATGCTGTGGATAATGTGGTAAAACATAATGGGAGGAATGTTTAAGACAAAACACTTTGCATGGACCACCATTCTTAGTCTTGTATTCCTTCCATTACAAAGTGGTGCTAGTGTCCTATATTGCTCCCAAGTACACAAGTTATCTATCATGGCACATATTTTTTATTACCATTATCCAAAAGAATTTAGATCCGGTGTTTTTAACTTGTGGTCGACTGATTAAAATGTGATAGATTAAAACTAAAAACCACACTACTATTATTGTCGTTTGCTTTTCCACTGTCGGGATCTGGAAGTCTTATTCTTTCAAGCTCCCTAGGCAATGATGGCAAGCATGTCTACACACATAGTTACTGGTCAAAGCAGATGGTATTCAACAGACCAATGCACACTTTTTGTTTATAATAAATCTTGTGTTTCAAGAATCGCATTCATCCTTAACAGGAAACCTTTTGTACAATGATTTTGTAAATCGGAACCTAGTGGCGTATTTTTAGGCGTTTTTAATAGTCAAGGATTATTTCATTCCTTTCTAACTCATTCAACTTTGCAAGAAGAGAGTTTTGCCTATTCAAATTTATGAATTCATCACACTGGCTTCCAGACATGACGGAGCTGATCTCATCAAAGCTTTTAAGGTGCTGAACAATTTGGAGAATATTGATTCCAGATCACTTCTTTCAAAGATCATATGTAACACACACATGAGGAGCAACAGCTTAAAGTTCAACATCAATATATGACAGAAAACAGGTGGTGCTCTTTCATATAGGGTTATAAACCCATGGAACCACCTACCTGCCAAAGCCATAAATACGAAGTTCTTGCTGCATTTCAAAATCCAGCTTAATAATCTCAGGATAAGTGGGGGGGATGACCTTTGAGAAGTCACCAGCTTCCTGTCTCTATTGAGGCTACTAGAGNGTTCAATTGATATACAGTATATATATAATATATATATATACATATACATACATACATACATATACATACAGTATATCCATTGACATGTGTAAGAGAAGATTTAAAAAAAAGTGAATGTTGACTAAAACTGTATAATGGTGGTGACAGAGGGAAGGAAACTGTATAAATAATAAAGATAAACAGAGAAATCCTATAATGGGTTTGTATTCAATATCTAGGATGTATAAAAGGCAAAATGGAGTTTGTGTCAAAGAAGTTGAGAGAAGAGTAAATCAGTGAAGGCAAGTGGCTGTCTGGATGAAAACTGGTTAGGCAGGAGATAGGGATACAGCATATGCAACCCGTCCTCAGACCAAGTCCATTCCATCCAGCGGTTGACCCCAAAGATGAATTCATAAATTTTAACATGCTGTTCATTCTAAACAGGAATTTTCTCAAATATAAATTAATATTATTTTATATTACCATATTGTACATATTTAAGCACTGGTTAGGTTAGGTTAGGTGTTTAGGTTCTTTTAGCGATTATTTGTATTTGTAGTACGCAGGTAAAGCATTTACAGCGTTGTTCAAACAAAATTCGTCAGTGAACCACTTGTTCTGGAAGTGTTCGAAAGTCATTGGTTGAGTCGTGTGTAAACCAGTTTTCATTCCTAAACAGGGGGTTTGGCGGGTACATGGAATGGACTTTGGGTCTTTGTTTGGAGGACAGGCTGGCATATGCAACTAGAGGACCCCAGAGGCCAAAGCCATGAGTAGTTTCAAAGCGTTATATGACAGAGTACTGGGAAGAAATCCCAGTACTCTGTCATAGCTCAGTACCACGAGCATAGCTCTCTTCCTGTAACTACACTTTGGTAATTAATTACTATGGAGTGGTAGTGCCTTACCCTTATGTATGACAGTGATATGTTGTGTGGTAGAAATGGACACTGAGAGGTGCATTTGTGGTGTTAGGAGGATAATCAGAGCAAGAAATACAAATGTCATCTAGAGTTGCGAAGTGCCATATGGAAAGCAGAGTATATCAAGTTTGGTAGTACTGAATGAATGGATGATGAATGGTGAAGTGTGTCGTTAACAAATTTTTTTATTAATTTATTTTTATTTATTTATTTATTTATATATACAAGAGTTCCTACATTCTTGCACAGCCACTAGCATGCATAGCATTTTAGGCAAGTCCTTAATCCTAATTTTCACACACACACACACACACACACACACACACACACACACACACACACACACACACACACACACACACACACCATTTGTTGGTTTGCCTTTACGTACCACTTTACTTGTCTGCCTCTACCCCTATCACGTTGTAGAAAAAAAGAATTGAATTCTTCTTCATTCCTGCTCTCATTAAACGTTTTGCCTCGGCGAGGTTCAGTTTTAGCTTCCTCTCTATCTTCCTTTGAAAGATCTCGTCTTAAACGACCACCCTTTCCCATCCTCAACGCTTTGTAATTTTCTGGCATTCCTTAGTACTTCTTCCATCTGTTTGGCACCGGTTAGGGTGATCCTCCAAAGGTCTATCTTTCCCTTTTACCATGTG
>WNGS01163947.1:22919852-22938161 GCA_020271785.1 Procambarus virginalis | reverse complement strand
ACCTCTGTTCTGCACTGCTAGGCGAACAGATGCATCACGTGAGTGAGAGGAAGGCGAGGGAGAGAGTGAGAAAGGGAAAGAGAGAGAGAGAATGAGAAGAGGGAGAGAGGGAGAGGGAGGAAGAGAGAGAGAGAGAGAGGGGGGGAGGGAGGGAGAGACACAGAGAGGACGGGGAAATCCACAGGTAAACACAGGTGCTCTTCTGTCAGGGATTTACAGATGATAATCCCCACTTATAACACCAAAGATGCTGATAGTTGCTTTTAGTGACCTTTATCTCCCTCAGGCTATCTGTCACGATGTGTCTCAGGCTATCTGTCACGATGTGTCTCAGGCTATCTGTCACGATGTGTCTCAGGCTATCTGTCACGATGTGTCTCAGGCTATCTGTCACGATGTGTCTCAGGCTATCTGTCACGATGTGTCTCAGGCTATCTGTCACGATGTGTCTCAGGCTATCTGTTACGATGTCTCTCAGGTTATCTGTCATGATGTCTCTCAGGTTATCTGTCATGATGTCTCTCAGGTTATCTGTCACGACGTGTCTCAGGTTATCTGTAACGACGTGTCTCAGGTTATCTGTAACGATGTATCTCAGGCTATCTATCACGACGTGTCTCAGGCTATCTGTCCCCTCTAATTATCTTGCTTTATAGGTTTGTTTGACCCTCCCTAACCGGTGTTGTACATGACGGTGGAGGTTGACCTTCAAGTGACCAGTTGACGGTGGAGGTTGACCTTCAAGTGACCAGGTGACGGTGAAGGTTGACCTTCAAGTGACCAGTTGACGGTGATCGAGGAGTAAGTTTCCACTGCGATAGACGAGTTTTTCCCTCCAGGTGAACCAGTTCTTGGAAGGGCTTTGTTAATCTTTCCTAGTGTGTTCCCAGTGTTTCGGCTCTTTTGTTTGGGGAGGTGTGAGGGGGGAGGTGTGAGGGGGGGTATGAGGGGAGGGTGAGGGGGGAACCAGCATTACCAGGGTCTCGATCACTGGCATACATACACAGTGAAGTAGCTACAGTACCTTGTACACCAGTGGGGATGAGCCCTAGTATTGCAGGCTCGAACCCCGGTCGGGTCATTGCGTTCCTGGTGATTATGGTATAGGTATCCGTCCCATCCCGCCATACCTTCGGGACAATGCCTGACGCTCCAGTTCCAGGTATTAACACAATAGTGGAAAAGTGTCTTATTACATATATCTTGCATAAGCCCTTTTCTCTTCCTCCTTGTGTTGCTACTTGTGTGTGTACGTCATGTGTACTTCATGTGTGTGCATTATGTGTTTACTTTTCCATGTGTACATTCTTAGGTCCGTACGTGATGTACTCACCTAGGTGAGTATATCCTTCTGAGTACACTATTAATAGTCCATAATAGGTACCTGGGAGTTTGACAGCTGTTACGGGCTGCTTCCTGGGTGTGTGTACTCACCTATTTGTGCCTGCGGGGGTTGAGCTCTGGCTCTTTGGTCCCGCCTCTCAACTGTCAATCAACTGGTGTACAGGTTCCTGAGCCTATTGGGCTCTATCATATCTATACTTGAAACTGTGTATGGAGTCAGCCTCCACCACATCACTTCCTAGTGCATTCCATTTGTCAACAACTTCCTAATGCATGCCTTTTGTCCATTTGTTTGTGTGTGTGTGTATGTGTGTAAAAAGCCTGAATACATATATACATTTTTTATATATCCTCATTATCATAGCTCACTTAAGTATACACAAAGACAGGATAAGTCATATCATGCTAGAGACTTATCTCAATCATGTTTTAGTCATTCTCATCATGCGGTTTTAATCCTTCTCATCAATACTCTTTTTGGGCCATCCTTATCAGTATCGTCGTCATCATCATTCGTATTATTACTGGCTAGGTACTTGTGTGTTGACCCAGCTCTTGGACCCCGGCTTTTAGCTCCTCGTAAAGGGGCATCTGGTGCAGCTCCCGACCTTTAAATGCTTGTTATATCACCTAGTTGTGCTTGCAGGGGTTGAGGTTCGGCTCTTTGGTCCCGCTTCTCAACCATCAATCAACTGGTGTACAGATTCCCAAGCCTATTGGGCTCTTTTCATATCTACGCTTGAAACCGTATGTGGAATCTGCTTCCACTACATCATTGCCAAGTGCATTCCCTTTGTTAGTTACTCTGATACTGAAACGTTCTTTCTAATGTGTCTATGTCTCATTTGGGTACTCAGTTTCCACCTTTGTCCTCTTGTGTGTGTGTCCTCTGTATTAAATAAACCATCTTTATCCTATAAATTCTTCGGATAATCTTGTATGTGGTGATCATGTCTCCCCTAACTCTTCTATCTTCTAACAACGTGAGGTATAATTCCCATAGTCTCTCCTCGTAGCCCATAGCCCTCAACTCTGGTACAAGTCGCGTGGTATACCTTTGAACCTTCTCCAGTTTAATCTTGTGCTTGACTAGATACGGACTCCACGTTACAGCTGCATACTCCAGGATTGGTCTGACATATATGGTATACAAGATTCTGAATGATACCTTACACAAGTTTCTAAGGCAGTTCTTATGTTTGGCCAACCTGGCATATGCTGTTGATGATATCCTCTTGATGTGGGATTCAGAGGACAGGTCTGGCGTGATATCAACCCCCCAGGTTTTTCTATCTCCTTGATTCTTGAAGGATTTCATTTCCCAAATGGTGCCTTGTATCTGGCCTCCTGCGTTCTACACCTATCTTCATTACTCTACATTTACTCGGGTTAAACTCTAATAGCCACTTGTTAGACCATTCCTTCAGTTTGTCCAGATCATCTTGTAGCCTCATGTTGTCCTATACGGATTTAATCCTTCTCAAAATTTTAGCTTCATCAGCAAACATTGAGAGGAATGAGTTTATAACCTCTGGAAGATCATTTACTTACCCTCTGGAAGATTTACAAAGTCTTCCAGACCACACACCAAAAGATGAGTTGATAATCGACATGATAATGGTCGAGGATGGACCGAAACATCGTCGTCTCCTCATCTTCTGATGTGTGGTTGGTCATCACATCCTCATCCTCGTTATTGTGTCTCATCGGCTGTGTATATGTGCTTGCTGACCGTCTGTTTTACTGATATAATTAAATTTCATATTAATCTGCTACTTAAGGAGATTTGTGACCTATTATTGTGAACCAATATACAGGTATATTTAATTTCAGCTCTCTATGAGGGTATATTTAGCAGTCTCTCTCTCTCTCTCTCTCGTGCCTCATTTACAATATAAATATTTTATTCTCTATTGTGAATCATTATAATACTATGTTATTAAAATATCTGATTCACCCGTAAGGAAATATTCAATGAGACCAGTTTGTTATCTTTTTAATCAAAATGATATTGAACAATAACATCAATGAGGAAATATAATATCGAGACCTTAGGCTTCGTCATCTTCATGTGGGGTGGGATCCCATCTCAGGTGGGGTTGGATCTCATCAGAGTGGGTTTAAGAATACACAGCTGGCTTGCAAGTCTTGAAGTTAAGACAGGCGTCTTCACAACACTTGCTGGTCTTGGGACAGTTGAAGTCCGTCACACACTTCTGTAAGGACAGACAACACGTATTAAGATAACAAAAATATTATTAACAAAACGGTTACTGAATCATCGAAGATATCAGGCTTCGACTAACCAGAAGAAAAATGGTCGGACATTTCTCCTTCATAAGCTGATACTAGATAACAATATATATTTGATGTCCATCGCACTCGCTAGCCTGGTGTTGTGATGACCACACACACACCCCGTCAACCTGGTGTTGTAATGACACGCCTCTTAGCACTTGACAAACATACATAATGAAGAACAAAACCAAAACTTACTGGTGGAGACGGGAACTTGCCGAACGGACAGACGAACCGCTTGGGTGGACAGAACCCAGGATGAGCTGCGGGGTAGACAAGACAACACTCAGTTGTTATTTTAGATTTAGATCCCATTTCAGGTGATGTTTGATCCCATCTACATGGACATTTCAGAACGAAATGTCCACGTAACACTGCCTATATAGTGAGCTCGTAAAAAAATATATACAACACTCACACACACGTAGACCCCTTTATCCATCACTGACCTTAATTTTAATGGAATCCTAGCAGTTGTACTGCGATTTTGTGTTTTTAAGGAGGATTATAAGGTTAGACTGGAACTTACGATCACAGCAGACGAAGAATCCATGACCTTTGATTGGGTCAGGGCAGTAGTTGGTGCAGGAAGCATTAGGTTTAGGTGGGAGGATTGTGCCCAGCGCGACAGCCACACACGCGGCCAGCATCAACACACGCAGACTCTGTCGGAGGAGAACCACGTACGTGAGAAAAGGCGACTTAGAGAAGCTGAGAGAGAGACGCACGGAGGAAAACTTAACTAAATAATAGGGAAAAAGAGACAGTACTCCCGCCAGTGTAACTTTAACAACAGTACTGACGAAACAAAATCCGTAAATATGATACAATTATCAAAATGGAACGATAAATGAGAGATCTGACGTCTGAAGTCGAGAAGCCAAGACGTTCTTTAAGGTTAAGGGGGTCTTTCATGACAACAGTTTACTGAATATAGTCCAAGACTATATTCAGTAAGTCCAAGACAGTAAAATCAGCATATACACGATGATAAATGGGGTAATACACGTCTCAGTGTATAGTATACACGGCTCACCATGTTGGAGGATTAGTGTGGTCGAGGTGTATGCTGTTGAGTGTCGTGGGCAGGTCTGGTGTGTGGCATACAGCGAGGGACTTCTTTATACCCCCCTCGCCCTCACTCGCGTGCGTGCGCGTGTGTGTGTGTGTGTCTTGCACTCACACCTCCTGCCTCCACCCTTCCTTGTATTCATGAGCTTGCACGATTGGATATTAGCTCCCAAGCCCCCGCCATTCCTGCTATTGTTCAGTTAATACGGTGTTTCATTCCTCGTCGCTCTCATTGTCATCACTCTTGAAGTTGATAATTGTATTCAATTTTACCAGTTCCTCTTGTAAAGTATTCCTCGTGTTTGTGGCTAATGTTGCTTGTAACTAACGTTGTTTGTGATTCCAACGTTGTTTGTGACTAATGTTGTTTGTTACTAATATGGAAGATGATCATGTTGACATCTGCCCAATTTGACTCCATCTTATCTTGACGATTCTCTTGTTAAAGACACTGCCAAATTCCCTTGATATCTTGCACGTCGTTCCAATGTCTCCGTGTCTTTTCTCTTCCAACATTGTGAGGATGTGTGCTCTCATATCCGATTTTTTTGTGCGTATTCCAGGTCGACGTTGCACACTCGAGAATCTATCTTACGTAGGTTCTGCAATATTATTCTGGGGTCACATTTGCATTGCCATGTACAGGCAATTAGAGCTACGAGGGTCAGTGTCAGCGCGCTAATTTCATGCCTCACGAGCGATTAGAGCCAGGTTTGAACCCTGGGCAGGGAGGCACCACTGGCCACCCATTCTTAACTGTACGCCCCTGTTCACACAGCAGTAATTGGGAACATGGTTGTAAGACGGCTGGCGGATCTTGTTATTTAGGAACTAGTAGGGTGGGCCTTAAGATGTAGGGAGTATATCTGCTGCTGTACCCACGTTAAAAAGCTATACAGGTATATATGTGTACGTATTGGAGTGCGTATGTATGGGGAGTGCATATGTATGGGGAGTGTATATGTATGAGGAGTGCATATGTATGGGGAGTGCGTATGTATGGGGAGTGCGTATGTATTGGAAGTGGATATGTATAGGGGAGTGCATATGTATGGGGAGTGCGTATGTATGGGAAATCACTTTTGGGTCTTTGTTTGGAGGACGGGCTGCAACCCGTCCTCGACTCAAGTCCATTCCGTTCAGCGGTCGACCCCACAGACACATTTATAATTGTTTACCTGCTGTTCATTCAAAACAGGAATTTTCTCAAATATAAATTAATATTATAATATATTAGCAAATTTTGCAAATATAGACATAGGTTAGGTTAGGTTAGGTGTTTAGGTTCTGTTGGCGATTATTTGTATTTGTAGTACGTGGGTGAAGCATTTACAGTGTTGTGGTTCGAACAAAATTCGTCAGTGAAGCAATTGTTCCGGAAGTGTTCGAACGTCATCAGTTGTGAGTCGTGTGTAAACCGTTTTTCATTCATAAACAGTTGGGGGGTTTGGCAGGTGTATGGAATCACTTTTGGGTCTGTTGGAGGACGGGCTTGTTGATGAGGACAGGTCAGCGCGTCCTCCAAAGAAAGACCCAAAAGTGGTTCCATGCACCCGCCAAAACCCCTGTTTGTGAATGAATTTTTTTTTTACACACGACTCACAACTGATGACGTTCGAACACTTCCGGAACAAGTGCTTCACTGACGAATTTTGTTCGAACCACAACGCTGTAAATGCTTCACCCACGTACTACAATTACAAATAATCGCCAACAGAACCTAAACACCTAACCTAACCTACCCTATGCCTATATATGCACAATATGCTAATATATTATAATATTAATTTATATTTGTTTACTGATAATTATATAAAATATATATAAATGTAATAATTTCCCCTGTAAATTAATGTAAATATGATCTCCAATATTATAAATCATTTAAAGAAAAATATGTATAAAATTTAGGGGTTTAAAGTTCACGTTCTGTGATAATATGAAACATTTGTTTATTGAGAATTTTACTACTGTATATGTAATGTAGTATTGCCTTGTAAAATTTATGTATATATGATTTATATTGTATTTTATTAAATAAAGATAACAAAAAATTAGTATTCACTACATCGTGTTACGAATTTGTTATTCATATATATATATATATATATATATATATATATATATATATATATATATATATGCGGAAAATCCACAGAGAAAAATGAAAGGAGGTAACGTTTCGACTTTGTTAAAGCCTTTGTCAAACCAGACTGACAAGAGGAAGGGAATTGGGAGGATATATAGGCCGACACCTGACCAACCCAACCCTAGGGAAAGAATTAACCAGAGACAGGTAAAGCTTAGCTTAGAATGGTCAAAGAGGATAAAGCTAAGCTAAGCTTTACCTGTCTCTGGTTAATTCTTTCCCTAGGGTTGGGTTGGTCAGGTGTCGGCCTATATATCCTCCCAATTCCCTTCCTCTTGTCAGTCTGGTTTGACAAAGGCTTTAACAAAGTCGAAACGTTACCTCCTTTCATTTTTCTCTGTGGATTTTCCGCATAAAATGATCAGTGTTTTGTGATCGTCAATTGCATATATATATATATATATATATATATATATATATATATATATATATATATATATATGAATAACAATATGGATATAGTTATTAGTTATTCATGTGAGCAGTAATATTGCAATAACATTGTTTACAGAATCTAATTACTCAATTACGTCAGGTAATTCCGGCCGCCAAGTTTTGAGGTTTAGTCTAAATATCACAGCGAGGTGACCACAGGTGTCGACTATTGCTTTCACTATTGTTTGTTTAGGGAGTAACTTGCGTCATATATGAATTATTCACATTTTATATGAAGAATATCATTGTTGGCAGGTTGACGTCGTGGCAAAGAATACCGAACTCCATCCGCTTCATTAAAGGTAACTGTATCTAGTTTAGGTTTGGATGTCATATTGGGCTGAGTATCCTAATGCCTATCTTCCAGAGGCAGTACATAGCCTCCTTACAGGCTGTCTCTCTCGGGTTTCTGGAGGCTATATTTCATGGATCCCAGCTCCGAGGTTGTTACTCATAGATGTTTGTACCTACTAGGCTTCTGCCTCAGATTCTTAGGTTATACGTTGGAACTATATTAGGAACTAAGGTGTATTAACTAGTTGGTTGATCAGTAAGTTATTATGGAGGCCTCGATAATCCGTATAAAGCAGAATGGTTTTAAGCCCAACAAACCAACTACATACACTCTACCGTCATCAACACACACATATACTTCCCACATACCAAAATCCTCATAACATAGTCCCAATACTCATGCCAAATATATACTTAAAAAAGCACACACTACTTTACAAAGATATACACAAATCTATGTGATTATAAACTTTACTTTTATGGCCATTATCACTTTTCTTGTAGATGCTTAATATAGGTTAGCTGAAGTTCCAGAACATATACGATAAATTAATACAGAGATATTTGGGAGATATTGTCGGAATACACTGTTTAGTGTTCGATATCTCTAATGTTGACACTACCAAACATATGCCCAAAACATACATATGCACATGTGTATACTTCATGCATACACTGACACGCTCCACGTTAGCACATGCATACAACATGAATACATGCTTAAACAAATTGTGACTCCGATTGCAGGAAGGTCGCAGGAGTGAGAGTGTGGTCCAGGGAGTATAAAGATAAGGTGGTAAAGCTTCAGGCACCAGACACTCGAGCTTCCTCTCACAATACACTTCTTCTAACGAATTTCAAACATGGTGAGCAGACTACTTGTATACTGTGTCTTACATGATTGATCTCAGTTATTCTCTCCCACCTACCGTGAGTCAGGCTTCCCACTGTCTCGCTCCCACCTACGTGGGTCAGGCTTTTCACTATCTCTCCTCCACCTACCATGGGTCAGGCTTCTCACTGCCACTCTCACCCTCAACAGCAGAGTCTGCGCGTGTTGGTGCTGGCGGCTTGCGTTGCTCTTGTGTGTGGACAATGTCACAACTTCTGCCCTGACCCGATCCGTGGGCATGGATTCTTCGTCTGCTGTGATCGTAAGTTGTAGCTGAACTTCCAATCCACCAAACAATATATCAACGTAAAATTAACAAATTTTCTCTTAAGCATGAACTATTGAAAGTTAGGTTACAATGCCCTAAATTATGATATCGGAGGTAGCTATTGAGATGGTTATTTGAGAGTAATCTTTGGTCTCCCAACAGCCCACCCTGGGAGATGTCCACGGATAAGAACAGCATGTCCTCATGGAGGCGACATTACATCTTTTCGAAGAGTAAGTCATATGTTTTCAACTGTGTCTTTGTCAGGCGCTGCTTCGAATGACAAAATGCATTAGTTCATGATTTTTTTTTGTGGGGTGCTTGTATGGTATATGAGGGGGTGAATGATGTTATGGAGCGTATACTGTAAGTGGAGGAATATACTATGTCATAGGGGTATATGTATAATTTTTTTGGAGGGATGTACAAGATTCGAGAGGTTCTTGTACATTGGGGGTGTAGTAGACTGTTCATCACAACACCATATTAATAGTTGTGGTCGACTATATAATTGGTTTCCTCCTGGTCATCTGAGACCAGTTTGTGAAGCACAAGCGTTCACTGCAACAGTCACAGAAGGTTCTAATTTTCCAGCACGTCGTTTAAGTCACACATCTGTAATTGCTCAGTGACTGGAATGTAATATAAAGACTGTCTTGGTCACCTTAATGCTTATTACTTGTTCTTACAGCTATGCCATAAGGACTACGAATGTCCACTATCTCAAAAGTGCTGTGATGACATATGTCTCCGCTACAAGACCTGCAAGCCAAGTGTACATTCCTGATGGAACTGGAAGGAAAATCAAGATCACTTGAAGAACAAATGATCGTACTGGAAGGAAAGTCAAGATCACATGATACAAGACAAGATATATATTTTACACTTTTATTAAGAAACTGAATGTTTAGCACTAGGCTGCTCACAGTCTCTTAGGCCTTAAGCCTAGGCTCTGTTCATTTGTCCAAACATTGCATGTATATTTATTTGATGTTATTGTTAAACAGTGTCGGGATCTTTCAACATTTAAGATTCTCCTCTTGACCACATCTTCATAAATAAGCAAAATACTGGCTAGTTTAATTATATTTCCTTATGAATAAATGAATGTGTTTAGTAATAGGTAGTTTTTTATTTTTTTTTATTTTAGGATATTGGCCTAAGGTCGGTACTTGAACCGGTTAGGTTATTAGGCTTGAGGTCAGGTACTGGAACCAGCCTAGCTGGTTCCAGTACCGTAGATCAGAACCCAACTAAGCGTATTTATTATACCCAGGTTCCCAATTACTGTTGGGGTCTAAGTCATGTCATGAGAACATATTACGGTAATAGGTGGGACTGAACTCTCATCTCTTCACGTCCTAGAAACAACACGTGACTATGATTACAATGCCCATGTCACAGCATCATGGGGGTTACCATGTGCGCTGATCTGTAGGGACACTTCCAATGTCCGTAGGTCTCCTACATACCCTGGTCATACTCAAATGCTCCCAGTACATTTATAGGCCAGCACCGCTCCTGTGCTAGGTAAGTTCACTACGGACTCACCATAGCCCGTGCTACTTGGAACTTGTTCCGAGTAGCTGAATCTATAACAACAACAACTCCCAGTACACCCACCAAACATACGCCTGGACACATCAACAAATGCGCTCAGTCTTCCAACTACTAAGTGTATCCGTATTATAATAACTATACCAATTTAATTTATACAGAAACTAATACATTAACGTGATGTATCAATGAGAAAATCAGTAGGGGGCTGTGAGAGGGGGACTCGAACACACACTCCGGGTGTGTGCTTGCGAGTACCCATAGCATAGGCTGGAGTTCTCCTCGTGGGTCTTGCTTGTAAGAAGTATTGTTAGGTGCTCGGAAAAATATGAGAGTACTGACCTTGTGAAGGAGACTGCTTGGTGCAGTTCCTGGCTTGTGTGGGTGTCATTACTGCGTGAGGCCGGCGCTGCTTTACAGGTGATGATGATATACCTTAGTTTGCCCATCATCAGGTAGCCTGATATTCATCCATTTATTGTTTCTAATATAAGGAACGGTGAATATCTGTGAAGTGCAGGGTTATTTATCTATATTGTGGTAGTCTGAAATGCTTATACCGTGTCTTTTGATGTGCTTGTGCAATTTCTCTCTGTCCTGCCACCATGTGGACTATATTGACTCCATTATTACTATTCTTGGCATGTGAATTGTTTCCTTTTGTTTATTTTTACTGGACTATACTGGTTGCTTTTATGCCCCAAGTCTTTTAATAATCTTATAAAGAAATTAGAGTCTTTAAGATTAAATTGGAGTGATGCCAGGCCATTGAAGGAGTTTACTGAGGACTCAAGGCAACATAGAACAATAACACCGATATACATTTTTATTTAATTTATTTATTTATATATTTATTTACTTATATATATATACAAGAGTTCTTACATTCGTGTAAAGCCACTAGCACGCATAGCGTTTCGGGTTTGATAAAGAATTTGAACGTCAGAATTCTTACAAGGCTAATAAGAATAGGTACAGCAAGGCTAGTAGGCGGGGCATAATGAACTAGACCTTACTCCCTTAGACACTGACAGATATGTATGTTCATATATAGTAACACTTATCAAAATGTTATAGGTTCCCTTCCGTCCATTGAAATTTCACATCACTGTAAGATTAGATGTTTTCTAATATTTTTCTAACTTGAAAGTTAAATCCTTGAGTACATAGAATAGTAGATATATTCTTTAATAACTATGGCAACCATTCGAAAACTTTGTGCCAGCAACAACAAGACATATATGTTACTATGTCCCATGTATACCTTGGATCAAACCACGAACCTACTATAGAGTCATTCTTACAGAAAGATGTTCACACCATGTGAAACACCTGGACACTTTCTTCTAGACAATTAAGGTTTGAGTATGAACTTCAAGGTGAACACAAAGGTTTCAAGTGTGAACCTGACATGTTATTTACTTGCCACTATATGTGAATCCTTACTATTGATCCTAACAACAGATTTCTAATGAATTTGACTGTGAATAAATAATTTATCACTTTAGAAAATGTAGGAGATCTACATCATAGATGATCAACTTTAGGCAAGAGGGTTACTCCGTAGACAAAATATTGAAGTTTTTGCAAGGCAGGGTCAAGTATTTCAGGTATACGCCTCATGCTCTGTAATGATATGAAATACTGGTTTACTGAGAATTATATAAACTATATGTAATGTAGTATTTTCTGTGTAAATTAATGTATGTATGCCATTTATTCTGTTTATTATTTAATAAAGAGAAAACAAATTCTCAAGTCAGGCCAGTATGTGCAATTATGCAGACATTACGAGAAGCCTCGCCAGGCATTGATCTGGTAACGCAGTAACATTGTGAATCTTGAGAGAATCTTAATTGCGTCAGGCAATTATTGATTGCGTAAGGTAATTACCGGCTGCTAAGATTTGTTATTCAGTCTTTATGATCTCGGCGGAGATGGCCACAGATGCCAGACTTGTCCTTCCACTGCTCTTTCAGTTTTAGGGAGGAAATGGCGTCATGAATAAATTATTCACATTTACCATGAAGGATGACATTCAGTTTGGTGGTGAGCTTCAGGTCTACCAACCTCTGGACGGATATTAAGGCCACAACAATAGCTTGTATGACCAACCAGCAAGTATACTTAAAAGTCCTAGACAACGTCCAAGACTAAAGTAAGCTATCGGTGTATATACACAGAAGAGGGGAACACCTCTTAGTGTATACAACGTGTGTTTAGATGTGTTATTGCTAACGAATGTATAAATAAATCAAAGTACTTTATATATATCATTTTACGTACATTTATGCATTAATTAATAGGCTTAAGATCCCTACAAATCATGGTTCACAGTATGTTCAGAGTTCTTTTTGTGGAATTTATATTATGAAATTTCGACATTGTCCACCACATATTAAAAAACAACATTTTCAGCATGTAGGCTCAGAACCTCTTTAGTAACTAGTACATTCCATGCAGTCATTATATTCTCTCTGATGATTTGACCACCCCAGTTCGTATCGTGGAAAGGGTGATTAAATCATCAGAGAGAATATAATGACTGCTTAGAATGTACCCCAGTTCGTATCGTGATCAAACGATACCGAACTCGATCCCCCACATTAAGCTTAATTACTTCTAGTTACTAAACAGGTTGGTCAGTTAGTTATACTGAGCTTGTTGGCCAGTAAGTAATGCTAACGTGTTCATCATAAAAGTATGCTGACGTGTTGATCAGTAAAGTAAAACTAGCTGGTTGGGCAATAAGGTCAGTAAGCTGGTTAGTCAGTAAAACATACTAGCTACTTGGTCACTAAGGTATGCTAACTGCAGTTCATCAGTAAAATATACTAAAGGAATGATGAGTTAAGTAAAACAAGCTGGTTGGACAGTATAGTAAGCTTGTTGGTCGAGGTATTGTAGAAGCCTCGTTCACCACCCTGAGTTTGATAGGCCTTAATTCCAACACTCATCCGGCCTACCAAACATACTTCCCAAATATACATAATATTCATAAACATACTTCCCAGATACATATAAATCCTCTATATATAATCACATTCCTGTAAGTGCTCATAATACATACATACATACCACCTATTTCAAACTTATAAAATAAAAGGACTCACTAATATACAGAGATGTACACACAGATCTATATGATTAAACTTTTATTTTAAGGCCATTATCAATTTTCTTATAAATGCTTAATATAGAAGTAGTACCGTAACATATATGATATAGTAATATAGCGAGAGCTGGGAAATACTATCCTCATACACCGTATAGTGTTCGATATTTATAATGTTCAGATATGTTGACGCTACTATACATACACCCAGAATATACACGTGCACTTATGTATATACCTCATGCACTCCCCGACACACTGCGAGTCATATATATAAGCACATGCACTCACCATGCATATACACTTTCACTGTGCCTTTCTGTCTTGCAGGAAGGTCACAGAAATGAGTGTGGTCGAGGGAGTATAAAGAGGACGTGGTGAAGATTCAGGCACCAGACACACTATAACTTCCTCTCACAATACACTTCTCCAAACGAACTTCAAACATGGTGAGCAGACTCCTTGTGTACTGTCTTACATGACTGATCTCACTTCCTCTCTTCTCACTGAATCTCTTCCACCTACAGTGAGTCAGGTTTCTCACTGAATATTTCCCATCTACCGTGAGTCAGGCTTCCCACTGAATCTCTACCATCTACCGTGAGTCAATATGCTTCTCACTACCTCTTTCCCACCTACAACAGCCCATACTCCTGTTTAGATAGTACTTATGGTAACGATGTGGACCATCATACACATATTGACGTAATGCAGTTAGAAAATAGAATTGGGTACTATTTGGACAAATCGGAAAAGCATCTACCGAGAGTCAGGCTTCTCACTGCCACTCCCACCCTCTCTAACAGAGTCTGCGTGTGTTGGTGCTGGCGGCTTGCGTTGCTCTTGTGTGCGGACAATGTGTGAATTTCTGCCCTGACCCGATCCGTGGACCTGGATTCTTCGTCTGCTGTGATTGTAAGTTGTAGCTGATCTTCCAATCCACTAAACTCAACAATATATCAGCGAAAAATGAGCATAAAATATTGAAAGTTAGGTTACACTGCTAAATATGATAATATGGGAGTAGATATTGAGATGGTGGTGTGAATGATCTCTGGTCTCCCAACAGCCCACCCTGGAAGTTGTCCACCCCCACGAACATCGTGTCCACAAGCAAGCAGCGGCAACTCTTTTCCAAGAGTAAGTCATGTGATTTTAAGTATCTTTGTCAAGCGCTGTTTCGAATGCCAAGATACATTAGTTCATGATGTTTTTTCGTGGAGTGCTTGTATGATGTATGAGGGATGAATGATGTTATCGAGCGTATCTGTGAATTAAGTGGGGATATACAGTGTCATAGGGGGGTGGGGTATATGATTTGTTTGTGTGAGGAATGTTCGAGATTGGAGAAGTTCTTGTATGTCAGGGGAGTCGTATGATGTTGGGGGGTGTAGTATACTGTTCATCACAACACCAGATTAATGGTTGTGGTCGACTATATAATTGGTTTCCTCTTGGTCATCTGAGACCAGTTTGTGAAGCACAATTACTTGTTCTTACAGCGATGCCATTGGGACTACGAATGTCCACGATCTCAAAAGTGCTGTGATGACATATGTCTCCGCTACAAGACCTGCAAGCCAAGTGTACATTTCTGATGGAACTGGAAGGAAAATCAAGATCACTTGAAGAACAAATGATCGTACTGGAAGGAAAGTCAAGATCACATGATACAAGACAAGATATATATTCTACACTTTTATTAAGAAACTGAATGTTTAGCACTAGGCTGTTCACAGTCTCTTAGGCCTTAAGCCTAGGCTCTGTTCACTTGTCCAAACATTGCATGTATATTTATTTGATGTTATTGATAAACAGTGTCGGGATCTTTCAACATTTAAGATTCTCCTCTTGACCACATCTTCATAAATAAGCAAAATACTGGTTAGTTAATTATATTTCCTTATGGATAAATGAATGTGTTTAGTAATAGGTAGTTTTGTATGTTTATTTCAGAATGTTGTCATGTAGTCAGTACTGGAACCAGCTAGGCTATTCAGCGTCACGTTTACCCTCGAACACGACTCAACTAACGTATTATATCCAGGTTCCCAGTTACTGTTGGGTTCTAAGTCATATAAGTTGCTCCCAGTCCATCCATGAGATATACTCCTGGACTCATGAACAAATGCGCTCACAGTCTTCCCACAACGAAATGCATCCGTATTATAACAACTACGCTAATCTCCCAATAGACCTTACAGCCAAGCTTAGTCATGCCGACCACCACAGGCATCCCGTCACCCATTATCCATTTCAACACTCCCCCCCATATTAAAGCACGCTCATTCCCTCCCAGTACGCCACAAATGCGATGACCACATACAGCATGCAAGCGGTCCCCAGTCATCGGAATCAGTATCACACAAGAACTGGGGAAACTACTTAAAAATCCTCACTATATCAGCTGCAAGTAATGAAGATTCCACCGATATACATATGCAACTATCCATCACCTTCTCTTCACTTTCCCTGCCATCTAGAGTCATCCAGACCACCATAACTTCTTTCTCCACCCTCCCCAATAATCATTACACCCTCCCATCACACGCCCACCAAATCAGACAGCATATACAGAAACAATTCCGTTATTCCTTTCCCACCCTTGCCATTACATTACTCCACACAAACACACTGGAATTAAATCCAGTCATACATAATTTCATACTCATTTTATATGTATGTACTTTTCTCTAAATTAAATTGTCATTTTCTTTGTCAAAGAACTATATCTGTAACTATTGAATGAGGCTTCCCACCAGCCTCAAATAATTGTTTAAATAATCTCAAGTATGTTTGCATTTCTCATATATAATTTAATAACAAAAATTATATAAAATTTGCGTTTGATCTCTTGTGAGTTTTGTGGGAATGTGTTATTGTTTATCTTGTGAGTCGCTTGAGTTCTAGTATTCTTTGTGGAGAACGGCTGCTGCGACACAACAGGAACATTGATTAGCACCTACACTGTGGTTGGACCGTTCTCAAGCTCCTCACATCATCCAAGACCATTTATTCTTCACCTCGCTCGTATAACAATCCTGTTTTCACCACAATTACACGCTTGAGAAGTGAAGACAGTCCATCTTGATCCAGGCCCCCCTATTTCGCCTGTCCTCGCGATTGTTCCCAACGTCAAGAAATTGTCTTACTAAAGTGCCCTAACCTAGCTTACCATTGAACTCACGAACAGAAAACGAGGACATTGTCAATTTAGCGAGCCATTACCATTTGCTTATACATCAGTTTTTGGCTTAAGTATACGTCAAAACGCGACGTTCTTTAGAGTTAACAGGATGTCATTATCCCTGGGTGTACAGGTGTACAGGGGGCAACTATAGTTAGGGAACTGCCCAATCATCCTAGAACCATTGTTGTTTGCGAGACGGAGTGGGTGAGGGGCCCTTTCAGTCTAGGAAGCTGACTTGCTTTATTGTGAGTTACATTTGTTATCTGGCATTTATGGAAGCCTATCTTAGCTGTCACGTGATATCAAACATTGTAAAATATTTGTGGAACAAGAATCAATTTGAAAACAAATGACTATAAATTTGGAAATTTTTTTTCTTCTTAAAAAGTAAGTCAACATATTTGAATGCGGTCTTATACAAGAACACCTTCCGGGGTCTTTGACTGTAGGAGACAAGTTTTCCTAGTGTGAGGACCCGCTGCACTGTGAGGAGGAAGCTGTGAGGGTGGTGTCATCAGGGCACCATCAGCGCTCGGGCGGGGGGAAAAACCTTGACTAATATCAGGAAGGGCCAAGGGTACCCCAGTGCCCTTAACCTTCACCAGCCTTTGTTACTGCATTACTCACTTAACCTGTACTCACTCAGGGGAAGCTGTGGATTGCTTGATGCGGTCGGCCGAGCGGACAGCACACTGGGCTTGTGATCCTGTGGTCCCGGGTTCGATCCCGGGCGCCGGAGAGAAACAATGGGCAGAGTTTTCTTTCACCCTATGCCCCTGTTACCTAGCAGTAAAATAGGTACCTGGGTGTTAGTCAGCTGTCACGGGCTGCTTCCTGGGGGTGGAGGCCTGGTCGAGGACCGGGCCGCGGGGACACTAAAGCCCCGAAATCATCTCAAGATAACCTCAAGAAGAGAAGAAGATGCGGAAAGGTCAAATAAACATCCGAATAAATGCTTGATCTTCATAATTACTTACTTTTGATGTTGCTTATACTAGAAGTGGGCCGCGGGGAGTGGAAAAATAGTGAGAGGGGGTTAAGGTGTGTACATCTTATTCTGGAAACTCCTATCATTCTCAAGTGTAAACAGGGCAGGTGGAGGTGTTCAGAGCAGCGATCTTGTCAACAGGAAACCTGATTAGATGTCAACACCTGGCTCCTGCAGGATGCTGACTATTCCTGTCACATCCCAGACACACGTATATCACACCTGCCTCGTTGACACTAACACTGTGTACACCTGGCAGGTCTGTGTCTACACCAGGAAGTTCTATGGGTACATTTGGCAAGGCCTCTTTGTACACCTGTGTGTACATCTGCAGATAGTAGCCTATGTAATACCTGTTATTTTACGCAACGTTGAAATATATATTTTCAATATAATTTCACTATATATCTTCCTTGACATCTGTGGCTTCAGTTCTCAGAGAAAATATGAAAATATTTCCTTTTTACTTTTCCAATTGGCCAAGCATTACTAGATGCCAACACTGTCCCTGGCCAGGTATTACAGGGTGACCAACGCGGTCCCTGAAGTTGAAGATCGCTTGGAGGGCACCAGGTCGTCGCTCTTGTACCTGTGTTTTGTGTTACCTGAGGCGCCACACACACACCACACAAGAGAGAGAGAGAGAGAGAGAGAGAGAGAGAGAGAAGAGAGAGAGAGACACTTAAGTCATATCAGGTGCTGCGTTAT
>WNGS01163947.1:22895015-22912909 GCA_020271785.1 Procambarus virginalis | reverse complement strand
ATATATATATATATACTATATATACTATATATATATATATATATATATTATATAATAGAAAAGATGTTCTACATACATCAGTCATGTGCTTTTTTCAACCAAGTATACATCAAACAGATGTCCAAATCTAGCTCAACTACGTCCACATCAAGAATATATTTTAATAAACTTTTATTGTCATAATATGTAAATAATAATAACAAATCGTTGAAAACAATAGAAAAATATATCGTGCTAAATCTATTACAAATAGTATCTTTTAAAGTGTTAATTATCAAGAATATCTTCTCAAAAATTCAACTCATTATCTAGTAATATTAAGACCATTACAACACTTGTTTGTCTGTGAGTGGACTAATCAGTTATGAAACCCAAAAATTACAATGACAAAACTTAAAAACATTACTTAAGTGTCTTGTAACAATGCCATTATTTATTTCAAATACTCCCAGTCCTGCAAACATGACAGACATTTTTTACAATATTAAGCACTCACTATTAAAAATAGGTACTTACTACTCAAATAAAAATATCGAAGACCACATATACACAGTCCCTATAAACATTCCTTGGTAATGACAACATCCATCACAAATTAAGATGTTTACAAGAAAAAACATTTACTTAGCGTAATATAAAATGGAGGTCGTAGCCTAGTCATCGGACCCCATCGACCGTCAAGCAAATATTCACAGAACGAGTCTCGCCATGATACTACCGAAATTATACGTAATCACATCTCTTGATCAATCACCATCATTTTCTCTACCGGTAGTTCATCCATTCAAATAGTATAATTCTCAGTAACAAGTGTTTCATTATCACAGAACATGAACCTTAAAACTTAAATGTTATACTTATTTTCTTGAAATGATTTACAATATTGGAGATTAAATTTACATTCATTTACAAGGGGGAATTATTACATGATAAAGAGTCTCGTCGAGGACGTGGTGGTGAGCAGACGTGTTTTGGTTCTCTCTGCTACTGGCGTCTGGTGGGCGGACGTGTTGACTGATGCTCGGATAGCGTCACGTTGGGGGTGGTATATGTGCCATCATGGGCTCCTACACATGCAGGCGACGAGTCACAATAACGTGGCTAAAGTATGTTGACCAGACCACACACTAGAAGGTGAAGGGACGACGACGTTTCGGTCCGTCCTGGACCATTCTCAAGTCACAGTCGACTTGAGAATGGTCCAGGACGGACGAAACGTTGTCGTCCCTTCACTTTCTAGTGTGTGGTCTGGTGGAAGGGCCTCTACCACCAGCACATGGTGTCGCCAGGTGCTTGTGTACTGGGAAGTGCTTGTGTTTGGTGATATTTAAACCCCGTCAATGTGAGTCAGAAACGAAGACTGGTTATGACAGCGATTCGGGCGGGTCGGTGGTGACTCCCTAAAAAGAAATTGCAAAAAGTCAAGTGCGTACACAAAGTGTCTTAAACAACATATTGCTTAATGAACCATGTTGCGATGGGTCGTTACAAGTATGAATGACCAGTATAAAGCTAAAGCTTTTGTAACTACTGTGAGTGTGAATTATAAGGGAGTATTGCACCATATAGAAAGATATACAACTTTCAACGGGGAAAATGCGGTGATAAGAATCGTTTCTCGACATTATTCTCTTTCATGATGAATTTCCTGCCACCACCTCATGATGAATTTCCTGTCACCACTTCATGATGAACTGGCACCACCTCATGATGAACTGTCACCACCTCATGATGAACTGTCACCACCTCATGATGAACTGTCACCGCCTCATGATGAACTGTCACCACCTCATGATGAACTGTCACCACCTCATGATGAACTGTCACCACCTCATGATGAACTGTCACCGCCTCATGATGAACTGTCCCACCTCATGATGAACTGTCACCGCCTCATGATGAACTTCCTGTCACCACCTCATGATGAACTGTCACCACCTCATGATGAACTGTCACCGCCTCATGATGAACTGTCACCACCTCATGATGAACTGTCACCGCCTTATGATGAACTGTCACCACCTCATGATGAACTGTCACCGCCTCATGATGAACTTCCTGTCACCACCCTCATGATGAACTGTCACCACCTCATGATGAACTGTCACCGCCTCATGATGAACTGTCACCACCTCATGATAAACTGTCACCGCCTCATGATAACTGTTACCACCTCATGATGAACTGTCACCACCTCATGATGAACTGTCACCGCCTCATGATGAACTGTCACCACCTCATGATGAACTGTCCCGCTTATGATGAACTGTCACCACCTCATGATGAACTGTCACCACCTCATGATGAACTGTCACCGCCTCATGATGAACTGTCACCGCCTCATGATGAACTGTCACCGCCTCATGATGAACTGTCACCGCCTCATGATGAACTGTCACCGCCTCATGATGAACTGTCACCGCCTCATGATGAACTGTCACCGCCTCATGATGAACTGTCACCGCCTCATTCCTCCTCTGCAGCTGTTACAAGATTTTCTCCACTTAACATAAAGTGAAAAACCTATTAAATCATAGAACGGAAACTGGTAATACTTTCTTACATTGAAAGAAACAGTTAACACCACCATTCTACCTTTGCAATAACATCAAGCAGTATAAAAATAGAGGAAGCAGCCACCTTCTAAGCAAGAGGTATGTAATACATATTTAATTATATTTTACTGTCTATACGGTATATTTCAAGTATACTGTATTTTTATAAATATTAATCTCATTTCTACGTTAAATTCTAAATTTGGAACTTTTTAGTCAGGTTTTGTACTCTTTAGGTAGTAATTTTTACATATGCATTAACATACTTTTGGCAGCCTGGGTTCAAATAGAGTCGGCGAAATAAATAATTAAGCAAATCAACTGGCTGAAGATTACAGTGATATTTTCCCGTTGTCCTAAGTTTCAAAGTGATGTTTACCTTCATCACCAAGTAGAGAGTGATGATTCCCGTCATCACCAAGTAGAGAGTGATGATTCCCGTCATCACCAAGTAGAGTGATGATTACCGTCATCACCAAGTATAGAGTGACGATTACCGTCATCACCAAGTAGAGAGTGATGATTACCGTCATCACCAAGTAGAGAGTGATGATTCCCGTCATCACCAAGTATGGAGTGATGATTACCGTCATCACCAAGTAGAGAGTGATGATTCCCGTCATCACCAAGTAGAGAGTGATGATTCCCGTCATCACCAAGTATAGAGTGATGATTCCCGTCATCACCAAGTATAGAGTGATGATTACCGTCATCACCAAGTAGAGAGTGATGATTACCGTCATCACCAAGTAGAGAGTGATGATTCCCGTCATCACCAAGTAGAGAGTGATGATTACCGTCATCACCAAGTATAGAGTGATGATTCCCGTCATCACCAAGTATAGAGTGATGATTACCGTCATCACCAAGTAGAGAGTGATGATTCCCGTCATCACCAAGTAGAGAGTGATGATTACCGTCATCACCAAGTAGAGAGTGATGATTCCCGTCATCACCAAGTAGAGAGTGATGATTACCGTCATCACCAAGTAGAGAGTGATGATTACCGTCATCAAAGACAATTATTTACCCTGTGGCCTGAGGGTGAAGGTGGACGCTCACCACCGCAGTGATGACACAGATTTCCAACAAAATTACCTCTTAATAACCGAGGAGTCTGTGAACCCATGAGCAAGACTTCATGGACTAATAACGAGCAAGGTTTACCTATCTCATCGGTGTATGTGCACTTGATAGGCTTTAAGCCTAGCACTAAACGAAACCAATAGTTATATTATTATCACTAAAACCTCATACTTTTTAGTTTGTGATTTACAGACGCTATCCCTGTTTCCAGTTGCATGATTGATTGCTTGACGCATATAAAATTTATCAAAATCCGTAACGACGAAGTAATTGACGCAGTAAAAAGCTATGCTAATGTAGCCTTTGGATTTGAGTTACGTTCTCGGCTCAGTTACCCAGCAGGAAGAGTCAAGCTGGAGGGGAACTGCTCTTGGGCCCCAACATTATAATTGAAACCAGATGAGAACGACTTTGTGGTAATTCAAAGTAAAACTGTCCCATTCTTTAAGTATGAATAGCTCATAGTCAGATTCTCATTTTTGGACCAGAAGATGTGACAACTCTAGAGGAAGGGCTGGTTTGTGAATAGGTGGTCAAGAGTAAGACAGAGATAATTCAGTAGTACCTACTGACCTTTGTAGGCATATTGTAGCTATATATTCTGTTAATCTGGATACTGTTTAATACATATTTTAATTTTTACGTTTATATGTGTTAGGATCATATAACCCAAAGTCATTCAGTAAATAAATTAGTTTTTGGCGAGACAAATTTAATATATAATTATGATACATAAGCAGGAAAATTTGCCAAGTAGCTGTTTTAAATAAACAAAATTATTTTATCCACTAAACAAATGTGTCTTCATGAAAATAAATTATTAATTCAAAGCAATATTAAGAACAATTAAAGTGTCGGTGCATATTTCAGTGAGCTGAAGATATAAGCAAAAAACAAACACACAGGTGTATTTTGCATTTGTGTAGATATACTGAGGGTATACTATAGCCCTGGACTATGTTCAGAACTAAAGTATACTTTCTGGATGACCAGGAGTTCGATGTCTTAAATTCAACACCAAATGACTGAATTCCCAGTGATAAGTTCCATCTTAAGACGACTAACAGCTGAACAACAGACTGCGTTCTTGATCTCAAATTAATTATAATTACTGGGCAGGTTTACAGGTGTGTAAATCGAGACAGGTGTCAAAGCAGCACTTCTGGTTGGGGACACAATGGCCGTCATGTGGGCATACCTGCGTGGAAGACATGTTCAATGAAAACACTGCTACACATGTTGCTATCACAGTCTAATAAAATTAATTTAAATGAGTAACATGGATTATATTTTAGTATATATTAATTTAGTATAATTAATTTTTAATGCCATTTACTGCAGTTTAACTGCGGATATAAAAATAGACAATTACACAATTATTCTACCAGTAGGAACAAAAATACAAAACGTCTGTACATTAATTAGAACTAACCTGCGGTATTGCTAAGGCAAACCTAGTGCACTCTGACAGAGGAGGAGGACACCGTCCAGGGTGCCCTGTGGAGGAGACGGAAGTTATACGACTGTCAATACGAGACACATTTTAATTAGCATTTTTTTTATTAAAATAGTTTCCCGTTGGCAGGAACAGGACGCCTGTTAAGCTTATCGAAATCTCAGTAGGTCAAAAATAGGCAATTTTTTGGCTGAATACAACCCACAACAGCTGACTAACTCGCAGCTACCTGTTTAGAGTTTGGTGAACATAGGTATCGGGGTTAAAGAATCGAACCCAGGACCAGGTAGTTGTGAGTCTACAACGCTAAAAGGTCACCCAAAAATGCATACTCACTTTCTTCAGGTATCACAGGAAGGTTTGCGGGGCCACAGCAGTAGGCCGCCCCCTTGTTAGGTCCTGCTGGCTTAATACAGTAGTAGTTACAACCATCCCGACGGGGTGGTGGCCTAACAAGCTGACCAGTTACTGCTACCACCAGCAACGTCACTACCACAATTCGCAGCTGCTGACAATAATACATCGGAAATATTAATTAACTGTAATCGAGTCTAATATGTGAGAAGTATCATCAAGTTGATAAATGTTGAAACCTAGCATCAGGCATTTTTTGTTTTTAATATCCTACGATGTTTAGTACAATATAAAAGCATTCCTGGACGACGAATTCTGTGTAAAGTGACCATGATTATTGTAGCTCGGAAGGTAAAGAAGGAGTGAGCAGACGAAGTCTGGATGTGAGTGTGGCAGTTTGCAGCTCTCAGCCTTTATATACATTGCTAACCCGCTCACTTGCCCTTGGTTCATTAGCAATAAACGCGAATGAAAATTGCCGAAGAAGATGCATTTGGAGGACAAATTCTAAACTGGATTAGGGCAGTATTAATAAACAAAACACAAAAGTCAGCTTAAGAGTATGAAGTCTGAATAGAGAACAATCACAAGTGAAGTGCCTCAGGGTTCTGCCCTTGGGCCTCTGTTATTCACGACATACATTACTGAGCTTGATACTGGAATGAACAGCTAAATGCAATTTTTCAGACGATGCAGGAAAAAAGTGTAATACATTAAATTTTCAGTAGTGGGTAATGCCTTTTGATGTTGAAAATTGTTTGTTTCTGACATAGTGGGAAATGTAACACAAAATATACTTCCATAAAGTTAATATTGACAAATCCTTTTAAAAGGGGGATCTGAGATTAATGATTAGTAAAGACCTAAAGCCAAGACAACAGTAATAGATACTAATGTACACATCAAGGAAAACAAAGTTTTCTTTATGAAAGCTTTAGCAATATAAATATTAATGTATAGCTTTGCTGTGTGAGAGAGAAACCTCTAATGGAGTATTGGACGCCGCATATTTACAATGGACAGAAATTCTTTAAAACTTCCGTTTCTAAGTATGTTGACCAATCCACACACTAGAAAATGAAGGGACGACGACGTTTCGGTCCGTCCTGGACCATTCTCAAGTCCTCACAATCGACTTGAGAATGATCCAGGACGGACCGATATAACTGATGGTCTTTTTCATTTGGTCTTTTTGATGAGGACGGGCGGGTTTATGAGCGAAAAGCGCTTTACACCCGACTCACAACTATTGCTTCACCCACGTACTTAAAAAAAAATCGCTAACAGATCCTAAACACCTATCCTAATCTAACCTACGCCTAACTATATATAGAACTTTAATATAACGGTACTAACTTATATAAATTAAAACAAACCTATTTATAATAGGTCGTACTGTATATTTATAATATACAGTACGTTAAAATTGATTAATGCTCCTTGGGAGACGGCCGCATCTTTAAACTTTATATTTGAGAAAATATAAATTTTGAATGTGAAGAACGTTTGAAGTATTATTGGTATTGAGGTTATTAATTGGTATTGAAGTATTATAGGTATTGAAGTTATTATTCTCAAGATAACCTCAAAAAGTATAGTATATGAAAGTCTTTTCATATAGGCCGTGAAATTGGTCAATAAGCCGGCGTCTGGCGGAGCCTAGCCTGAGGACAGGTTGCTTTATCAACAATTGCAGATGTTTACACTGTGGTCAGAGTCAAGGAGGACGCGCACCACCGTAGTGACGACACACATTTCTAAATAAATTACCTCTAATAACCGAGGACTCCGTGAACCCATGAACAAGCAACCTGTTCTCCTAATAGTATGTATTGCATTTTGACGTATACTTTACCTAAGACCAAAAATCTGATGTACTACAAATGGTAGCGGCTTGCGAAATTGACGGGATGTCCTAGATGGAGACTTTTAGTATCACTGATACCTTATTTACTCTTGTGTTGCAGGCTATGAGTCACAATAACGTGGCTGAAGTATGTTGACCAGACCACACACTAGAAAATGAAGGGACGACAACGTTTCGGTCCGTCCTGGACCATTCTCAAGTCGGATGAGAATAGTCCAGGACGGACCGAAACGTCATCGTCCCTTCATTTTCTAGTGTGGATCGGTCAACTTACTCTTGTGTTGATGATGATATCATTATGCACCAAGAGTTTGCCAGTGCAGACTACTGATCACATGCCTCTGATCAATTAATGACTAATCATGTGATGGGGATTTTTAACATCACGGAGCTAGTTTTTGACACCCTTTATATAATCTAGGGATAGCTGCATAAATGCAGATGTGCTTAAATATGTTAATAAAAAATGACGTGCTGAAGCAGTGAGTTAGGCTTGCTGATTCAAAACGACTCTTATTTTCAAGTAAAGATAATGTTCACAGGACATTTGTGGTTTAAAAGTTATCTGCATTTGAATTATTTATCGTTTTTTTTTTGTATTTAACAAACGCTGCCAACTTAATTTTAAGTTCCTTATTACATATAACATCTATAGTCAACCTGTCCTCACATTTAATGCGCTCAACTCGATTCGCTCAAGATTTGTTGCCATTTCGTACCCAAATTTATATTTTTTTTATTTTGTATTCAAAAATATATTTAGTACATGCCAAGGAGTAGACCTATGACCACTCTCATGAGAAACATCTTCCCTTCATCTTCCTTGTGTTTTCTTCTCTTCAAACATTATTGTAAATATGTAGTATTAAGACATAATATGAAAAGTATTTTTATTTAATAGACAAAACTCCTCTCATTTATACATGAAACATATATTCCTTTAAAATAAACACCAAACAATACAAAGTGAACAAGCAAGCCAACGTCCTATAAGCACAGCGGCGTTGTAGTTCAGCTCAGGGAATCATCATTGACTTAGATCCATCTTGAAGTGCCTCGCAGCGGAGCGGCGACTACCCTATCCCTCTCAAGCTAATTGATGTAAAAGTGTGCAGGCTTGCAGGTATGAAGGTCGAGACAGGTGTCAAAGCAACACTTCTGGTTGATGGGACAATGTCCGTCATGGGGGCACACCTGTGGGAGAAATACACATTCCGTATAAAATTGATGTTTTAAACAAGTTTATGTAATAGCCTAAAGACAAAAATATGGGAAACTGCAGAATCGATCCATAGAATCTAGCTCCTATTTGACGACTAAGCTGCCCATGCACCCAATCCTCTCGAGTAGTACATCGCAATTGACGACTAAATCCCCACAGACCAAATATTGATGTACTAAGAATCGCAGCGCTCGAACGATTTAATACATCAATTTAGTGACGCAATGAATGCTCGAGAGGAGGGGCAGGTCCATGATAATACAGAAATGATAAAATTGGGTCCAGAGGAACGAGTCCAGTTATACTCAACATTCCCCATAGAAGAAGAGTTAGTGTGGAATATACCTGTGTCCAAGGTATTTATGATGATTTGATGATTATAATATTTATGATATTTAACACAAATGATTTATCCAGCAACGAGGAGGCCTGGTCGACGACCGGGCCGCGGGGTCACTGAGCCCCGAAATCACCTCAAGGTAACCTCAAGGTAAGGTAAGCGGAAATACCTGTATCTTGGAATGACCTCAACTACCACAAATGATTCACCGGGTCTTACCTGAGGTGGTAGGATTCTTGTGCAGTCCTTGAGAGCAGGAGGACAGAAACCATTGTGCTCTGTGGAAGAGAGGGATGGTTACTTCACTGTCAACACTGAGGAGAGGGATGGTTACTACACTGTCAACACTGAGGAGAGGGATGGTTACTTCACTGTCAACACTGAGGAGAAGGGATGGTTACTTCACTGTCAACACTGAGGAGAGGGATGGTTACTTCACTGTCAACACTGAGGAGAAGGCCAGTTACACTGAAGAATATTTCATGCACGAAGCTAATGATATCAATACTTACTTTCTTCCCTAATTAGGGGAAGAAACGCGGGACCGCAGCAGTACTTGGCGCCCTTGTTTGGGCCCTCGGGCTTGGTGCAGTAGTAGTTACAGCCCGGCTGTGGGGGCTTGGGCCGGGGAAGGTGGCCGAGGGCCGCCACCACCAGCAGGGACAACACCAACACGCGCAGCTGGGGAGAAATGTATATATATATGTTTATCTCTCAGAATGTGCGGTAATATGTTTATTGTTTGTGATGTGTGTCTATGTATGAATACGTTGTACTGAACGGGTGGTGAGAATAGCTTGAGCTTTCTCATCTCTTTGTGTGTATTTTATCTCAATAAACTTATTTCATTTTCAGCTGTGGGCAAGCCTCATCTAGTTACATTCACACACACATAATCCAGGACATATATCTTCGTTTGTGCTGATATGTTGTCATCATATATGTGTGGGATTTGTCTTAATTATATATGTAAAAATTTAATATTGTCTAAAGGAAATTGAGAGAAGTTGGAGTTAGTTGGAGTGTTTTACCCACCATGTTTACTGAGAGTAGCTGGTGGTGGAAGAGAAGGCGAGGCGATGAGGTCCTCAGGATGTGTGTTCTCCTGGTCTCCTGCAGCTCCTAATATACTGTCTTGACCCCCCGCTCACCCCTGAAGCCCACACCTGGCTCCCCCCCCCACCACCCCTTCCTCCCTCACCCCCAGAAACCCACACCGGGGTACGTGAGTGCTTCAGTGTGCACTTAACATTTGAACTTACGAAAATGTTCCTTATCGTTAGAGCTCTTCTGTGTAATGTCTCTCCTATTAATTTGATTTTTGTGGCATTTATGTTAATAGGTGTCTCTACACCACTTTGTTTCGGTAGGACTTGACCAAGAAATGCGTCCTAAATATACTTTGTCGATTTATGAAAATATCATGTGTCTTCTATTCTCCTTCGTTGTAAGATTTTTTTTTATCTCCACCAACTTTTTTGTGCTTAAGAGTGTCTTCCAAATTGGAGCTGCATGCCAGAGTACTGGGCTCACATACGCGTGTATTTACTATTTATGCCTGCAGAATCGTGCTATTAGCTCCTGGAGCCCGCCTTTCTAACCTATATATTTATTCATCTTATTATGTCTACTACATATATTTCTCTAACGCACACACACAAACTAGGCAGTGTAAACAGGAGGCCAGACACAGGATACAGAATAGGAGGTGAAGTACTTAATGAAACAGACAGAGAGAAAGATCTTGGAGATGATATCACACCAAACCTGTCTCCTGAAGCCCCCATAAAAAGAATAACGTCTGCGGCATATGCGAGGCTGGCTAACATCAGAACAGCGTTCAGGAACCTATGTAAGGAATCATTCAGAATCTTGTACACCACATATGTAAGACCAATCCTGGAGTATGCGGCCCCAGCATGGAGCCCGTACCTTGTCAAGCACAAGACGAAGCTGGAAAAAGTGCAAAGGTATGCTACTAGACTAGTTCCAGAACTAAGAGGCATGAATTATGAGGAAAGGCTGCGGGAAATGCACCTTACGATACTGGAAGACAGAAGAGTAAGGGGGGACATGATCACAGCCTACAAAATCCTCAGGGGAATCGACCGGGTAAACAAGGATAAACTATTCAACACTGGCGGGACGCGAACAAGGGGACACAGGTGGAAACTTAGTACCCACATGAGCCACAGAGACGTAAGAAGGAACTTTTTCAGTGTCAGAGTAGTTAACAGATGGAATGCATTAGGCAGTGATGTGGTGGAGGCTGACTCCATACACAGTTTTAAATGTAGATATGATAGAGCCCAGTAGGCTCAGGAACCTGTACACCAGTTGATTGACAGTTGAGAGGCGGGACCAAAGAGCCAAAGCTCAACCCCCGCAAGCACAATTAGGTGAGTACACACATCAAGTTTTTAGCTCTTGGACCCCAGCTTTCTATCCAAAGGTTGTGTAATGTGATGGAAACCTATTGTTTCTATCATATCTACTGGAAACCTATTGTTTCTATCATATCTACCAGGCCAACTACTGACCACTCTCAGGATGCAACCCACAACAGTTGTTTAACTCCTATAGATACCTCTGTTCTGCACTGCTAGGCGAACAGATGCATCACGTGAGTGAGAGGAAGGCGAGGGAGAGAGTGAGAAAGGGAAAGAGAGAGAGAGAATGAGAAGAGGAGAGAGGGAGAGGGAGAGGGAGGAAGAGAGAGAGAGAGAGAGAGAGAGGGGGAGGGAGGGAGAGACACAGAGAGGACGGGGAAATCCACAGGTAAACACAGGTGCTCTTCTGTCAGGGATTTACAGATGATAATCCCCCACTTATAACACCAAAGATGCTGATAGTTGCTTTTAGTGACCTTTATCTCCCTAAGGCTATCTGTCACGATGTGTCTCAGGCTATCTGTCACGATGTGTCTCAGGCTATCTATCACGATGTGTCTCAGGCTATCTGTCACGATGTGTCTCAGGCTATCTGTCACGATGTGTCTCAGGCTATCTGTCACGATGTGTCTCAGGCTATCTGTCACGATGTCTCTCAGGTTATCTGTCATGATGTCTCTCAGGTTATCTGTCATGATGTCTCTCAGGTTATCTGTCACGACGTGTCTCAGGTTATCTGTAACGACGTGTCTCAGGTTATCTGTAACGATGTATCTCAGGCTATCTATCACGACGTGTCTCAGGCTATCTGTCACGACGTGTCTCAGGTTATCTGTAACGACGTGTCTCAGGTTATCTGTAACGACGTGTCTCAGGTTATCTGTAACGATGTATCTCAGGCTATCTATCACGACGTGTCTCAGGCTATCTGTCACGACGTGTCTCAGGTTATCTGTAACGACGTGTCTCAGGTTATCTGTAACGACGTGTCTCAGGTTATCTGTAACGATGTATCTCAGGCTATCTATCACGACGTGTCTCAGGCTATCTGTCACGACGTGTCTCAGGCTATCTGTCACGACGTGTCTCAGGTTATCTGTAACGACGTGTCTCAGGTTATCTGTCACGACGTGTCTCAGGTTATCTGTAACGACGTGTCTCAGGTTATCTGTAACGACGTGTCTCAGGTTATCTGTAACGACGTGTCTCAGGTTATCTGTAACGACGTGTCTCAGGCTATCTATCACGACGTGTCTCAGGCTATCTGTCCCCTCTAATTATCTTGCTTTATAGGTTTGTTTGACCCTCCCTAACCGGTGTTGTACATGACGGTGAAGGTTGACCTTCAAGTGACCAGTTGACGGTGAAGGTTGACCTTCAAGTGACCAGTTGACGGTGAAGGTTGACCTTCAAGTGACCAGGTGACGGTGGACGAGGAGTAAGTTTCCACTGCGATAGACGAGTTTTTCCCTCCAGGTGAACCAGTTCTTGGAAGGGCTTTGTTAATCTTTCCTAGTGTGTTCCCAGTGTTTCGGCTCTTTTGTTTGGGGAGGTGTGAGGGGGGAGGTGTGAGGGGTGGTATGAGGGAGGGGGGTATGAGGGGAGGGGTGAGGGGGGAACCAGCATTACCAGGGTCTCGATCACTGGCATACACAGTGAAGTAGCTACAGTACCTTGTACACCAGTGGGGATGAGCCCTAGTATTGCAGGCTCGAACCCCGGTCGGGTCATTGCGTTCCTGGTGATTATGGTATAGGTATCCGTCCCATCCCGCCATACCTTCGGGACAATGCCTGACGCTCCAGTTCCAGGTATTAACACAATAGTGGAAAAGTGTCTTATTACATATATCTTGCATAAGCCCTTTTCTCTTCCTCCTTGTGTTGCTACTTGTGTGTGTACGTCATGTGTACTTCATGTGTGTGCATTATGTGTTTACTTTTCCATGTGTACATTTAAGGTCCGTACAGGATGTACTCACCTAGGTGAGTACATCCTTCTGAGTACACTATTAATAGTCCGCAATAGGTACCTGGGAGTTTGACAGCTGTTACGGGCTGCTTCCTGGGTGTGTGTACTCACCTATTTGTGCCTGCGGGGGTTGAGCTCTGGCTCTTTGGTCCCGCCTCTCAACTGTCAACTGGTGTACAGGTTCCTGAGCCTATTGGGCTCTATCATATCTACACTTGAAACTGTGTATGGAGTCAGCCTCCACCACATCACTTCCTAGTGCATTCCATTTGTCAACAACTTCCTAATGCATGCCTTTTGTCCATTTGTTTGTGTGTGTGTGAATGTGTGTAAAAAGCCTGAATACATATATACATTTTTTATATATCCTCATTATCATAGCTCACTTAAGTATACACAAAGACAGGATAAGTCATATCATGCTAGAGACTTATCTCAATCATGTTTTAGTCATTCTCATCATGCGGTTTTAATCCTTCTCATCAATACTCTTTTTGGGTCATCCTCATCAGTATCGTCGTCATCATCATTCGTATTATTACTGGCTAGGTACTTGTGTGTTGACCCAGCTCTTGGACCCGGCTTTTAGCTCCTCGTAAAGGGGCATCTGGTGCAGCTCCCGACCTTTAAATGCTTGTTATATCACCTAGTTGTGCTTGCAGGGTTGAGGTTCGGCTCTTTGGTCCCGCTTCTCAACCATCAATCAACTGGTGTACAGATTCCCAAGCCTATTGGGCTCTTTTCATATCTACGCTTGAAACCGTATGTGGAATCTGCTTCCACTACATCACTGCAAGTGCATTCCCTTGTTAGTTACTCTGATACTGAAACGTTCTTTCTATGTGTCTATGTCTCATTTGGGTACTCAGTTTCCACCTTTGTCCTCTTGTGTGTGTGTCCTCTGTATTAAATAAACCATCTTTATCCTATAAATTCTTCGGATAATCTTGTATGTGGTGATCATGTTTCCCCTAACTCTTCTATCTTCTAACAACGTGAGGTTTAATTCCCATAGTCTCTCCTCGTAGCCCATATCCCTCAACTCTGGTACAAGTCGCGAGGTATACCTTTGCACCTTCTCGAGTTTAATCTTGTGCTTGACTAGATACGGACTCCACGCTACAGCTGCATTCTCCAGGATTGGTCTGACATATGTGGCATACAAGATGGACCGAAACATCGTCGTCTCCACATCTTCTGGTGTGTGGTTGGTCATCATATCCTCAGCCTCGTTATTGTGTCTCATCGGCTGTGTATATGTGCTTGCTGACCGTCTGTTTTACTGATATAATTAAATTTCATATTAATCTGCTACTTAAGGAGATTTGTGACCTATTATTGTGAACCAATATACAGGTATATTTAATTTCAGCTCTCTATGAGGGTATATTTAGCAGTCTCTCCTCTCTCTCTCTCTCTCTCTCTCTCTCTCTCTCTCTCTCTCTCTCTCTCTCTCTCTCGTGCCTCATTTACAATATAAATATTTTATTCTTTATTGTGAATCATTATAATAACTATGTTATTAAAATATCTGATTCACCCGTAAGGAAATATTAATGAGACCAGTTTTGTTATCTTTTTAATCAAAATGATATTGAACAATAACATCAATGAGGAAATATAATATCGAGACCTTAGGCTTCGTCATCTTCATGTGGGGTGGGATCCCATCTCAGGTGGGGTTGGATCTCATCAGAGTGGGTTTAAGAATACACAGCTGGCTTGCAAGTCTTGAAGTTAAGACAGGCGTCTTCACAACACTTGCTGGTCTTGGGACAGTTGAAGTCCGTCACACACTTCTGTAAGGACAGACAACACGTATTAAGATAACAAAAATATTATTAACAAAACGGTTACTGAATCATCGAAGATATCAGGCTTCGACTAACCAGAAGAAAAATGGTCGGACATTTCTCCTTCATAAGCTGATACTAGATAACAATATATATTTGATGTCCATCGCACTCGCTAGCCTGGTGTTGTGATGACCACACACACACCCCGTCAACCTGGTGTTGTAATGACACGCCTCTTAGCACTTGACAAACATACATAATGAAGAACAAAACCAAAACTTACTGGTGGAGACGGGAACTTGCCGAACGGACAGACGAACCGCTTGGTGGACAGAACCCAGGATGAGCTGCGGGGTAGACAAGACAACACTCAGTTGTTATTTAGATTTAGATCCCATTTCAGGTGATGTTTGATCCCATCTACATGGACATTTCAGAACGAAATGTCCACGTAACACTGCCTATATAGTGAGCTCGTAAAAAAATATATACAACACTCACACACACGTAGACCCCTTTATCCATCACTGACCTTAATTTTAATGGAATCCTAGCAGTTGTACTGCGATTTTGTGTTTTTAAGGAGGATTATAAGGTTAGACTGGAACTTACGATCACAGCAGACGAAGATCCATGACCTTTGATTGGGTCAGGGCAGTAGTTGGTGCAGGAAGCATTAGGTTTAGGTGGGAGGATTGTGCCCAGCGCGACAGCCACACACGCGGCCAGCATCAACACACGCAGACTCTGTCGGAGGAGAACCACGTACGTGAGAAAAGGCGACTTAGAGAAGCTGAGAGAGAGACGCACGGAGGAAAACTTAATTAAATAATAGGGAAAAAGAGACAGTACTCCGCCAGTGTAACTTTAACAACAGTACTGACGAAACAAAATCCGTAAATATGATACAATTATCAAAATGGAACGATAAATGAGAGATCTGACGTCTGAAGTCGAGAAGCCAAGACGTTCTTTAAGGTTAAGGGGGTCTTTCATGACAACAGTTTACTGAATATAGTCCAAGACTATATTCAGTAAGTCCAAGACAGTAAACTCAGCATATACACGATGATAAATGGGGTAATACACGTCTCAGTGTATAGTATACACGGCTCACCATGTTGGAGGATTAGTGTGGTCGAGGTGTATGCTGTTGAGTGTCGTGGGCAGGTCTGGTGTGTGGCATACAGCGAGGGACTTCTTTATACCCCCCTCGCCCTCACTCGCGTGCGTGCGCGTGTGTGTGTCTTGCACTCACACCTCCTGCCTCCACCCTTCCTTGTATTCATGAGCTTGCACGATTGGATATTAGCTCCCAAGCCCCCGCCATTCTGCTATTGTTCAGTTAATACGGTGTTTCATTCCTCGTCGCTCTCATTGTCATCACTCTTGAAGTTGATAATTGTATTCAATTTTACCAGTCCTCTTGTAAAGTATTCCTCGTGTTTGTGGCTAATGTTGCTTGTAACTAACGTTGTTTGTGATTCCAACGTTGTTTGTGACTAATGTTGTTTGTTACTAATATGGAAGATGATCATGTTGACATCTGCCCAATTTGACTCCATCTTATCTTGACGATTCTCTTGTTAAAGACACTGCCAAATTCCCTTGATATCTTGCACGTCGTTCCAATGTCTCCGTGTCTTTTCTCCTCCAACATTGTGAGGATGTGTGCTCTCATATCCGATTTTTTTTTGTGCGTATTCCAGGTCGACGTTGCACACTCGAGAATCTATCTTACGTAGGTTCTGCAATATTATTCTGGGGTCACATTTGCATTGCCATGTACAGGCAATTAGAGCTACGAGGGTCAGTGTCAGCGCGCTAATTTCATGCCTCACGAGCGATTAGAGCCAGGTTTGAACCCTGGGCAGGGAGGCACCACTGGCCACCCATTCTTAACTGTACGCCCCTGTTCACACAGCAGTAATTGGGAACATGGTTGTAAGACGGCTGGCGGATCTTGTTATTTAGGAACTAGTAGGGTGGGCCTTAAGATGTAGGGAGTATATCTGCTGCTGTACCCACGTTAAAAAGCTATACAGGTATATATGTGTACGTATTGGAGTGCGTATGTATGGGGAGTGCATATGTATGAGGAGTGTATATGAGGAGTGCGTATGTATGGGGAGTGCATATGTATGGGGAGTGCATATGTATGGGGAGTGCGTATGTATGGGGAGTGCATATGTATGGGGAGTGCATAGTATGGGGAGTGCGTATATTGGAAGTGATATGTATAGGGGAGTGCATATGTATGGGGAGTGCGTATGTATGGGAAATCACTTTTGGGTCTTTGTTTGGAGGACGGGCTGCAACCCGTCCTCGACTCAAGTCCATTCCGTTCAGCGGTCGACCCCACAGACACATTATAATTGTTTACCTGCTGTTCATTCAAAACAGGAATTTTCTCAAATATAAATTAATATTATAATATATTAGCAAATTTTGCAATATAGACATAGGTTAGGTTAGGTTAGGTGTTTAGGTTCTGTTGGCGATTATTTGTATTTGTAGTACGTGGGTGAAGCATTTACAGTGTTGTGGTTCGAACAAAATTCGTCAGTGAAGCAATTGTTCCGGAAGTGTTCGAACGTCATCAGTTGTGAGTCGTGTGTAAACCGTTTTTCATTCATAAACAGTTGGGGGGTTTGGCAGGTGTATGGAATCACTTTTGGGTCTGTTGGAGGACGGGCTTGTTGATGAGGACAGGTCAGCGCGTCCTCCAAAGAAAGACCCAAAGTGGTTCCATGCACCCGCCAGAACCCCTGTTTGTGAATGAATTTTTTTTTACACACGACTCACAACTGATGACGTTCGAACACTTCCGGAACAAGTGCTTCACTGACGAATTTTG
>WNGS01163947.1:22878284-22894015 GCA_020271785.1 Procambarus virginalis | reverse complement strand
AAAGACATGTTATCTTGAGTGAGCTTGCAAGAATGAATGTTGGTGGTCGGCTTCTTTGTTGGATCAGGGGTTACTTATCCAACAGGAAGTCATCTGTATTTTTCCAGGGGCATAGGAGTGTAACAAGAGACTTTGAACTAGGTACCCCGCAGGGTGGTGTCCTCAGTCCTACCTTATTTAATATCTTAATAAACACGCTGTTAAACTCTATACCGAGCAAACCCAACGTCCACATCATTAGCTATGCTGATGATATAATGATACACACACTGGGTATGCTAACACACAGAACACTCTTAACTCTGTATTAGATTCATGTCAGGACCTAGGTTTAATTATCTCAGCAGAGAAAACAAAGATACTAAATCGGCGCCCACCCAGGCAGGGAGGAGCTGTTCGCAAGATGCAACTATCTGATGGCTCCCAGCTTGACTATGTAAACAGATTCAAATACCTTGGCCTTGAGGTGGCCACTGTATGGTCCTGTTGTATTCAGACTCTGTCGTCAGTATAAAGAGAGGCTCCGAGCTCTCAAGGCTGTTGCAGGTTATCACTCAGGCTATGGTGCCAATGTCAGAATTGTCAAAATGATGTACCTTGCATACATCAGATCTTTAGTGGATTATGCTGCACCTCTGCTTGTTTTGATGCCTGAAAGAAAGCTTGGAGGGCTTGAAAAATTGCAGAACGAAGCCCTGAGGATAATCCTGGGTGCCCTCGTACCACAAAGATACTTAATATGAGAAAGGAACTTAATATTCTGAGCGTTGTTGATCGTGTTACTGAAATTAACTGTCAAATTGGTATAAAAATGCTTAGGCTAACTCATCCTAATCCTTGCACAGAAGCCCTCCAGATTACTTATTGAAGATCAGCATTGTTCCAAATGGATAACAAAAACTGGAACTCAACTCAGAATGTATGGGTTCATGATTTGTACCAAGAGAAACAACAACGGCACTTTCCTGCACCGTGGGAGGTTACACCCTTTCCAGTTTTAATCCCTCCCTTTCCACCCAAGAAGCAAATTAGAGATAAGCCCAAGCTTCGTCTTGAGGCAAAGCTCAACGCCTTAAGCCATATTGATGCTCTGTCCACAGAGCATTCTCTCTCTCAAATCATATACACTGATGGTTCCCTACACCGCACCACGGGTGCAGCTGGAAGTGCAGTTGTTCTGACAATGGGCGATGGCTTGTACTTTGAGTGGGGAGTCCGTATAAACAATTGGGCCTCTACCCTTCAGACCGAACTATTTGCCTTGATCCTTGCACTGAAATGTGTACAAGTCTCCAAACTTGATACATTAATTGTAAGTGACTCCTTATCATCCTTAAATGCTCTCAACTCTTTAAGACATAACTGTAACATGCTCGTGTCCGAAGCTAGACACAAATACAACAAAATTATTAAGGATGGTAACAGAGTCCATTTCATGTGGTCTCCATCTCATGTTGGCCTCCGAATGCATGATAGAGCTGATAAGTTAGCCAAAGAATCTGCCTTTAAAGGAGCCGTTGAGTGTAACCTTGGATTGTCAATGAGCAATCTGAGAGCAGCAGTACACCGAGAACTTCAACAAGATCTTGTAGATCTGAGGCAAAGTGAAATTGACACCAGTAATTCCATCTATCATCATACTATCATGCAAGAGGAGCCACACATCTATGGATCATCCAATAAAATCAGCAGACTTCTAGATGTTACTGCTGCTCGGCTTAGACTCGGTTACAAGTATCTCTGGGAATTCTCATTATCTGCCGATGTAGACCTGACCAAATGTAAACTGTGTCAACAAAATTATTCGCACACCCTCCGTCACTATGTGATGGAGTGCGAAAAGATACGTGAATTTAGAGACAATTCTATAACCAATGTTCCAGCGATGTGTAAATATTTCATTCAAAATGATCTGCTACCAGAAATTTTAGCCAAATATCCCCAGTTTGCTAACTGTAGGTAGTAACTGAGTGATTGTAACCTATCCACCGCTGTCCACTGGATGGGAGGCGGTGTGCAGGACAAACATATAAATTTTGACACTAGCTCTCCACATATGTCAGTTGCTTAATTTAGAACCTGTACTTGAGGTCGATCTCGAACCCATTGTTGATGTGACGACTTATATTGAATTTTGTAACTAGCTCATCAAGATTGTAACTTGCTTAGCTAAATGAATTGTGGGGTTCAGTCCCTGAACCATTATGTGCCTCTGTAACCCTTTCCACTACCGCCCACAAGATGGGTATGGGGTGCATAATAAATGAACTAAACTAACTAACTACCTGGAAGAGCTTCACCTGCTTGAGCAAGCCGTGAGCTCCTGCCTGTAGAGAGGTTACCTCCCTGGGAGGATGACTCATGCAAGATCATCATCAATGAAATGGCAATGATGCCAAGTTTTCCTGAATTAATGTATTTTCTCTAATTTTTTTCTTATGAAATGATAAAGCTACCCATTTCATTATGTATGAGGTCAATTTTTTTTTATTGGAGTTAAAATTAACGTAGATATATGACCGAACCTAACCAACCCTACCTAACCTAACCTAACCTATCTTTATAGGTTAGGTTAGGTTAGGTAGACGAAAAAGTTAGGTTAGGTTAGATTAGGTAGGTTAGGTAGTCGAAAAAACATTAATTCATGAAAACTTGCTTATTAGGCAAATCGGACCTTGCATAGTAGGCTGAGAAGTGCGTTCTGGCTACTAGGTACGACATATATATATATATATATATATATATATATATATATATATATATATATATATATATATATGTCGTACCTAGTAGCCAGAACTCACTTTTTGGCCTACTATGCAAGGCCAAATTTGCCTAATAAGCCAAGTTTCCCTGAATTAATATATTTTTTCTAATTTTTTTCTTATGAAATGATAAAGCTACCCATTTCATTATGTATGAGGTCAATTTTTTTATTGGAGTTAAAATTAACGTAGATATATGACCGAACCTAACCAACCCTACCTAACCTAACCTAACCTATCTTTATAGGTTAGGTTAGGTTAGGTAGCCGAAAAAGTTAGGTTAGGTTAGGTTAGGTAGGTTAGGTAGTCGAAAAACAATTAATTCATGAAAACTTGGCCTATTAGGCAAATCGGGCCTTGCATAGTAGGCTGAGAAGTGCGTTCTGGCTACTAGGTACGACATATATATATATATCTGAAAACTCACACTAGTATCTAGTCCTGGGGACCATTCAGGCTTGTTTGCATATATATATATATATATATATATATATATATATATATATATATATATATATATATATATATATATATATATCCAGTCTGATGTTGACAACGGCCTTAACAAGCCGAAACGTTCATCTCTCTTCTCCAATTCAAGAGAGAAAGAGCCTTTCTCTTCTCAAGAAAGGCTCGTTGACTTCATGCTCCACAAGGAAGATGAATGCAACGTGCCATTTACTGAGTTTGAATTACTCGCGGCCCTAAACAAAGGCAAACCCACATCCCCCGGTGAAGATGGTATTACTTATGACATATTGCGTCTGCTCCCTTTAGTACCAGGGAATCCCCTGCTTGAGCTGTATAATATGAGCTATGTTACTGGGGAACTTCCTATCTCTTGGACCAACAGTATAATCATTCCAATTCCCAAGCCAAATCAAGAGAATGCTTTCCGCCCAATTTCCCTTACTAGCTGCATTTGGAAAACATTCGAGAGAATGGTCCTAAACCGTCTCCTCCATAGAATAAGAACCATGCTATCCCCCAGATATATGGCTTCATGCATGGAAGGAGTGTGCATCATTGCATCACCACCTTTCTTACCCTGCACACTGAAAAGTCATATACCACCTTCCTAGATCTTAAGTCTGCCTTTGATATTGCAAATAGACATGTTATCTTGAATGAGCTTGCAAGAATGAATATTGGTGGTCGGCTTCTTTGTTGGATCAGGGGTTACTTATCCAACAGGAAGTCATCTGTATTTTTCCAGGGGCATAGGAGTGTAACAAGAGACTTTGAACTAGGTACCCCGCAGGGTGGTGTCCTCAGTTCTACCTTATTTAATATCTTAATAAACACGCTGTTAAACTCTATACCGAGCAAACCCAACGTCCACATCATTAGCTATGCTGACGATATAATGATACACACCACTGGGTATGCTAACACGCAGAACACTCTTAACTCTGCATTAGACTCATGTCAGGATCTAGGTTTAATTATCTCAGCAGAGAAAACAAAGATACTAAATCGGCGCCCACCCAGGCAGGGAGGAGCTGTTCGCAATATGCAACTGTCTGATGGCTCCCAGCTTGACTATGTAAACAGATTCAAATACCTTGGTCTTGAGGTGCCACTGTATGGTCCTGTTGTATTCAGACTCTGTCGTCAGTATAAAGAGAGGTTCCGAGCTCTCAAAGCTGTCGCAGGTTATCAATCAGGCTATGGTGCCAATGTCAGAATTGTCAAAATGATGTAAATAATAAATAATAATAAATAATAATTTTTTATTCAGGTAAGGTACATACATACAAGGTAAGATACAAAAGTTGATGGATTTATAGATAGAGCTAGTACATACAATGCCTAAAGCCACTATTACGCAAAGCGTTTCGGGCAGGAAAAACACTAAGATTAAAACTTAATACTAATTGAGATTAAAGTATAAAATGTGTTGAGAAAAAAAAAAAAGAATGGAAAAAAGGGGGGGGGGAAACATGGCAGAAAAAAGGAAAAATACAATTTGGTCAACAAACAGCATTGTTTAAAATAGAAGACATGGGTTGATATTTTGGGGGTGAGGTAGGTTACATTGAGTTAATTAGGTAGTACTTAGTTTTTATCTTAAACTGGTTGGGAGAGGTACAGTCTTTAACATAATTGGGAAGGTCATTCCACATTCTGGGTCCCTTGATTTGTAAAGCATTTCTAGTTTGACTAAGTCGTACTCTTGGAATATCAAATAGGTATTTGTTTCTGGTGTGGTGCTCATGGGATCTGTTACAACCTTCTAGGAAGCTTTTAAGGTCAGGACTGACATTACAGTTCAGCGTTTTATATATATAAAATACACATGAGAGGATGTGCAGGGACAATAAATCTCAAAATAAACAATACCCAAATTTGTAACAAACTAGATGGAAAATTCCTTGGCGTTCTCATTGATCACAAGCTGAATTTCCAGGGACACATTCTAATTATTTCAAAACAAGTTTCAAAAACTGTTGGCATTCTTTCTAAGATCAGATATTATGTACCCCGCCCTGCCCTGGTTACTCTCTATTACTCCCTCATCTATCCATACCTCAACTATGGTATTTGTGCTTGGGGTTCTTGAATGCCAACAGTTTGCTTATAGATAAGTTTTTCAAATATTTTTGACAAGTTTGGCAGAATTTATATAGATCTGAAGTTGTTAACATCAGTGGGATCACCACATTTGGGACAGGGGTTATTCTCGCTTTTTTTTTTTTAGAATATCTGGAAAGGTTTCTGGTACCCTGGCTTTGCGCCCTGGTGAGGCCACTCCAGACCGACAACCAGACCGCAACACAATAGTCTCCGGAGACTGATGGATGCCTACTATAGTGCTATGGTGTTTTTTCTTTTCTGATTAAATGTTACCTATGTTTATATTTCCATTGTGTGTATTGTACAACTTTTGTTTGTGTTTGTTTTACTGTTCTTGAGTTTTGTTAATGTGTTTCTTGCCTTGTCAATGTGAATGATGATGTTGATGTTTTCTGTGATGTTTTTGTGTTTACCAAATAAAAAGAAAAAATAATTCCGACGTCTGTGCAACATATAATAAAGTCAGCACTCAATAGTTCTCTCTCCTGCTTCCGGATGGAACAGGTTACTTTGTAACTTATAGTTTAGAACAAATCCCGCGAGGTTGAATAGTTTATAAACAGGAGAAGCCTCGCCTGTGCCAACAGACCTCCTGCAGTCCCTTATAGTTTTATGGTACGTCACATTCAAAGAGACAAGTACTGTACATTCACTCGCAGATAGTTTGGAATAGTTGTTTTTTTTAGATAGAAAAGTGATTACTTCAGATTAAAACTACGTCGTCTTGACTATTGATGTTCCATAACGCTAGTAACTTGCTGGTTGGTTCGTAAGGTTATATGGTGGCCTTAATAACCCTCTAGAGGTTCATAAGCCGAAAGGCCAAAACCAAACTAAGGACACTGGCCCTTAACAGAGGCTTGGGTCGTTATGTCCTCCCTCCCCCCACTCATGACTGGACGTTGGGGGGGGGGGATCTTCCTGAGTATATAAGAGGGTTGAAGCCGTTTGGGCGTCACACTTGTCACACAGTCTCTTCCATATAGTTGTCTTCCTGCGATAATTTGTGATAATGGTTGGTACAAGGGATTTAGGTACTTTAATTTTATATTAGAGTTTGTTGTTAGATCTTGTGTTAATTCTGGAGTAATTTCTCTTGTTACAGTTGAGTGTTCTGGTGGTAATGATGTTATTGGTGGGTGTGTTTGGTGGCCCTGAACGTCCCGACGGTTGTAATTACTACTGCAGGAAACCCGCAGGTCCCAATAAAGGCGAAAACTACTGCTGTGGCCCAGAAGGCCTTCCTATTAAGAGGGAACAACGTAAGTATTTAACTTGATAAATACCATTATGACTTGACTGCAAAACTTTACTATAATACTAATTTTTTCCTCAGATCACCGTGGCAGCTGTGCTCCTCCATTGAAGCAATGCACTGGTCGCTTTGCAGCCTTCGCTGAAGTACGTACTTTTCTTTTTTTTTTCTTTTCAATCATGGGGGGTGGGGGTTAAGTTTTTAGAACAATTTAATTATAGAAGAGTCTTCTTTTCTAAAGTAACTAACTTTTTTTTTTTTTCTACAGCCACGCTTGTGTCCCCATGATGGCCATTGTTCCCGCGACGAAAAATGTTGTTTTGATACGTGTCTAGACCACCACACTTGTAAACCCGCCCAGTGAAGATCACCGCAAGCTTAAAAGATTAAAGTAAAGTTTTAATATATAACTAGAGTGGTACTTGGCACCAATATATGCTTTAAAGTGTAATGGTCTACTTGTACTTAAACCCTGAAATTTAACCCTTCTAACAAGTGTATATATAATTTATATATTTTTTTAAACCTTTTACTTCAGTTCTCAAAAAAAGAGCCCTATGAACATTGCATAAACTGTAACAAAGGTAACGAGGCCCACTTCCATTTTAAAATGATTACTAGAAAACACTCCCACTTGTGGTAATCACAAAACACTTGAGATGATCAAATAATGTTTAACACAATAACTACATTATTAAATTTGGAACTAGCAAATACTTGGTTCTGAACTAATATTTAAAAACTTAAAGTATAATTTGCTGCCTTTAACTATGGCCAGAACGTACGTTGAGAAACTATGCAATGTGAAAGAAGCCACATTCAAAAATGATGACTTTTGACTCTGCGCTAGATTTTTGGCCTATACATCGTGACTGGAATACGAGGACCCGTCTACCTCATCTCTTCCCACAAAGATTAGACATACTTCTTCAAACCTTGAGCTGTAGTGTTTTGGTAAGTCTTTGTACCTGTTTTCTCGCATAATTCGCCGCCATAACAGAGGCGACCACAACCGTAGATAAACTTAAATATCAAAGTATAATGGTCGGTATTATGAAACTCTTGACTAAGGAAGAAGTAAATCTCTTCTAGCTTGTTAAAGACCGGAACTGCAGGATATTCTTCCCAACAGTAAATGAACCAGAGAGCTGACCAGTTAACGAACACGGTTGAATTTGACCTAGGTATCTCCATCCAACCCATCCTCTACTACCTTACCTTACCTTGAGGATACCTTGAGGTGCTTCCGGGGCTTATCGTCCCCGCGGCCCGGTCATCGACCAGGCCTCCTGGTTGCTGGACTGATCAACCAGGCTGTTGGACGCGGCTGCTCGCAGCCTGACGTATGAGTCACAGCCTGGTTGATGTAATGGACTAAAGTCCATTACATTCAGCGGTCAACCCCACAGACGCATTCATAAATTTTAACATGCTGTTCATTCAAAACGGGAATTTTCTAAAGTATAAATTAATATTGTAATATATTAGCATATTGTGTATAAATAGGCTTAGGTTAGGTCAGGTGTTTAGGTTCTGTTGGCGATTATTTGTATTTGTAGTACGTGGGTGAAGCATTTATAGCGTTGTGGTTCGAACAAAATTCGTCAGTGAAGCACTTGTTCCGGATATGTTCGAACGTCAGCAGTTGTGAGTCGTGTGTAAACCGCTTTTCATTCATAAACAGGGGGTTTGGCGGGTGCATGGAATCACTTTTGGATATTTGTTTGGAGGACGGGCTGCTCCATCTGTTCAGTTTATATTAGACTAGACTGTTTGAAACAATGGAAGTTAGATTCCAAAAGGCTTTAAAGCGGCAGTATAAAAAAAATAGATCAGAAACCAAATGTGTACAGATAGTACAAAACGTCTTCAAGATTGCGCGACAATGGTTGCCAGAATCAGGTTTATGCTGCAGTTGTGCCAGTCTGACGAACCGCCCAATCCTGAGCATTATAGGGGCAAACTTACCAGAAACTAGATCTATTTCGCACTACATTAGGCATTCAATCATTAGACCGTTCAGACCTACCGGCAAGAGGTACCTGGAGTTTGGCAATTATTTTATTCATGAGGATATCCTCATAATGCACAGTTTGCCAGCGTAGGCTTTTAATTGCATGGCCCTGTATGATTATCCTGTGTGATTGGGATCTTTAGTTTCACATAGCTAGTTCTTGACACTGTACTTGGCTTCACAATCTACAATGATGGAAATGTCCCTAAATGAGTAAAAGTAGAAAAGTAGAGGTCAGTTTAGCCAATATTTCAGTTCAGGCTTTTGGATCCTGGCCATGCTTTAGGAAGAAAGGCCATGGCAGTATATATCCAAAGCTTGAAGTGTACAAAATAAGGAAAATTAAACTATTAAAACAATTTCGGCAGCTTTACTGGTCGAATTTACAGGTGTGGTGATAAAGGCAGATATCAAAAAAAGGATTTCTGGTCGTCTATTCACTCCCCATCATGGGGGGGAAGGAGAATGTACTGCTGAAAGGAAGGTATTGTATACGTAAGATGCTATAATATACAAGTAATTATCAATAGAAGGCACCATCAAATGTGCGGAATAAGAGGGCGCTGAAAACTTATACAATAAACCATTTTCAAGTTTGTGTAAAAATTAGTCTTGCGTGAGGTTGTGGCAAATTTACTTTTGCAGTTATTTAAAGGGGGGGGGGGGGTTGCACGTTCCATTTGCGAAGGGACAGTCTTTAGTAAGTAAAATAAAATGAGGGAATACAGAGTATGAACACTGTCTTTAACAGGAAGAAAGTGGCATACCTCTGAACTTTTCCAGCTTCGTCTTGAGCTTGACAAGGTACGGGCTCCATGCTGTGGCCGCATACTCCAGGATTGGTCTTTACACATGTGGTATACAAGGTTCTGAACGATTACTTTCATAGGTTCCTGAAGGCACGGTTCCTGGGGACCCGCGATAGTAGTAATCTGTGTTGGGACCTTCATTTTTCCTGTAGTATGAGTTACAAGATAGTTACGTTTTCTTCGTCTATATCTACGTCTTTGCTTCATGACGACCACTAAGAATAAATTACTTCTGATGGAAGACTCCAAATACAATTGTAATCGGCTTCTAACCATTAGTGAAGGTTGCTAGACCTAAAAACAAATTAGGTTGAATGTTTTATCTGTCCATGATCCTAAATTTTACGCTTTCACAAGGACTTAAAGGGAGACCGAACTAAACCTCGAGCCGCCCACACTCCGTATACCGTATTAGAACCACTAACTCCCTCGTCATTGGTTAAAAGTTGTGTAGCTAAACGACCACAAACCTTTTTAAAAGTACTTAGGCCAGAACCCACATTTGGGGAAAAAAATTGTATTTCCTGTCCAAGACAAACTATTCCTCGATGACTCATAATACGAGCTTATTGTAAACTTGTAAAATTTACGGTGTTACTGTGTGTATATGTAACTGACGTGATGGATGATTTGTCCACCGTTATTAGGCCTTTTGCACTTCAGTGTATTCGTATGCTCTTACGCGACTGTCGACATGAACAGGTGCATTAGGCGAAAGGAACCTTGATCAATTTATGGCCTTCTAAATCGAACCAGTCCTGATTGAATCTAGAATGAAGCCTACTGTACTAAGACCCTTAGCATATAGCCTAGTATATATGCATGTGCGAGATTAACCCCAAGATTGCCTATACAAGTAGTGTTCATGGCCATTATCAAGTTTTGTCATCTTAAAGTAAATTAGGGCAGTTTGTAATAAACAAAACTAGTCTGGACAAGTTATCAGTAACTACAGGTACCGTCTGTTTTGGATGATGGATTGGTAGAGAAAAAAATATAGAACATTTGTATAAATGTTCTAGTGACATTTACACATTATTCGTATTTAAATATTTAGTAACTACAAATACATTTTTGCGACTAGAGAGATTGAAGGTTTTAGGCGATTGGTGGAGTTACGGTCCTGAAGCGTGCATCAAGATGCAGAGAAGAAACTTTTAGCGTTCAAGTATTACCTCTTTGCAAGTTATTTTTACGTGTGTAGCAAGTTGTCCTAAACAGATTAGTAAGAGGGAACTATATGCCAAATTAGTCGTGTGCTTTACTGTAGTGGAAATTATTCAACCTGTTCTCTAGCAGCCAGTCCTGCAAAGATCCGAAGTGCATTCCATGCACCCGCCAAACCCCGGTTTATGAATGAAAATCTATTTACACACGACTGTACTGATTTCGTTTGTCCACTTCCGGAACAAGTACTTCACTACATAATTTAGTTTGGCCCACAACGCTGTAAATGCTTCACCCTTTTACTACAAATAATCGCCTACAGAACTTAAACATCTAACCAGTGCCTAAATATGCACCAAATATAATAATTTATATCCGAGAAAAGTTCTGTTTTGAATGAACAGCATGTTAAGATTTATGAATGCGTCTGTGGGGTCGACCGCTGGATGGAATAGACTTTATCCGGGGACGGGTTGCCTCTAGTTATAGTAGCTTTAAGTAAAGAATGTCCAATGTTAATATGATAGCGGCTCGCAACATTAATTGCCTGTTAGGTTGTATATTCTTATGCCCATTGGATCTGCGAGGGCAATCAAATTTATCTTTTTTGACATAGCAATTTTATGCCGGGCTGTTGTATAGGTTAGTGGAAATAGTAGTGGACTCAAACACGTGCATTTAAAACTAAAAAGATTTAAGTTTAAGGTTTAATAGAGCATAGATTATACCTATAATACTAGTTTAAAAAATAAAATCTTGTGCGGGAGGAGTCAGAGCCCAAGTGGAGGTTTACAAGTATGGTAATCGAGACACGTGTCGAAGCAGCACTTTTGGTTCGTCGGACAGTGACCATCATGCGGGCACATCTATGGCAGAGTAGTAGAGTTATTAGCTATCAATGCATATTAATAGCATTTGAAATTAGTCAAATATATACAACATAACTTGTACAATTTGCGCCGTAAAGCTTTAGCGAAAGATTCACAGTTTAAGTAAAAGGTTTCACCTTGGTTCGAGCAGCAGGACGCTTCGAGCAACGTTTCAAAGGAGCTTCACACACACCACGATGTTCTGCGGAAGGAACACAAAATAGTAGCGAACGTGTCAATTAATTGATCATTTTTAACAAGCGAGGAAGTTACTAACTTTCTTCCTTTAAGTATGGAAGATGGTCTGGGCCACAGCAGTATGTAGAGCCACTGTGGCGCCCTTCAGGTTTGATACAGCAAGTGTGGCAGTCCCTGGTGTCGTCGTGAGGGCGGGCCAGCGACGCCGCCACCAGCATAGTCACCACCATAATGTACAGCTAACAGGAGGAAACCATCCTCAAGATCATTCATCGTGTTGGAAAATAAATTATGAACGCGATGAACATAAAAAAAAGATTTAAAAATTACAATGAAACCAAGTTAAAAGATAAATACACTTTAAAAAATTTCGACAAGTCAGGTTCCACCGACTTACTAGTCGGTCCATTCTCCTAAGGTTCCCCAACGTAAAGACACTTTCATATTAAAGTGCCCTTATCCTAACCCACCAGAGAACCCAAAACAGAAAAAAGGTAGTGTCAATTTCGCAAGCCGGAGTCATTTTCTAGCAATAAAGTTTTTAGGCCTTCAGTACAGTACGTCAAAATGCGACGTTCCATCAATAAGACAGGTTGGAAGAGCCTAGCATCTTCCGGGCTATAGGCAGAGAAGAGTCCCTCTTAATTTACTTCATCTTAAAATTAATAAAATGAGAAATTATCTAAAGTTAAACGTTAATGAATGTGTAGTTAGTGACAAGTACCTCTGAAGCAGCAAAAGGATTCAAGGTTATTATGTAACGATAATTCTACAGCTGCAAAAATTACCCCAAGTTTAAATATAAATCAAGATACTTTATTTCGTACAATAAATATTAAGAAGTGAAAATAAAATTGTAGTCCCAAACACATACTAATAAACGTTTAAATTATAGCGCAGCAACCCCATCAACAAATCATTCTTACACTAACCATTATGCTCAGAGTAACGAGGTATCGTGATAACGAGGCCCTGAGGCGAGTGTGAGTGTTGGGCCTCCCGGAACCTTATATATAGCAGTCTCTCCCCCACCCCCCCTACCCTCCATGAAGCCTATCGTGGCGTTGTGGAACGTCATTGTTAAAACGTTCTTTGGGTTGTGGTTTGGTTTGGGAATGAGGCCTGGAAACCTTCTTCTTGAGAATAGGTGCAGTTTGCATGAAGGGTTAACCCTCCCGATGACTGCACCAGGACAGATGTAAGGAGACGCATTGATGGTCAGGAGGAGAAGAAAGTCAAAAGCGGTAGATGTGATGGGCCATAGAGCGAGGAGTGGCGACGAAAACAGAGGCGGACGTTAGAGGGAGACACCCCGCACCGGGGGGCGGGGCGTCGTGTTCACGGCGGCAGCTGATCCATGCACGGCGTAGCAGTGTGCACAAGACGGGAACTAATACTTCTCCGGAAACTTGTATATCGGAAAGCGCAAGCAGTACGCTTCCCAAATCACCCGCTCGTCAGCTGGCAGCCGGCCACCAGGCGGCGCCCTCGGCTGAGACATCCTATCCGGCACCCGATACACAAACTCCTTCACCCGCGACACCCAGACAGTGGACGAGCACCACGGGATCGGAAGCACCCGGGCATCCCGATAAGGGCCCAACTCCGGACCCTCACAGGGCACGACCCCAGCAGACGGGACGAGGGAACCCCCAGACCGGGGCAAGGAAGGAGGGGATACAGCAGGGGATGCAGGCGCGGCACCGACCCCACCACCGGGCACAGGAGCCGAGCCCCCCTGGCGCACATCTTTCCGCAACTTCACGACGAGGTCTCGAACATCAGGGACAACCCCCCACTGCGGAGATCCAACAGCAGGTGACGCAGGAGGGGGGACACAGGTAGCAACTTCGGAGCCTCGCACAGCACCATCATCCACGGCGGGGGGCGCCAGATCACCATACTCCCCTACCTCCTCCCAAGGCACACCACGAAGGGGGGAGACACTCCGAGCCCGCCGCACCACACCACGCCCAGCAGGCCCCGCCGCAGGCACTGCCACCATCTTCACATCCACACAGGACACACCCGCACCGTCCGAAGAGTCCACTGAGGCCACATCACCCACACTGTCTACTTCATCCACGGAAACAGCCTCAGAACACCGACGAGCACGCTTCTGCAAAGGGATGGAAAGAGCAGAACTACAGTCGCCAACACACAGGCACGGCAGGCACCTCACCTTGCTGAAGCACCTCCTTCAAAACAGCAGAACCCGCGTCCCCGGGAGCCGGTATCACATCCACAGGCGAGGGCGGGACATGGACCTCCACCAGGACACCCTTCACTACAAGCAGTTCAGGCGACGGCCTGAACACCCACCCCAGGGGCCACAGCAGTCACAGGACGAGGCACACGGGCCGGAGAACTCGCCTCAACAGGCGGAGCAGCAGACAGGCAATCAGGCGCCTCAGGCACAGCACCCACACCATCCTCAGAATCGTCCGAACGCAACAGGGGCGGAAAATCCTCCGCACGAAGAACATGCACCCGACCAGTTGCTCCCACGTCGCACGCTGCAGCCAGATGACCCTCGTGACCACACCGATAACAGGTGCGCGGTTGACCCCGGTACAGGCAGTGGAGCGTATAACCCAACACGGACATCGACGACGGGACACTACACTTCAGTGACATCGTCAGGGTGCGGGAGCCGTCAAGCATACCAACACAGTGCCCGGCAACGACCTTGTTTCAACGAACACTTAACACTGTCCCAAAGCGTTCAAAACAGGAGGTTAAAAAGTCGTCCTGAAATTCGAAGGGGGCACCATGGACCGTCACAGACGTCAAGGTAACACTAAGATTCACCACCTTAACGGAGCCAACAGTATCAGGGAGAGGGTAAACACGCCCCTCACACCGTGCGAGAAACGCCTGAAAGGCAGCCTGGAGGCGGAACTTGACCACAGCACGGTTGCCCTGAAGCAGCTGGATGCCCACCAGGTCCGACAGCTGCACATGCAGCACGTCCACCAGGGCGACACCAACCAATGGATGGTCCACCGGCACCGTAAATGCCAGACCAGCCGACAACGTCCTCGTCACTGGGGGGTGAGAAGTCCCCATGGCTAAGCCAAACGTCACCCTGTCAGTGGCAAACTACCACCAGCAGGGCAAACCAGCAATCACCCAACGTAAACACTAGCCAGGAGCGGAGAGACCTCAGGAACGTCTAACCCGGCCGGCGGTCACCACCCAACTCCCTGGAAACCTCAGGAGGGATATTAAGGCCTGTTAACCTAAGAGGGTTATCAAAGCCAATCTAACTGGGGAGTTATGGAGGTCGTGACAGGAGCTTATTGCTCAACAAGCAACTTTACTTTAGTCCTAGACTAAAGTAAACTTTGTGTGTAAATACACGGAGAAGCAGAATAAAACCTTGTGGTGAATATGTCCCTGGCAATACACCTTTATCTGCATCAAACAATATCATGCAAACTTTGTGGGAACGCGACATGCTCTGGCGAACTAGACCAAAGGAAACGGCCCACTAGACCATACCGTGTAATTTTCAAGTGAACACGCTCAACCAGTATGACACTTCAACACTATCAAAAACTTTTAAATAAAACTGTTACCCAATGATTGGCTCAGTCAGCCTGTTACTCTTATCGTGGTCATCACTAGGCCACCGACTAACCTTCTGTATGATGCAGCACACAACAGTCGCTTGGCTCTGAAGTCCATATTTACTATTAGGTAACAGAGGCACCGGGATGCAAGGACACGGTCCCAAATGTTTCGACCTACCACGGGTCAATGGATTGTGAACCGAGTTCTACAGTGACGGGATAGTGGGAGTTTTGTTCCCTGGTACAAGCTGGCAACTGAATTATTTATTTCTTTTCATTTATTAAGCTGTGAAAAAAATGGAAAATAAAAATGAACATTAGTCATTAGGTCAACACTGAGGAGTGCTCAGTAAACAGATGTTGCTGCTCTAATGTTATTAACATCTTTATTGACAAAATTTCATTACAATTTTGCCTAATCTGAGTTTTTAATGAAGTCTTATTTAAGTGAGGATAAGACAATAGGTCTGAACTATAGGCTGAAGCACATAGATATCATGGT
>WNGS01163947.1:22861935-22877284 GCA_020271785.1 Procambarus virginalis | reverse complement strand
CTATAGAACTTAAACATCTAACCAGTGCCTAAATATGCACCAATATAATAATTATATCCGAGAAAAGTTCTGTTTTGAATGAACAGCATGTTAAGATTTATGAATGCGTTGTGGGGTCGACCGCTGGATGGAATAGACTTTATCCGGGACGGGTTGCCTCTAGTTATAGTAGCTTTAAGTAAAGAATGTCCAATGTTAATATGATAGCGGCTCGCAACATTAATTGCCTGTTAGGTTGTATATTCTTATGCCCATTGGATCTGCGAGGGCAATCAAATTTATCTTTTTTGACATAGCAATTTTATGCCGGGCTGTTGTATAGGTTAGTGGAAATAGTAGTGGACTCAAACACGTGCATTTAAAACTAAAAAGATTTAAGTTTAAGGTTTAATAGAGCATAGATTATACCTATAATACTAGTTTAAAAAATAAAATCTTGTGCGGGAGGAGTCAGAGCCCAAGTGGAGGTTTACAAGTATGGTAGTAGACACGTGTCGAAGCAGCACTTTTGGTTCGTCGGACAGTGACCATCATGCGGGCACATCTATGGCAGAGTAGTAGAGTTATTAGCTATCAATGCATATTAATAGCATTTGAAATTAGTCAAATATATACAACATAACTTGTACAATTTGCGCCGTAAAGCTTTAGCGAAAGATTCACAGTTTAAGTAAAAGGTTTCACCTTGGTTCGAGCAGCAGGACGCTTCGAGCAACGTTTCAAAGGAGCTTCACACACACCACGATGTTCTGCGGAAGGAACACAAAATAGTAGCGAACGTGTCAATTAATTGATCATTTTTAACAAGCGAGGAAGTTACTAACTTTCTTCCTTTAAGTATGGAAGATGGTCTGGGCCACAGCAGTATGTAGAGCCACTGTGGCGCCCTTCAGGGCGCCACAGTGTGTGGCAGTCCCTGAAGTAAGTGTGTATACTGCCATACAGTAAGTGTGGCAGTCCCTGGTGTCGTCGTGAGGGCGGGCCAGCGACGCCGCCACCAGCATAGTCACCACCATAATGTACAGCTAACAGGAGGAAACCATCCTCAAGATCATTCATCGTGTTGGAAAAAAAATTATGAACGCGATGAACATAAAAAAAGATTTAAAAATTACAATGAAACCAAGTTAAAAGATAAATACACTTTAAAAAAATTTCGACAAGTCAGGTTCCACCGACTTACTAGTCGGTCCATTCTCCTAAGGTTCCCCAACGTAAAGACACTTTCATATTAAAGTGCCCTTATCCTAACCTACCAGAGAACCAAAACAGAAAAGGTAGTGTCAATTTCGCAAGCCGGAGTCATTTTCTAGCAATAAAGTTTTAGGCCTTCGGTACAGTACGTCAAAATGCGACGTTCCATCAATAAGACAGGTTGGAAGAGCCTAGCATCTTCCGGGCTATAGGCAGAGAAGAGTCCCTCTTAATTTACTTCATCTTAAAATTAATAAAATGAGAAATTATCTAAAGTTAAACGTTAATGAATGTGTAGTTAGTGACAAGTACCTCTGAAGCAGCAAAAGGATTCAAGGTTATTATGTAACGATAATTCTACAGCTGCAAAAATTACCCCAAGTTTAAATATAAATCAAGATACTTTATTTCGTACAATAAATATTAAGAAGTGAAAATAAAATTGTAGTCCCAAACACATACTAATAAACGTTTAAATTATAGCGCAGCAACCCCATCAACAAATCATTCTTACACTAACCATTATGCTCAGAGTAACGAGGTATCGTGATAACGAGGCCCTGAGGCGAGTGAGTGGGAGGTGGATTGATGATGATTGATTGTAAAGATTAAGCCACCCAAGAGATGGCACGGGCATGAATAGCCCGTAAGTGATGGCCCTTTTGAGCCATTACCAGTATCAAGAGATGATACTGGAGATCTGTGGAGGCGCAACTGTACCCTGCGTGCGGAGATGACTCCCGGGTGAGTGTTGGGCCTCCGGAACCTTATATATAGCAGTCTCTCCCCCACCCCCCCTACCCTCCATGAAACCTATCGTGGCGTTGTGGAACGTCATTGTTAAAACGTTCTTTGGGTTGTGGTTTGGTTTGGGAATGAGGCCTGGAAACCTTCTTCTTGAGAATAGGTGCAGTTTGCATGAAGGGTTAACCCTCCCGATGACTGCACCAGGAGAGGTGTAAGGAGACGCATTGACGGTCAGGAGGAGAAGAAAGTCAAAAGCGGTAGATGTGATGGGCCGTAGAGCGAGGAGTGGCGACGAAAACAGAGGCGGACGTTAGAGGGAGACACCCCGCACCGGGGGGCGGGGCGTCGTGTTCACGGCGTAGCAGTGTGCACAAGACGGGAACTAATACTTCTCCGGAAACTTGTATATCGGAAAGCGCAAGCAGTACGCTTCCCAAATCACCCGCTCGTCAGCTGGCAGCCAGCCACCAGGCGGCGCCCTCGGCTGAGACATCCTATCCGGCACCCGATACACAAACTCCTTCACCCGCGACACCCAGACAGTGGACGAGCACCACGGGATCGGAAGCACCCGGGCATCCCGATAAGGGCCCAACTCCGGACCCTCACAGGGCACGACCCCAGCAGACGGGACGAGGGAACCCCCAGACCGGGGCAAGGAAGGAGGGGATACAGCAGGGGATGCAGGCGCGGCACCGACCCCACCACCAGGCACAGGAGCCGAGCCCCCCTGGCGCACATCTTTCCGCAACTTCACGACGAGGTCTCGAACATCAGGGACAACCCCCCACTGCGGAGATCCAACAGCAGGTGACGCAGGAGGGGGGACACAGGTAGCAACTTCGGAGCCTCGCACAGCACCATCATCCACGGCGGGGGGCGCCAGATCACCATACTCCCCTACCTCCTCCCAAGGCACACCACGAAGGGGGGAGACACTCAGAGCCCGCCGCGAACGCTTCGAGACAGGCCGCACCACACCACGCCCAGTAGGCCCGCCGCAGGCACGGCCACCATCTTCACATCCACACAGGACACACCCGCACCGTCCGAAGAGTCCACTGAGGCCACATCACCCACACTGTCTACTTCATCCACGGAAACAGCCTCAGAACACCGACGAGCACGCTTCTGCAAAGGGATGGAAAGAGCAGAACTACAGTCGCCAACACACACAGGCACGGCAGGCACCTCACCTTGCTGAAGCACCTCCTTCAAAACAGCACATCCCCGGGAGCCGGTATCACATCCACAGGCGAGGGCGGGACATGGACCTCCACCGGGACACCCTTCACTACAAGCAGCTCAGGCGACGGCCCGACACCCACACACACCGGCTCAACAACCCCAGGGGCCACAGCAGTCACAGGACGAGGCACACGGGCCGGAGAACTCGCCTCAACAGGCGGAGCAGCAGACAGGCAATCAGGCGCCTCAGGCACAGCACCCACACCATCCTCAGAATCGTCCGAACGCAACAGGGGCGGAAAATCCTCCGCACGAAGAACATGCACCCGACCAGTTGCTCCCACGTCGCACGCTGCAGCCAGATGACCCTCGTGACCACACCGATAACAGGTGCGCGGTTGACCCCGGTACAGGCAGCGGAGCGTATAACCCAACACGGACATCGACGACGGGACACTACACTTCAGTGACATCGTCAGGGTGCGGGAGCCGTCAAGCATACCAACACAGTGCCCGGCAACGACCTTGTTCCAACGAACACTTAACACTGTCCCAAAGCGTTCAAAACAGGAGGTTAAAAAGTCGTCCTGAAATTCGAAGGGGGCACCATGGACCGTCACAGACGTCAAGGTAACACTAAGATTCACCACCTTAACGGAGCCAACAGTATCAGGGAGAGGGTAAACACGCCCCTCACACCGCGCGAGAAACGCCTGAAAGGCAGCCTGGAGGCGGAACTTGACCACAGCACGGTTGCCCTGAAGCAGCTGGATGCCCACCAGGTCCGACAGCTGCACATGCAGCACGTCCACCAGGGCGACACCAACCAATGGATGGTCCACCGGCACCGTAAATGCCAGACCAGCCGACAACGTCCTCGTCACTGGGGGGCGAGAAGTCCCCATGGCTAAGCCAAACGTCACCCTGTCAGTGGCAAACTACCACCAGCAGGGCAAACCAGCAATCACCCAACGTAAACACTAGCCAGGAGCGGAGAGACCTCAGGAACGTCTACCCGGCCGGCGGTCACCACCCAACTCCCTGGAAACCTCAGGAGGGATATTAAGGCCTGTTAACCTAAGAGGGTTATCAAAGCCAATCTAACTGGGGAGTTATGGAGGTCGTGACAGGAGCTTATTGCTCAACAAGCAACTTTACTTTAGTCCTAGACTAAAGTAAACTTTGTGTGTAAATACACGGAGAAGCAGAATAAAACCTTGTGGTGAATATGTCCCTGGCAATACACCTTTATCTGCATCAAACAATATCATGCAAACTTTGTGGGAACGCGACATGCTCTGGCGAACTAGACCAAAGGAAACGGCCCACTAGACCATACCGTGTAATTTTCAAGTGAACACGCTCAACCAGTATGACACTTCAACACTATCAAAAACTTTTAAATAAAACTGTTACCCAATGATTGGCTCAGTCAGCCTGTTACTCTTATCGTGGTCATCACTAGGCCACCGACTAACCTTCTGTATGATGCAGCACACAACAGTCGCTTGGCTCTGAAGTCCATATTTACTATTAGGTAAACAGAGGCATCGGGATGCAAGGACACGGTCCCAAATGTTTCGACCTACCACGGGTCAATGGATTGTGAACCGAGTTCTACAGTGACGGGATAGTGGGAGTTTTGTTCCCTGGTACAAGCTGGCAACTGAATTATTTATTTCTTTTCATTTATTAAGCTGTGAAAAAAATGGAAAATAAAAATGAACATTAGTAAAGGTCAACACTGAGGAGTGCTCAGTAAACAGATGTTGCTGCTCTAATGTTATTAACATCTTTATTGACAAAATTTCATTACAATTTTGCCTAATCTGAGTTTTTAATGAAGTCTTATTTAAGTGAGGATAAGACAATAGGTCTGAACTATAGGCTGAAGCACATAGATATCATGGTCACAATCAATGTTTTAATGTACTAATATGTAGAACAACAACTTTCTATTGTGCACTGCCACACAAGGGCAGGGGTGGGTTCATAAGAGATGCAGCTTAAAAATAATGAAAATAAAAATTTTCTTCATTCTTTAAAATGGACAAGGAAAATTTGGACAAATCGTTATATACGCAGTCGTTGTTATGTATTCTTGACACGTGAGTTGAGGCTGCGTCTCCACTGTTGAATGACTTCCAGTGTTTCTAATTTTCTGTTACTTAGTTTGGATGTTTGAGTGAGTTGGCTGTATGTGGGGGTTTATTGTATTAGGCTATTTTATTTGGCCCGTGAGTTGGACATCTGGCCATCCTTGTCCTGCTCTTGGGTGGTGTCCAACGTTGCCATGAATTTGTCTTTGTCATTGTGCTGTCTTGTTCCCCTTTGTTCATGGGACCTTAAGTGTGCGTGTGATTCTGTTGCGAGGTTCGGAGATGTCTCCTTTTGTGGCTAGTTGCGACTGAGCCGTGTATGTATGTAAAAAAAATTACCTACTTAAAATTATGTTAGATTAAGGCTCTGGCCAAAATGCTATGCGTGTTAGTGGCTTTACAAGAATGTAAAAACATCAGTTCTATGTACTCTCATAAACCCAATGTACCTTCTTGTATATATATAAATAAATTAAATAATAAATAAGTATGCTTTGTGCAGCTCTGACCTTGGGATGTGTTCATTCAGGGCGTGTGTGTGTGTGTGTGTCTCTCTCTCCTCTGTCGTGGTCAGTTGTATTGTTATGTTTTCATTGGATTGATGTATGCTTCTTTTGTTGGATTTTCCTTGATGGGATTTATTGCGTTTTGGGTTCTTCCCTGTTTTTTATTTATTTTTATTTGACCGTGATTTAGGTAGGTGGCAACGGTCTCCGTTTGTTGAGGTCCTTAGTGTGTTATTATTTTTTATGTTTATATGTATTTTCTGTCGTGTGGAGCTGGTGCTATGTATTTGCACTAGCTTATCTGTGTTCTACTTGTGTGGATTGGTGTACATATTGTGCGCGTCTGGGCCCCTGGGTACGTGTATTTTGTTTTTGCGTTGTGTAGACATTGTTTTATATAGTAATGTACTGGTTTTATGTATAGTTGAGTGTTGGTTTGGTGCACTGTTTCATGTGGTGTTCGTGTACAGGAATGCTACTTTGGTAACTTTACTTTTACTTGTATATAAATGTTGTTTTATATGATAAAGAAAGCAAAAGTAAACTGCCCAGCCTCTCGAACACGAAGTTGAAACGTGCACTAATGTACAAGTACTGTACTGACTCCTTATTTTCACAGTACAGCCAGGCTCACGGGGTTAGGTCAACTCCTACACATGACAGTTCGACGATGCTCGTTTTCCCGATTATAAAAGAAGTACTTATCGTTAGGGAGGAGTCAGACCCCCCCCCCATCCATCGCCAGATCTCTAGTATCAGCTATTGATACAGATAATGGCTCCAAAGAGCCTCCACTTACGGGTTCACCATAGCCCGTGCTACTGGAACTTCTTGTTCTGAGTAGCTGAAACTAAAACAACAACAACAGTTAGGCTAGCTTGTATTAGGCTAGGGTGGCTTAGACTCGGGTGGGTTTGGTTAGATTAAATAAATAAATATAAATATGTTTATTCAAGTAAGGTATATACATACAAGTGATGTTATGTTAATGGATCGAATTATAGATAGAGCTAGTTAAAGTTAGGTAGGTTTTGGATTAGGTTCGTTTGGGTTAGGTGAGGCTGGTTTTAAAATGTCAACGAGCAATCTTGTGTGCAGTGGACTTTGTAACAAGGCAGACAAGCTTTTCCTTCTTATATATGCTCATATACTGAGCAAATGGGTAATATATGTGAAAAACGTATATAAAGGGTATATGGCACAAACTTTCATAGGCGGTTGGTCGTTTAGCTCAGAACGTCATGTGACAAAGTGTGCTGGGAAGACGGGACACCACGAGTGTAGTTCTGATCCTGTAACTACACTTAGGTAATTACGAGTAGTGCGGGTTCCCACCGCCAGGTAGTTATGACGTCATAGACAAGGGCTTATATAAGGTGGTAAGCCGGATTGGTTTTCATTCACACGCCTGACTTCTGGTTAAGTAGTTCTTCAAGGTTTGTTTTTCATAATGGTAAGTTGTATAATGCATGGATTTTACTTAGTCCGTGGTTTAAATAATTCTTGTGGTTGACAAATAGATGTAATATTATGAAAGATCTTGGAGTTAACTAAATATTATAATGGTTGAGGTCTAATGAAATTTTTTACGTAATTACTTAAATTTTTACTGTAACAAGAGTAGTTCTACTTAGTAGTTAAACACAAATTGTGCTTAAACTAAACCTCCACTATCGGTTTTTGTTAAATTATAAACACGCCTACTGAAAGCTGAAATACTTCAGCGGTCCGGCGTAAAAAAAAAAAAAAAAAAAAAAGAAAAAAACTTTGCGCTGAGCGTCAAAGTCCGTCCACTTGTAATTACACTTGGGTAATTACTTGGGCTAAATTATAAAATACTTTGAATTCTTCGACTAAATAAAATTATTCTACGTGAAGGTAGTTCTCGCAACGAAACGCTTGCTTGCATCTTGTCTTTAAAGTTCAAAACTTCTACTTGAAAATGGAGGCAGGTCGCGAAACGGCTTAGGTTTTCTCTTGGGTTACTTCGTTGCTTTAAACTTGCTTTCCTTTTAAGGGGAATTTTATAACGTTCATGCACAACTGGCTTCTTTAACTTCAAAAGCTTAAACTAGGCCTAGTTAATTTCTTTAAAATTGGTGCCTGCCACTTGAAATACTATGCTTTTGTCTTTACCACTAGACCTTCAGAATAAAATTGGTGTTTGACAACTCCTACTGAATCCTTGGCTTACAAAGTAATTCTTAAATTCATTAATAAAAAACATGACCTTGAGAAGTATAGGTTAGGAACCGTCTCCAAAGAATTTTTAAAGAATTACTCGTTATTGCTATCTAAAATAATTAGACGAGCCAAAACTAAATTCTACGAGGATAAATTTACCCAAATAAAGAGCAACATTAAAAGAACTTGGAGCACAATCTCACAAATATTGGGATCAAAGATTTTTAATAATAAACCAACACTCCTGTCCAGTAACGATGGTCAGCTTTCAGCCTCTGATTCTGCTATTGAGTTTAATAGGTTCTTCTCTTCTATTGGGTCATCCCTTGCAAATGATATTCCAACTTCCAGTACCGATGTTAAGGACTATCTTACAGGTAACTATCCAGTCTCTGTACCTAAAGCCTACTAATTCCACCTACGTCAATGAGATAAGACTTTCCCTTAAAACAAGTCTAGTGCCCTTGATGAGATACCAACTTTAATTTACAAAAAAGCCTCCAGATCTTTAGCCCCTGCTATTGCATTGCTCTTAAACAAGTCACTTGAACTCCAAACCTTTCCAGATATTCTAAAAGCGAGAGTAACCCCTGTCCACAAATGTGGTGATCTCACAGATGTTAACTACAGACCTATATCAATCCTGCCTAACTTGTCAAAAATATTTGAAAAACTAATCTACAAGCAGCTTTACTCTTATCTAGCCAAACACAATATACTTAGCTCTTGTCAATATAGCTTCAGACCTAAAGCACTAACGATGCACTTATTAGTATGATTAACTTGATTCATGCAGCTCTTGATAAAAATGAGTTCCCTGTTGGGTTATTTGTGGACCTGCGTAAGGCTTTTGACACTGTCAACCACCAAAACCTTCTTCTTAAATTACATCATTATGGAGTCAGAGGACACTCCCTGCAATACCTCAAATCTTACCTTACTGACAGGCTCCAGTATGTTTCTGTGAATAATTAAATTTCTCCCACCCTACCCATCAACATTGGTGTTCCTCAGGGCAGCATACTTGGCCCTCTCCTCTTTCTCATCTACATTAATGACCTTCCAAATGCCTCACAACACCTCAAACCAATTCTATTTGCTGACGACACAACCTTCATTTACTCCAGTCCTGACCCCCTTGCTCTAAATGCCACAGTAAATACTGAGCTAAATAAAGTCCATCTTTGGCTAACTGCCAACAAACTCACCCTTAACATTGACAAAACTTTCTATATTCTGTTTGGCAATAAATCCTCTAATCAAATAAATCTCAAAATTAACAATACCCAAATTTGTAACAAATTAGATGGCAAGTTCCTTGGCGTTCTCATTGACCACAAGCTGAATTTCCAGGGTCACATTCTAAATATATCAAAACAGTTTCTAAAACTGTTGGCATTCTCTCTAAGATTAGATATTATGTACCCCGCCCTGCCCTGGTGACTCTATTACTCCTCATCTATCCATATCTCGACTATGGTTGAGACCTGGCTAATACACCTAATAATAAGACGTTGAGACTAATAAGACCTTGAGACCTGCTGGCAACGCCAGCACCTGGCTAATACAGTAATATCAGAAAGAATACCAGGAAGTAGCCTTAATGAACAGGCACATGCAAATGACCTGCTACGGATGTGCGACAAGTTTGCCTTAAACCAGCAAATAGTAGAACCAACCAGGAAAGAGAACACGCTGGACCTCATTTTCACTAATAATGATGAATTGATCAGGAACATAATGATTACAAATACCTGTTACTCAGATCACAACTTAATTGAAGTTATGACAACCATGGGGAATAGACCTTCAAAACCAGTCCAGATTCCCGGTGGAGGAGATTTCAGCAAATTCAACTTCAATAATAAACAGATAAACTGGGAGCAAATAAACCAGGACTTCACAGAAATAAACTGGGAAGAACAGCTAGGAAATGCGAACCTGAACCAGTGCCTGGAAAAAATAAGCTCAGTAGCACTAGAAATATGTACAAACCGCATCCCCCTAAGAAAAAAGAGGAAGAGATGCAGATTGGAACGAGAACGTCGTTCCCTATATAGGCGAAGAAAACGAATCGCGGTACAACTTGAGAGTCGCACCCTATCTCAGGAACGGCGAAGGTTAGGTAGCGAAATAGGAAAAATTGAACTCAAGCTACAAGAATCATACAAAACGCAGGAGAGGGAAAGAGAGCAAAAGGCCATCAGTGAAATAGAGAGAAACCCGAAATATTTTTTCTCCTATGCAAAATAAAGATCAAAAACCACATCTAGTATCGGGCCCCTGCGAAAGGAAGATGGAACTTTCACCGATGACAACAAAGAAATGAGCGAGCTACTGAGGAAGCAATACGACTCTGTCTTCAGCGAGCCATTAAACGCACTAAAGATCGATAACCCAAATGAATTTTTCATGGATATGATACCAACATCAAATCATATATCAGACGTCACCCTATCCCCACTGGATTTTGAAGAAGCCATAAACAGTATGCCTATGCACTCCGCACCAGGCCCGGATTCTTGGAACTCCATATTCATCAAGAACTGTAAAAAACCACTATCGCAGGCCCTTCACATTCTGTGGAGACAAAGCCTAGATACTGGCGTTATTCCTGATATACTAAAAACAGCAGAGATAGCACCACTTCATAAAGGAGGAAATAAGGCAGAGGCAAAAAATTACAGACCGATAGCACTAACATCGCACATCATAAAAATTTTTGAGTGCTAAGAAGTAAGATCACAAAATACATGGAATCACAGCATCTCCATAACCCCGGACAACATGGTTTCAGAACAGGGCGCTCTTGCCTGTCGCAGTTGCTGGACCACTATGATATGGCATTAGATGCTATGGAAGACAAACAAAACGCTGATGTAATTTACACAGATTTCGCAAAAGCTTTTGATAAATGTGACCATGGTGTTATTGCCCATAAAATGCGCTCAAAAGGAATTACCGGAAAAGTAGGCAGATGGATCTACAATTTCCTGACCAACAGAACCCAATGTGTAATAGTCAACAAAATAAAATCCAACCCGTCAACCGTTAAGAGCTCAGTCCCCCAGGGTACTGTGCTTGCTCCAGTACTTTTTCTCATCCTCATATCGGACATAGACAAGAGCACAACCTATAGCACTGTATCATCCTTTGCAGATGACACTAGGATCTTCATGAGAGTAGGCAACATAGAGGACACGGCGAACCTCCAGTCAGATGTAGATCAGGTCTTTCTATGGGCTACAGAAAATATGGTGTTTAACGAAGACAAGTTCCAGCTCATGCGCTATGGAAAAAATGAAAATATAAAAACGGAAACCACGTACAAAACTCAGGCAAATCATAACATAGAACGAAAAGGCAATGTAAAGGATCTGGGTGTACTCATGTCGGAAGACCTTACCTTTAAAGAACACAATAAAGTAGCCGTCACAACTGCAAGAAAAATGACAGGTTGGATAACAAGAACTTTTCACACTAGAGATGCTATACCGATGATGACACTTTTCAAAACGCTTGTGCTCTCTAGAGTGGAGTACTGCTGCACAATGACAGCCCCTTTCACTGCTGGTGAAATTGCTGACCTGGAGAGCGTGCAGAGGTCCTTTACTGCTAGAATCCACTCGGTAAAACATCTAAACTATTGGGACCGACTTAAGAGCCTAAATCTGTATTCCCTTGAGCGCAGGCGGGAGAGATACATAATAATTTACACGTGGAAAATATTAGAGGGGCTGGTCCCAAACCTGCACACAGAAATAACATCACATGAGACCAGAAGACATGGCAGGATGTGCAGAATACCCCCGTTGAAAAGCAGAGGTGCAACTGGTACTCTGAGAGAGAACTCTATCAACATCAGAGGCCCGAGACTGTTCAACACGCTTCCACTACACATAAGGGACATAACTGGCAAACCCCTCACAGTGTTCAAGAGAGAACTGGATAAGCACCTCCAAAGGATACCTGATCAACCAGGCTGTGACTCATACGACAGGCTGCGAGCAGCCGCGTCCAACAGCCTGGTTGATCAGTCCAGCAACCAGGAGGCCTGGTCGATGACCGGGCCGCGGGGACGATAAGCCCCGGAAGCACCTCAAGGTATGGTATTTGTGCTTGGGGTTCTACTACCCAAAATCATTTACGTCCTCTAATTACTCAACACAAAGCTGCTATTAGGACAATATCCAACTCTGGCCCCAGACATCACTCGGTACCCCTACTCAAATCTCTAAATATGTTAGATATTAAGTCACTGCACATTCTCTCGTGTGTCATACATATATAAAACGCTGAACTGTAATGCCAATCCTGAACTCAAAAGCTTCATTGAAGGTTGTAACAGAACCCATGAGCACCACACCAGAAATAGTTTTGATATTCCAAGAGTACGGCTTAATCAAACTAGAAATGCTCTAAAAATCAAGGGACCCAGAATGTGGAATGACCTTCCCAACCATGTTAAAGACTACCTCTCTCAACCAGTTTAAGATTAAAACTAAACACTACCTAATAAATTCCTTGTAACCTACCTTACCCCTGTATTATCAACCCATGTCTGTTATTTTTTTAATCAATGCTGTTTGTCAACCTTTTGTATTTGTGCTGCTTTTTCAGTCATGTTCCCCCTTTTTTTTTATCTTTTTGTATTTGTTCTCGACACATTTTATTCTTTATGCTCGATTAGTATTAAGTTCTAGATATTAATGTTCTTCCTGCCCGAAACGCATTGCGTAATAGTGGCTTTAGGCATTGTATGTACTAGCTCTATCTATAATTCGATCCATTAATGTAACATCACTTGTTTGTATATACCTAACCTGAATAAACATATTTATTTATTTAACTCTTTATTTTTACTTGTTTTTTTTACTTGGTTTTAATAGCCAGGCTATTAAAACCTAAGTCTTCAAAACGCTTAAGCTAATTTTGACTAGCTACAAAAGTATGGGAATTGAAACAATTTCTAAAGTGGAGTCGGGGGACTTTTAGTGTTAAAACTGACCACGCTGTTTAAACACGGAGAAAAGAAATGCTTTTACGTGTATCGGTACACGAAATATTTACTTCATAATGGTAGACATTTCTATATGCTTCCCATCCTCTCTGAACTTTCAAAATGTTCCTTCTGAGCGTCTACTAGTAGTTGTTAATAGTTTAAACAAAAGTTCCTATTGCATTAAATATTACAGCTTCTGGTTGCACTGCGTAGGGTGGAAAATCCTTTAAACTTAATTTTCCTGGCACTCTGCCGGCTCCTACAAGTTTTGTCTGCAATTCAAATAGTTATTTACTTTGGCCCATACAAGATTTTGGTAATGCTTCCCACCCTCGCCTTCGTCCCCATAGTTTTATAACTACTTCTATAACTAGTGGGGCGGCTCAACGATGTACATTGAAACTACTTCGTACATAAACGTCCATAGCCACTTTCAGTGCCTTGGAATAGTGTACTGCATCGCGAAAAGTTATTCTCTAGTAATATACATTGCCGTTATTTAAGATTATCTTTATTTATCAGATGAAGTTGTTGTTGTCGGTTATCTTGCTGACGTCTGTGCTCGGTGGTCCTCCTGAGGACCTGGAGGAAACTTTAGAAGAGTTCCACGACTCTCTCGATGACTCTCTGGATGAACTAGAGACGGTAGAGGGCGGACGTATAGCAAGACAAGCCTGTCTACACCGCTGTAGGCGGCCTGTAGGACCCCGCAGGGGAATAGTGTACTGCTGCAGCCCACCATCACGGCCATTTATCGCATCCTTGAGTAAGCACTCGCTTTGACTACTGGTAAAAGAAAATACGTAGATATTTTTGGGTGGTACAATAAGCTGTTCTCTTCTTCCGTCAGCTCACGCAGGAGCGTGTCCCCGTGTCAGAGCGTGCAGTCCTCGCCAGCGACCTGTTGGACTACCAGTGGTATGGATTAGGCTTTATAGTAGACTTGGTAAAGTGAGCAGAAAGGTACTTCATATTTATATTTTATTAATGTTCCTGGTACGTCCACAGGTCTGTCCTCATGATGGTTACTGCCCTCGAACCCACAAGTGTTGCTTCGACGCGTGTTTGGACTACCACACTTGCCTACCAGCTATCTAGCTCGCCTGTCTGCCGCATGTCATAATTTTTGTTAGCTTAATAATAAATTTAAATTTAAATTAGTTTTTTTTTTTAATTAACGCCTGAAAATTAGTTCCTACCTTGAAGATGCTTACTACTCTTAACGTAAGTGGTGTTACTAGAGAGCTGCCTCACAATGGGAGGATGGGGAAGTTGCCACGACTCTGTGACATCAATGCTAAACTCTTCCTACTCGCCCAACAGGAAGTCTGAGGGTGGAGTTAACTGGGTATCGGATTAGCCTACCGTTTCTACAGAAAGCTAGTGGGTAGGCACACGACTTCTGCTGAAGAGAAGTTCGGTCTGCTAAAGTCTGACTTGTTGTTCCCGTATTCTCTAGTGGGGGGGGGGAGGGAGGTTTAAAATATAAAGACTGTAAATATCGCATTACATGTGTAGTGTTGAAATGGTTCTACCAAAGTCTTAACTTGAAACGTGACGTTCGGCGAAGCATCGGAGGAGATGAGCCGCTACACACTTAAGGCAGCTAAAGACCTCTAAAAGACCGAAAAAGATTCCATGCACCCCCCCCCCCAACCCCTGTTTATGAATGGAAAAACGGTTTTAAAGACTACTGATTTCGTTCAAACCCTTCAGGCAAAACCGGCGAATTTTGTTCAGACCACAACGTTGTAAATGCTTCACCCGCGTACTACCAATGCATTATATGAATTTATATTTGAGAAACTTCCAGTTTTGAGTAAACGGCATGGGGGGGGGGGGGAGGAATTATGAATACATCCAGCGGTCGGGGGTCGACCGCTGGATGTAATACTCCCGTAGAGGACGGGTTGACTTCAGGCTATGCATATGGTCTTCTAAAGCAACATTATTCGCTTAAACGCTGTTCCCATAGACTTGTCGATTACACGTACCTCACGCAGGTAATGCTGTGAGGTTGGGCTCCAAACCTGCCTGAAACAACACTTCTGTGCGCATTGCATAGCCTTCCCGGTTTGGATATATATATATACATATATATATATATATATATATATTATATTATATTATATTATATATATATTATATAATATTATACACATATATATATATATAATTACTTCTGTGAGTGTATAAATGTGTAGGACATGCAACGAAGTTTAAACCTCTGGCATAAGCACACCTGAGCTCCACAACCCAGGTGAAACTTCTGAATATGCTTGGCGCAAGGCCTTGGAGGTATGCAGACCCTCGTGGAGCCAGACAAAACTGCTTAATGCAAAACTTGCTCTGGAAGTATTTACTAGAGCAGTGAAGCGAGTTCTGAAATCATGACTTGCTATATTACGTCCGTGGGTGCAGTCTTCTAC
>WNGS01163947.1:22782404-22860935 GCA_020271785.1 Procambarus virginalis | reverse complement strand
AAAAAAAAAAAAAAAAAAAAAATTACTATTTAAATGTCAATTCCTCCCCAGAGGTGGGTTATATTCCAGGGAGAACGAGAGGAAAGGCCACCCAGGTGTGTGTAGTTCAGCCGCCTCTAGCCTTTTTTCTGCCAGCGAAGATGAAGTATTATGCAAGTTATGACGACTTTGTTACCATCTAGAATTTGTGTGATGTCGTTGCCGGGGGATACGGAATAAACTTGAGTCTTTAGTCACTTTATTGTTTTATAGACAAACTATTGTTATACTGCGTGTTTTACAGGTGTTTGTAGTGGAGACAGGCGTCGGAGCAGCAGCGCTGGTCGTGGCCACACTCACTGTCGTGGAAACACCGGTGTTCCCGCGGTGGCTACGGGGGTAGAAGGCGATAATGGTTTACAAATTCTTTAAAAAATAAGTGTTTTACAGAAAAAAATCAGAAGATTTTGTAAAGAAATCTTACCTGTCCACTTTGAGGACGTCTACAGGCGATTATATTGCGTGGGCAGCGACCATGGTGACCTGAGGATAAGTTGTATTATCAAAAATATCAACACTAAGATATTTTAAGCAAATTAAAGCCAGGAGTTATACATACTGTCGTCCCGGTGGGTGTGTTCTTCCGGGCGCCGACCACCATGAGCACCACACTCGCCACTACCAGCAAGCGCAACTTGAGGATTGAGAACAACGCGTTAACTACAGGCAATAGAGAATTTGTATCAAGAAAACAATAACACGATGACCGAAACAGAATACAAACCATGATTAAGCTGATTTGGAAACTATATTGGGAAGGAACAAGCAAGTTCCGTAGGTGCTGGTGGGAGTGGCGTTTGGGTCAGCTGGAACCCCTTATATACCTGGAGACTCCCCCCCCACCCCCCCCACGCCCTCCACACCTCGAACACTAAGGTGAAGGGAGGTTGTTCGAATGTTAATTATGCCTTGACAATATCACTCACTTTAACTGGTTTAGTTTAGTTTTGTGTTTTGTCTTAATAATCTTCTAGTGTTATTAAGGCCTCCACAATTGGTTCCTCACCAATCAAGACGCTATTGTTAAGTGTACTTTAGACCTAAATATTACGCAGCTTTAATTTACCTCTCAGTGTGTATTCATCGAGGTATGGACTACTTCTGTCACCTATTTGCCTGTCTACCGCTTAGTATACTTAGGAGCTACAAGAATTTTGTCCAAGAGTCTAACACTTATATGCTGTGCTTACTATATTAACCTGCAATGTTATGGGATTATTGTAATCTTATTTGTCTATTTGTACTCACTGAATTTGTGTGCCCCTTGAGGGACTTGAAGTAGAGGAGGCGGGAGAAATAGCCTAAGCTACTCTATCCCTTTGAGATGTATTTTCTTATTTCAATAAATATACTTGAATTTGAACTTGAATCTACCTGCTTTTTTTTTTAACTTACAAGTGTGGTCTGTGGAGACGTCACCGGAGAGGACGACGGAACGGGACAAAGATTAAGAAATAATTAATGTTGGCAAGATGGTCGCTGTTATGAAGGTCGTTACTAACATGCTTCTGATAATCCAAGTATAGTGAAGGAGAGAACAGCAACGCTTCCATACAGGCGGACGCTTGTGCGCGGTTAAGAGAAAGGGTTGTAGATGAAACCGACATTTGTTCTTCGCCTTCTGATGTGTGGTTTGGTCAACATATCTTCAGCCACATTATTCTGATTCATCGTTTGCTGTGTATATAGCTGCCTAGAGAGGCAGCCAGACACACAGACACGAACCAAAATAGATAGGCAGCTAGACACACAGGCGTTCATTGTAAGGTCTGTCAGTTGGGGGAGTAGCCTAGGCCCCCCCCCCCCAGACTCTTGAATTAATGTGATTTAATACAGAAAATGTGTCCAAGAAGAATACACAGAACACACTGTATACCACGTAACAATCAAGATGATCGATACATACCCCACACACACTGTATGTTGTTTTTAGATTCAGCTACTCGGAAAAAATTCTCCAAGTAGCACGGGCTATAGTAAGCCCGTAACACACTGCATACCATGTATCAAGTCATACAAGAGTGGAAGTCAGGTGGAAATTAGTTCCTAACTTGCGGTAAAGGAAATATGGCGGCAAAATAAAAGAACTGCATTACTAAGCCGCTCATTAACATATAATTAAAAAAAAAATTGCGAATATCCCGGAATGGTGTCCATGATTACTGACGTTTCCATTATTATACAACTCACATTCCATTGGATTATTGAATTGGGATTAAAAAGGGGATTGAAAGAGCACGAGAAGGAAAAAAAAAAGAGTTCTTAAGGTACTTGATGCGAGAGGATGCCAGGAAAAGCCAGGGAGATTATGATCCATATTTAGAGGAGTCAAAAAACTGAGAGCGTGATGCTGGTTTTACCCGTAGGGTATCTATAGTGGCCTCGTAAAGACAGGAAAACCGTGGGATGTCAAGCTTCCCCAGATTCTGTTTTTAACTGTTGGGTGTTATCTCGGCACTTAGGCTACGACGGGTTGTCAATGTCTCGAGTTTGTTACCAGCTGGAAAAACATCTATTGTGGCCGATATTTGGCTTAAGCTTGATGCTCTTTTGACTCAAAATGAGGAAGAGACGACAGTTTGTGAGTCACTTAAGTTGATAGTCGTAAGAACGAAGGTTTACAGGATTTAGAGTGTGAGGAAAGTTAAAAGGCATCAGAAACAGACCAAGAGTTAGGAATCTAATACTGTTCAATATTTTACTCTATTTGAGAAAGGAAGAGGAGGGGTGACTAATCTTTTTCTAGTCGTTGCCTAGATTTTGCAACGTAGTTTGTGGATCTGATGTAGTCAGTGATTCCCTTAATGACGTCAAGGGAAGGGTTATGTTAGGTTAGGCGATATACCATACCTAACTCTTAGGTTAGGGATGTTGATTTATACAAAACAACATCAACAGCGAACAGGTGGATCTAACATCTGCAGGTGGATCTCTGCAGATATTAAGATGATACCAAGGTGGCACAAGGACGCAATAGGAGAGGCTGGCTGGTACTAGGTATACAGGCCGCGTTCAGGGTAATTCAATGTGAAAATAACAATTTAGGAAGACTAGGATATATGGATGCGAGGTGCAGAAAATAGGGATAACCTGTGCCGTGTGATTATCAATACACAAACTGTACTCAGGTCGTTAAAGCCGCGGCCGTCTTCCAAGACATACGTTTTACCTGTTACGTATTGTGCCTTAAAAAAGTTTGTTCTCATATGTAAGTTAATATTATATATTAAATGTATGTGTAGTTAGGCTTATGTTAGAATAAATGTTTAGGTTCTGCTGACGATTATTTGTATTTGAAGTGAGTAAAGCATTTACAGAGTTCCGAACAAGAGAAAAAGAACATCACCTTGTTTGACCACTTTTCTTGACGGAAAACTTTCAGACATTACTCAATTTCACAGCCAATTTGCATACCTGAAAAGAATATGTATTTTTGTAGCCACGACAGAAGATACTTTTCAACAATTCTCTATGGTATGGTATACTACGCAATGGTACCGTTCTAATGGTACACTACATTATGATATACATATTTTAAAAGCTTTTAAAATGTTTAGCCGAATGATTAAATTTATGGCATTTAACTAATTTCTAATGCAATCCAGCTTAACCATTATTGTAATTCAAGTTATTACAAATATTTAGCTATCATCACTTCGTCTCATAGTTTGTATTTTACTGCTCATTTGATAGTCCGTTCCAGTTCTAGCTCCAATGGGGAGCACTTCACAGTCTTGAGCATCAAGTGCCCGCCGGACCAATTTACAGGCTGAGAGACACGAGTAAAAGCCAATTTAGAGTCATATTATGAGTAAAGGTTATGGATACAAATATTTGCTGATGACCTGCTTTAATGATACAGGTTATATACTTGTCTCAATAAACATACTTGAACTTTAACAAGAAAAAAAAAATACATCTCAAAGGGATAGGGTAGCTTAGCCTATTTCTACCCCCCTAAAACTTGTTGAAGGCATGTTATTAATTAGCCGCGACCAGGCCTTGTCAATGTCCGCTTGCAAGTACTGAGAGGGTGACAGAAATCCTTGCAACAACGTTCGTTCCTGTGACAGTCTCTGTCACGTTGACATACACGACCCTGAAATGTTAGAAGAGAATGTTAAAAACATTCTAGAATTTACGTTTCAAATCTCAGGATTTCTGGTTTATAAAATTAAACGCTTAAAACTAGTGGACTTGAAGAGACCATACCTCGGGTGCTTTAGGGTTGGGAGGGCAGAGACGGCCATCAAGTGGGCAGGAACCAGCATGCCCTGTGGATATAGAAGACATTGGTTGAAACCAATTTTTAAAGTTGTTTTTAAGATGGTAAATGCTTTAAAATGTGGTAGTTTATACATACCTCCAAATCCTTGAGGAATGCCAATCACCACACACACCAGAGCCGTCAACACCAGCAGACGAAACTTGAAAAGAAAAATTGTACACATGTAAACAAAACATAGGCTTAAAGTCAAACACGAAACCAATCAGTTTTTAATGGGTTATTAAGTTCATCACAATATCTTAAAAACCAACCAACCATCGATACTTTATGCTATGCTCAAAAGTAAACTTATACTGAAACCATGAACACTTCTATATGCGCTGCTGAACCACAACAAGCAATACAGTGAAGCACTAAACAAGACAAATCACTTTACTTACCATCATTGAAGCCAATGAGAAACGAAACTAACGAGGTTGTGAGGCGACTGGTGTGTGGAAGCTCAGCGCTCCTGGTTATATACGGCAACACAAGCCCCTCCCTCCCTCCTTAAACAAACTCCAAGATTATCTCACAACCTCCCCTCCTCCCTAGTCACAGAAGTCATGGGGGTCGAGTGAAGGTTAAGACAACAGAACCACTGTTACTGAAAACAAATATTAGTAATAAATGAAAAAGTTTAAGGTGGGAAACTGGTACATTCATGTACTGCATATAGAATTAATAATTAAAATGTATATATGTTGCTCAATCATTTATCCATTAAGAATTCACATATATAAATGTACACGGTGGGGGGGAGAGACACGGATCTCCCTCCACACCTGCAGCAGTAATGTTCTGTTCAGGTTTGTTGAAGAGAGACATTTAAGGGCTCATGTTAAGCATTGGAAGCTGCAGCCTGCTGCGTCACTTACCATTATAAAATAGAGCTCCGACGCTAGGGTTACGTAATTGTCTCCGCTGGCATTTGTATTACGACCATATTACCCACTTATAACGCTTGTAAAATTATACTTAAGCGCTTATAATAAATTACTTTTATACTACCCAAGACTAGAACATTCATATCTGGATTATTCCCGTGGCACATTTTACTCATCACGTCCTCAAACTTATAATTCATTACAGTAATTAGGATCGTTACCAGCGGTCGGCAATTGCTGTTAACTTATCCTTTATTGTAGTCATTAATTATCAGTTATATTATCATGTGTTAAGTTAATTTACTTGTTTCCAGCAAAGGCTAACCGTTATCCACATTATGCAACTTATAGTTAATTTACTTTATTACCATTTACTTACATAAAAAATTCCCTAGCATGAGCATTACCCAACGTTTTCGTAACATACTCAAAACTGGGGAAACTAAATACACAAATTTAAAACTCAAATTGTTAGATTTCTAATTTACCATCTCAGATTCTAGAGCCCAATAGGCTATAATCTGTCCAATAGTTTATTTACAGTCTAGAAGCGTATCAAAGAGCCAGAGCTTGCAAAGGCGCCCCCCCCCCAGCACAACTAGGCGATTACAAAAGCAGGCAAGGTCACCAGACTATCTTTTGATACTAGAAATATCCTTCACTTTAAATTATCCATTTACTAGTTACTCTCCCAGGAATTTCTTAAAAAAGGTATTTATGCAGCTAAATTAAGTGCAGGAGGTCTAGCATCTGCACTATTTCCAACCCTCTTCCTTACCTGCAACAGCAAAATGTCCTGATGTTTATTTTGAGATCTTTGTTACATATTTTACGGTAACTTCCATAGTGTAGAAGACTGTGCCCACGGACGTAATATAGGAAGTAGTCACGATTTCAGAACTCAAACACTTCACTTCTCTAGTAAATATTGCCAGAACACGTTTTGCATTGAAGCCGTGTTTTGTTAGGCTCCACAGGAGAGTCACTGTGCATACCTCCAAGGCCTTGCGCCAAGGATATTTAGAAGTTTCACCTGCGTTGTGGAGCTCCGAGTTGTGCTTACGCCAGAGATTTAAACTTAGTTATATATATCTATACATTTATATACGTACAGAAGAGTGATCTTTTCGGGCAGGTTTGGAGCCAATCCTCACAGCATTACCTGCGTGAAGTTTTTATCATCGATAAGTCTAAGGGAACTCTGCGTTTAAGCGAATAATAATGCTGGTAGACAGATGCCTGATGACGTCATGCTGATATGGCAGGCTTATGTTACGTATCCTTATTTAATGGATACTTACATTAATTAACTCGATATAAAATTTATTATATTTTTTTTCGTAATATTGACACTGACAAGAAATTGTCCTATAGTTTGGCAACATAGGGGAGCGTAGTGCTGCTGATTTAATCACAGGTATTAGACGTGTGCTGGCCTGGTCAACTTCCCGACAGATTAATAGGAAATATTGTACTTGTGTAGTTGCCAATTGCATCCTCTTTATTATTTACCATATATATATATTGCTTTATATATAAATGCATTACATTCTATATTTTACTAATTTGCATATTACAATTTATATTTTATTTCATCTTATATTTGTATAGCACAATTTCGATGCTCATTTAAGTGAATTAAATTTAAGTAAATTTCTTCACTATTTTGCTTGCATGTTTTATTCTATAACCTGGTGAAATGTTAAAATATGATACGTACTTATGAGGCAATCTGGTTGAACGTGTTTAGAGACAGGGATTATTTTGATTACCCCTAGACAAAGCCATTACTTACCTCTGTAATTCAATGAGCGGCGTGGACGAGACGTAACACATATTGTGGGAACCTGTCCGGGATATTGAACCTACATGTTAACCTATAACTGGGAGATTTCCCACATTATATAAAACTTTGCTACTCTAACCTTGCCTTCCTAAGAAAATGTGCGCTTGGAAACTTTGTGCAGTATTACATGCCAGTGATTTGTCCTGTTTAACTATCAACATACGCTTCAAGATTTTGGAGGCAAGTCATCATATTTTTCGCTTGCGCAGTAGGACCACGCAGTTTTCAGTGTCGTGTCAATATTAAATGAAGTGTGTAGTGCAGTGCTACTCTGTTTTAAATTATTTTAGTAAATAAGTGCCAAGTTTTAGTTAACAATGGAGAAAGAACCAAGTCGAGTCGTTGTTGGCTGAACCTGACTTGAGGGAATTAAAAGCCTAACAAAGTCTGCCATAATAAATATGGCAAGTCAACTTGAATTAACAGCCAACAATAGAATGAACAAAGCCATTACTTACCCCTGTAGTTCCATGAACGGTGTGGACGAGACATATAACAGCTTACTGCCTGCGCTTTGTGGCGCGGGAGTTTCCGAATAAATATATATAGTGCCTGTGCTTGACTTGTGTACTCCCTGTTCTTGTTGCCTTATCTGTTTTATGTTTGTCTTGTATTCGTGGTTAAGGCTCGTCCCGTTTGGGCGTTTTTTTTTATTGTACTGTGCTATAGTTTTTACTTACATGTTTTATATTTTGTTTCCCGTGTTGTAAGCTTGTGCTGTTAGGTGTGTAGATGTGTTTTGTGTTTCTTTTGCCGGTTCCTGCATGTGCTGGTTTTTATTTTCACTGTGCATGTGTGTGTGTGAGGGTGTGGTTTGTGTGTGTGAGGGTGTGTACTGTGTGTGAGGGTGTGTACTGTGTGTGTGAGGGTGTGTGAGTGGTGGTGTACTGTACTTTCACTGTGTCTAGTATGGCTTGGTGCATGTTTGTGTTTTCTGTACATTTTGCTTTATTCCTGTACATTGTGCTGGGTTTTGTGTGTTTTTCTACTTCATGTTTGTTTCTTGTTACGTGTTTGTATATTGATTTCCTGTCTTTTTTGTGCGTATTGTTTTTATTTTATAAATAAAAAAATTGTCATTGAGTGCCCAATTTTGTATACAGAGTGAAAGTCAGAGGTGACAAGTTCGTCAGCTAGAAAGTCAATGAGTATATAATCAGATACTTTGTTTAATAGTGTCTTTAGTGCAATAGCTCTATAGGTATCAGAGGACATAGAAGCTGGACAATTGTTTAGAAAAGGAACAAGTATCAAGGTGGTTATTACAGATGCCGATATACCACGGGAGAAAAAGCTCTTAAGATAAAATTTATGACATTGAACTAATTTTTATTGTAATCCTGCTTAACCCTTATTGTATTACTAGTTATTACAAATGTTTAGCTACCATCACTTCGTCTCATAGTGTGTCAGTATTTTTCTTTTTTATTTATTTATAAAATAAACACAGAGCATACAAAATAAGGCCAAGAAAGAACATACAGAGAACATGAAATAGACATGAAGGATAAAATTAAATAACACATAGCCTTGAGCCATGGACAGGATACAGAATATAAAGACAAATGGGAAGAAAGCAAGAAGTACAGAAAAGAACACAGAAACAAGTCCAAAAACAATCCAATATCGAGCACATGAAAAGTACATTATATACCTAAACACACAAACACACACAGACCGGGAAAAACAAATCAGACACACACACAGCCAGAAGGGCCACACATCACCCAACGCATGCAAACACATAACCGGAACACGCAGGAACCGGGAACACAAACCCGAACCACACACACACACAACCACCCAACCCACAGCTACATACACATACACAAACACCACAACACATAGGAAACAGGTGCAACAGGAACAAAACACTAATAATCAAAACATCCATACTTGTGAGGGGTAATCTATCATCGGATACATCTTAACATAGGCATCGCAAATCATCCACTCTCGCCTGGTAGGGCAGACATCCCCACGATACCGCGGGTGCCTCATGAAATCCGGAAACCCGGGCGGAGGCGGAAGTCCCCGAGCAGAGGACACCGAGGACGAAGGTGGAGGCTGGAGAGGCGCAAGAACGCCGCCGACGAAACAGGAGACACTGAAGACGAGGGCGGAGACTGGATAGGCGGTAACTCCGCCACCAGTGAAGCATGAGGCACCGAAGACGAAGGTGGAGACTGGATAGGCAGCAAGATCTCCACCGACGAAACAGGATGCGGGGGCAGAGAACCCGCCGGACGAGCAGTCTTCTTCAGGACCACTATCAACCCACTGTTCTCACCAGCATCGACGGCATAGGAAACCACCCCCCCCCCACGATGACCCGGAACAATCGGACGTGGGCGATGCACCCAAAGCAGGAACCAAGGGCCTTGCACCGGGCCCCACCCCAACACCAGGGTCCAAGCCACCCGCCGGAGCCACATCAGCACCTTGCATATCAACCTCGCACTCCACAGAGGAAGAGCCCAAGAGTCCTCATCAACACATTCCGCAGCCCACTCACGAGGCGGAGACACACTCCTATCCGTCCAAGAATGCTTGGAGATTGGTCGTTAGTCATCGTAGCTGTCGCCTCCAGCAGGAGGCACCCAAGAAGAGCAGTCAGCAGCCTGCTCCACAGCGAGGCAAGCACCACCTTGCAGGACATCAACCTCGACGACATGGGGCATGAGGCCACATTCCACAGGGGACACCGGAACCCGAGACAGGGCATGTGGAGCTGGCGGAAGGAAAGGGACCAGCACAGGCGAGGGAGCGTGCGGAGATGCACTCTTCTGCAGAGGAGAAGAATCTAGTTGATGCGAGGAAGCCTGCTGAAACGAGGGAGCCTGCTGAAGCGAAGAGGCCAACTGTGGGGGAACCCACACACAACCACCCCATCACGCACACCACCACCCGTACTCACGAGCACACAAGCCGAAGAACCTGGTAACACCACCGGGTCAGCAGACAATAGGGAAGCCTCCCCACCCACACCATCACAAGGCAGCAGGTCATGCGCCACCAATGGGGGAAAATCCTCCTCCCTAAACAAGTTCACAGGTGCAGCCGCTACTCCAGTACAGGCCGCCGCTTGATGCCCCTCAAGGCCACAACGAAAATATGATCTTGTTTCTGTCTGGTTATCTCGCTACAGGATTCTCTTTCAGTTCGTGTTTCTATTATTTCTCCTCATGGTGTTCCTTCCTAGCCCCCGTGGAGAGTCCCCCTTCCGAAGTTTTGTACAGCCTTAACCTGCATCACCAAATCTTTTACCCCGCCACCGGCGAGGTAAAATCCCACCACCCCTCCTATGGTTCTGAAACGCCTTTTCCTTGAGCACTTTTCTTCGCACTCCCGCTCCGTTTCCATCTTCACCGATGGGTCTAAGTCTGCGGACGGTGTTGGCTACTCTGTTGTTTTTTCCTGACAGCATTTATATGTGTCGCCTATTTCCGGAGACTTAGCATCTTCACAGCTGAACTTTATGCTATTCTCTATGCTCTTCGTCTCCTGCTTTCTCGTTGTCAATCTTCCTTTGTAGTTGTCGTTGACTCTTATAGTGGCCTCATGGCTCTCGGGTTCTTTAATCCGGTCCATCCAGTTGACGTCGAGATTCTTCATTGGCCGTTTCTTATTTCCAATAAATTTAAGTCAGTTGAGTTTTGCTGGGTTCCCAGCAATATTGGTGTGTCTTTAAATGAGTGTGTGGATGCTGCCGCTAGGGAAGCTGTCTGTTCTTGTTCCATCTTTCGTAAAGGTATTCCTTATTCTGACTTTTACCCAGTTATTCATTCCTCCATCCTTACCCGTTGGCAGGGTTGTTGGTCTCTGTTACTAGTAACAAACTGCATACTCTTAAAGGTAGTGTGTCCTCATGGCCGTCCTACCACCACCGTAACCGGCGATGGGAAACGGCTCTAGCGAGGTTGCTTATTGACCATACTCCCTTAATTCACTGTCACTTAATGGAGCGCCGCCCTGCTCCTTATTGTCCAAATTGCTTTGTCCCTCTTACGGTCGTGCATATTCTTGTTGAATGTCCTAACTTCTAGGATGAGCATATGTCTTGCTTTCCGACCGTACCCCGCGGTCGCTTGTCCCTCAATAGAATTCTTGGTGAATAATACTTTTGATATCGTTCGCTTTATGCGTTTCTGTTCTCGTATCGGCATCTTTAGTGATATTTAGCGCCCTCTGATAATTCCGCACATATGATGCTACATAGCCTTTCCGGTTTGGTGCCTTCTTTTGATAATTACTTCAGTAAATTCAAACAGGACCCCATGCAGTGCCACATACGTGAAGGCGCAGCAGCCGTCCGAGACAGTGACGATACCACCGTCACCCTGGAGGGTAAACAAACGCCCATCATACTGGGCCACGAAATCACGATAGACAGCCTGGGAGTGGAACTCGACAAGTGCTCGGTGGGTCGTTAGCAGCTGCATACCAAATACATCAGACCCTCGAACAGAGGGTCTGATGCTCTGTCTGATGTACAGAGCATATCCAACATAGTTATTTCCACCGCAAGATACGTCGCTCGGCCAGAGAACTCGAGGCCTATAGTCTCTATACAGCGAATAGGGGGGAGGAGGGTCCCCATGGCGCCGACGCAAAACAGGCGGAGGGCTGCGCCTCTGCCCCGGACACTACAACAGTTGGGGCAGCACTGAGAGAAACCCACACCACACCCTCACACGGCGACCTCTAGCGCCGAATCCCTTAATGTAATCCGGCTTAACCATTATTGTAATAAAAGTTATTACAAATGTTTAGCTACCATCACTTCGTCTCATTGTTAGTATTTTACTGCTCATTTGATAGTTCGTTCCAGTTCTAGCTCCAATGGGGAGCGCTTCACAGTCTTGAGCATCAAGTACCCGCCGGACCAATTTACAGGCTGTGAGAGACGAGTGAAAGCAGATTTAGAGTCATTTTAAGAGTAAAGGTTATGGATGCAAATATTTGATGATCTCCTTTAATAATACAGGCTATACACTTGTTGAAGGCATGTTATTAATTAGCCGCGACGAAGCTTTATGATTGTCCGCTTGCAAATATTGAGAGAGCTACAGAAGTCCTCGCAGCAACGTTCGAGGAAGCCACATTCACTGTCACTTATACACAGGCGACCCTGAAATGTTAGAAGAGAATGTTAAGAGCATATTAGAATTTACATTTCAAATCAGGATTTCTGAATTATAAAATTAATGGCTTAAAACTAGTGGAGTTGAAGAGACCATACCCGAGGTGGTTGAGAGTTGGGACGGCAGAGACGGCCATCAAATGGGCAGGAATCAGCATTCCCTGTGGATATACAAGGCATTAGTTGAAACATTTTTAAAATTGTTTTCAATTAAAATTAAATTAAGATGGTAATTGCTTTAAAATGTGGCAGTTTATACATACCTCCAAATCCTTGAGGTATGCCAATCACCACACACACCAGAGCCGTCAACACCAGCAGATGAAACTTGAAAAAGAAAAATTGTACACAATGTAAACTAAACATAGGCTTCGTGTTTGACTTTAGGTATACCAGTTTTTAATGGGTTATTAAGGTCATTACAATCTTATTAACCAACCAACAAGTATACTTTATGCTATTCTCAGAAGTAAACTTATACTGAAACCATAAACACTTCTATATGGGCTGCTGAACCATAACAAGCAATACAGTGAAGCACTAAACAAGACAAATCAGTTTACTTACGTTGACCAAACCACACACTAAAAAGTGAAGGGACGACGACGTTTCCGTCCCAATCGACTCGAGAATGGTCCAGGACGGGCCGAAACGTCGTCGTCCCTTCACTTTCTAGTTTTCTAGTATGTGGTTTGGTCAGCATATTTCAGCCACGTTATTGCGACTCTTCTGCAGTTTACTTACCATCATTGAAGTGAACAAGATCTGTAATCAACGAGGTTGTGAGGCGACTGGTGTGTGGAAGCTTAGCGCTCCTGGTTATATACGGCGACACAAGCCCCTCCCTCACTCCTCATACTTTTCTCAATATTCATTCCAAGCCCCCTCTTCCCCCCCCCCCACCAGTCACAGAGTCACAGAAGTCATGGGGGTCGAGTGAAGGTTAAGACAAGAGAACCACTGTTACTGACAACAAATATTAGTAATAAATTAACAAGTTTAAGGCAGCACCTTCCTGCATTTAGTTTCCAGCAAAGGCTAATTACCGTTATCCAAATTATGCAACTTATAATTGACCAGTTAATTTACTTTATTACCATTTTTATATAAAAAAATCCCCAGCGTGAGCATTACCCAACATTTTCGTAACATACTCAAAACTGGGGAACACTAAATATACAAATTTAAAACTCAAATTTTTGGACTTCTAATTTACCATCTCAGATGAATCACATCAGATATCCAAAATACTTTTTTTGAAGTTTGGACTAATTATATGATTTAGTTAACCGGCAACGCATTCAGTAGTACCGTCAAGCCATGAGAACAGTTAACCTCGCATGACATACGAAGAACAGGTTATAATCTACAAAATTATCAGTGGAATTGAGAGGGTGGACAAACTATTTAGCATGGGTGGAACACTAGCAAAGGGGACAGGTGGAAACTGTAGCCAAATGAGCCACGTATATTAATTTTTTCTAGAGTTGGTAGGTTAAGTTGAATGAATTAGTAATGTGAAGGCAGATTACAGTTTCAAATGTATATTTGGCAAGAGCCCAATAGGCTTTAATCTAGGCGGGGGGGGGGGGTGTCCAGCACAACTAGGCTAGTACAAAGCATGGAAAGGGGGGGGTGTGGCCAGCACAACTAGGCTAGTACAAAGCATGGGGGGGGGTGTCCAGCACAACTAGGCTAGTACAAAGCATGGAAAGGGGGGGGGGTGGCCAGCACAACTAGGCTAGTACAAAGCATGGAAAGGGGGGGGGGGGTGTCCAGCACAACTAGGCTAGTACAAAGCTTGGGGGGGGGGGTGTCCAGCACAACTAGGCTAGTACAAAGCATGGGGGGGGGGGTGTCCAGCACAACTAGGCTAGTACAAAGCATGGGGGGGGGGTGTCCAGCACAACTAGGCTAGTACAAAGCATGGGGGGGGGTGTCCAGCACAACTAGGCTAGTACAAAGCATGGGGGGGGGGGGGTGTCCAGCACAACTAGGCTAGTACAAAGCACGCAAGGTCACTACCACCTTTTGAACCAGCAGAAATTATGCTCGACTTTAAATTTTCCATTTACTGCTCTTAGGAATTTCTTAAAAGGTATTTATGCAGCCAAATTAAGTGCAGGAGGTTAGCGTCTGCAATATTTCCAACCTTACCTGCAACGGCAAAATGTCCTTATGTTTACTTCGATAAATCTTGATTACAAAATTTATGGCAAATTTCAAAATAGTATTACTGTAGAAGACTGCGCCCACGGACGCAATATAGCAAGTCGTCATGATTTCAGAACTCTTCACTGCTCTAGTAAATACTGCCAGAGCACGTTTTGCATTAAGCAGTTTTGTCTGGCTCCACGAGGGTCTGCATACCTCCAAGGCCTGCGCCAAGCATATTCAGAAGTTTCACCTGGGTTGTGGAGCTCAGTTGTGCTTATGCCAGAGGTTTAAACTTCGTTGCATGTCCTACACATTTATACACTCAGAATATATATATATATATATATGAATATATATATGAATATATATGAATATATATATATATACGAATATATATATCTTGGGGACCATTCAGGCTTGTTCGCATATATATATATATATATATACATATATATATATATATATATGTATATATATATATATATATGTATATATATATATATATAAGCACCAAACCGGGAAGGCTATGCAATGCGCACAAGTGTTTTTTTTCAGGCAGGTTTGGAGCCCAACCTCACAGCATTACCTGCATGAGGTATGTTTAATCGACAAGTCTATGGGAACTGCGTTTAAGCGAATAATGTAGCTTTAGAAGACCATATGCATAGCCTGAAGTCAACCCGTCCTCTACGGGAGTATTACATCCAGCGGTCGACCCCCGACAGATGTATTCATAATTCCTCCCCCCCCCCTCTCCATGCCGTTTACTCAAAACTGGAAGTTTCTCAATACAAATTAATATAATGCATTGGTAGTACGCGGGTGAAGCATTTACAACGTTGTGGTCTGAACAAAATTCGGCGGTTTGCCTGAAGGTTTGAACGAAATGTGTAGAGTCTTTTAAACCTTTTTCCATTCATACACAGGGGTTTGGGGGGGGGGGGGTCCATGTAATCTCCTTCAGTCTTTTAGAGGTCTTTAGCTGCCTTAAGTGTGTAGCGGCTCACATCTCTTCCGATGCTTCGGCGAACGTCACGTTTCAAGTTAAGACTTTTGTAGAACCATTTCAACACTACACATGTAATGCGATATTTACAGTCTTTATATTTTAAACCTCCCCCCCCCCCCCACTAGAGAATACGGGAACAACAAGTCAGACTTTAGCAGACCGAACTTCTCTTCAGCAGAAGTCTTGTGCCTACCCACTAGCTTTGTGGAAACTGTAGGCTAACCCGATACCCAGTTAACTCCACCCTCAGATTCCTGTTGGGCGAGTAGGAAGAGTTTAGCATTGACGTCACAGTCGTGGCAACTTCCCCATCCTCCCATTGTGAGGCAGCTCTCTAGTAACACCACTTACGTTAAGAGTAGTAAGCTTCAAGGTAGGAACTAATTCAGGCGTTAATTAAAAAAAACTAATTTAAATTTAAATTTATTATTAAGCTAACAAAAATTATGACATGCGGCAGACAGGAGAGCTAGATAGCTGGTAGGCAAGTGTGGTAGTCCAAACACGCGTCGAAGCAACACTTGTGGGTTCGAGGGCAGTAACCATCATGAGGACAGACCTGTGGACGTACCAGGAACATTAATACAATATAAATATGAAGTACTTTCTGCTCACTTTACCAAGTACTATAAAGCCTAATCCATACCACTGGTAGTCCAACAGGTCGCTGGCGAGGACTGCACGCTCTGACACGGGGACACGCTCCTGCGTGAGCTGACGGAGGAAGAGAACAGTTTATTGTACCACCCAAAAATATGTACGTATTTTCTTTTACCAGTAGTCAAAGCGAGTACTTACTCAAGGATGCGATAAATGGCCGTGATGGCGGGCTGCAGCAGTACACTATTCCCCTGCGGGGTCCTACAGGCCGCCTACAGCGGTGTAGGCAGGCTTGTCTTTCTATACGTCCGCCCTCTACCGTCTCTAGTTCATCCAGAGAGTCATCGAGAGAGTCGTGGAACTCTTCTAAAGTTTCCTCCAGGTCCTCAGGAGGGCCACCGAGCACAGACGCCAGCAAGATAACCGACAACAACAACTTCATCTGATAAATATAGATAATCTTAAATAACGGCAATATATATTACTAGAGAATAACTTTTCGCGATGCAGTACACTATTCCAAGGCACTGAAAGGGGCTATGGACGTTTATACGAAGTTTCAATGTACATCGTTGAGCCGTCCCACTAGTTACTATAGAAGTAGTTATAAAACTATGGGGACGAAGGCGAGGGTGGGAAGCATTACCAAAATCTTGTATGGGCCAAAGTAAACTATTTGAATTGCGGACAAAACTTTTAGGAGCCGGCAGAGTGCCAGGAAAATTAAGTTTAAAGGATTTTCCACCCTACGCAGTGCAACTAGAAGCTGTAATATTTAATGCTATAGGAACTTTTGTTTAAACTATTAAGAACCACTAGTAGTCTAATAGACGCTCTGAAGGAACATTGAAAGTTCAGAGGGATGGGAAGCATAGAAATGTCTACCATTATGAAGTAAATATTTCGTGTACCGATACACGTAAAAGCATTTCTTTTCTCTGTTTAAACAGCGTGGTAAGTTTTAACACTAAACTCCCCCGACTCCACTTTAGAAGTTATGTTTCAATTCCCATACTTATGTAGCTAGTCAAGATTAAATTAAGCGTTTTGAAGACTAAGTTTAATAGCCTAGTAACAAGTAAAAATAGAGTTTCAAACACCATTTTATTCTGAAGGTCTAGTGGTAAAGACAAAAAGCATTTCAAGTGGCAGGCACCAAATTTTAAAATTTACTAGGCCTAGTTTTAGTGTAGGCTTTGAAGTTCAAGAAGCCAGTTATGCATGAACGTTATAAAAGTTCCCCTTAAAAGGAAAAAAGTTTAAAGCAACGAAATAACCCAAGAGAAAACCTAAGCCGTTTCGCGACCTGCCTCCATTTTCAAGTAGAAGTTTTGGACTTTAAAAGACAAGATGCAAGCAAGCGTTTCGTTGCGAGAACTCTACCTTCACGTAGAAGATAATTTTATTTAGTTGAAGAATTCAATGAAAGATTATCTTATAATTTTGCTCAAGTAATTACCCAAGTGTAATTACAAGTGGACGGACTTTGACGCTCAGCTCTGTTTTTTTTTTTTTTCGCCGGACCTCTGTAGTATTTCAGCTTTTAGTAGGAGTGTTTATAATTTAACAAAAACCGAAGGTGGAGGTTTAGTTTAAGCACAATTTGTGTTGAGCTACTAAGTAGAACTACTCATGTTACAGTCAAAATTTAAGTAATTTACGTAAAAAATTTCATTAGACCTCAACCATTATAATATTTAGTTAACTCCAAGATCTTTCATAATATTACATCTATTTGTCAACCACAAGAATTATTTAAACCACGAACTAAGTAAATTCCATGCATTATACAACTTACCATTATGAAAAACAAACCTTGAAGAACTACTTAACCAGAAGTCAGGCGTGTGAATGAAAAACAGTCCGTCTTACCACCTTATATAAGCCCTTGTCTATGACGTCATAACTACCTGGCGGTGGGAACCCGCACTACTCGTAATTACCTAAGTGTAGTTACAGGATCAGAACTACACTCGTGGTGTCCCGTCTTCCCAGCACACTTTGTCACACGACGTTCTGAGCTAAACGACCAACCGCCTATGAAAGTTTGTGCCATATACCCTTTATATACGTTTTTCACATATATTACCCATTTGCTCAGTATTTGAGCATATATAAGAAGGAAAAGCTTGTCTGCCTTGTTACAAACTCCACTGCACACAAGATTGCTCGTTGACATTTTAAAACCAGCCTCACCTAACCCAAACGAACCTAATCCAAAACCTACCTAACTTTAATCTAACCAAACCCACCCGAGTCTAAGCCACCCTAGCCTAATACAAGCTAGCCTAACTGTTGTTGTTGTTTTAGTTTCAGCTACTCAGAACAAGAAGTTCCAGTAGCACGGGCTATGGTGAACCCGTAAGTGGAGGCTTACGGGTTAATTTGGAGCCATTATCTGCATCAATAGCTGATACTAGAGATCTGGCGATGGATGGGGGGGGTCTGACTCCTCCCTAACGATAAGTACTTCTTTATAATCGGGAAAACGAGCATCGTCGAACTGTCATGTGTAGGAGTTGACCTAACCCCGTGAGCCTGGCTGTACTGTGAAAATAAAGAGTCAGTACAGTACTTGCACATTAGTGCACGTTTCAACTTCGTGTTCGAGAGGCTGGACAGTTTACTTTTGTTTTCTTTATCATATAAAACAACATTTATATACAAGTAAAAGTAAAGTTACCAAAGTAGCATTCCTGTCCACGAACACCACATGAAACAGTGCATCAAACCAACACTCGACTATACATAAAACCAGTACATTACTATATAAAACAATGTCTACACAACGCAAAAACAAAATACACGTGCCCAGGGGCCCAGACGCGCACAATATGTACACCAATCGACACAAGTAGAACACAGATAAGCTAGTGCAAATACATAGCACCAGCTCCACACGACAGAAAATACATATAAACATAAGAAATAATAACACTAAGGACCTCAACAAACGGAGACCGTTGCCACCTACCTAAATCACGCTCAAATAAAAATAAATAAAAAACAAGGAAGAACCCAAAACGCAATAAATCCCATCAATGAAATTCCAACAAAAGAAGCATACATCAATCCAATGAAATGAACACATCGCAAGGTCAGAGCTGCACAAAGCATACTTATTTATTATTTAATTTATTTATATATATACAAGAAGGTACATTGGGTTTATGAGAGTACATAGAATTGATGTTTTTACATTCTTGTAAAGCCACTAACACGCATAGCATTTTGGCCAGAGCCTTAATCTAACATAATTTTAAGTAGGTAATTTTTTTTACATACATACACGGCTCAGTCGCAACTAGCCACAAAAGGAGGCATCTCCGAACCTCGCAACAGAATCACACGCACACTTAAGGTCCCATGAACAAAGGGGAACAAGACAGCACAATGGCAAAGACAAATTCATGGCAACGTTGGACACCACCCAAGAGCAGGACAAGGATGGCCAGATGTCCAACTCACGGGCCAAATAAAATAGCCTAATACAATAAACCCCCACATACAGCCAACTCACTCAAACATCCAAACTAAGTAACAGAAAATTAGAAACACTGGAAGTCATTCAACAGTGGAGACGCAGCCTCAACTCACGTGTCAAGAATACATAACAACGACTGCGTATATAACGATTTGTCCAAATTTTCCTTGTCCATTTTAAAGAATGAAGAAATTTTTTATTTTCAATATTTTTAAGCTGCATCTCTTATGAACCCACCCCTGCCCTAGTGTGGCAGTGCACAATAGAAAGTTGTTGTTCTACATATTAGTACATTAAAACATTGATTGTGACCATGATATCTATGTGCTTCAGCCTATATTTCAGACCTATTGTCTTGTGAATGACCCTCTGTCCTGTGTGACAGCGAATGCCAGCCTTATCCTCATAAATAAAACTTCATTAAAAACTCAGATTAGGCAAAATTGTAATGAAATTTTGTCAATAAAGATGTTAACATTAGAGCAGCAACATCTGTTTACTGAGCACTCCTCAGTGTTGACCTTTAAGACTAATGTTCATTTTTATTTTCCATTTTTTTCACAGCTTAATAAATGAAAATAAATAAATAATTCAGTTGCCAGCTTGTGCCAGGGAACAAAACTCCCACTATTCCGTCACTGTAGAACTCGGTTCACAATCCATTGACCCGTGGTAGGTCGAAACATTTGGGACCGTGTCCTTGCATCCCGATGCCTCTGTTTACCCAATAGTAAATATGGACTTCAGAGCCAAGCGACTGTTGTGTGCTGCATCATACAGAAGGTTAGTCGGCGGCCTAGTGATGACCACGATAAGAGTAACAGGCTGATTGAGCCAATCATTGGGTAACAGTTTTATTTAAGAGTTTTTGATAGTGTTGAAGTGTCATACTGGTTGAGCGTGTTCACTTGAAAATTACACGGTATGGTCTAGTGGGCCGTTTCCTTTGGTCTAGTTCGCCAGAGCATGTCGCGTTCCCACAAAGTTTGCATGATATTGTTTGATGCAGATAAAGGTGTATTGCCAGGGACATATTCACCACAAGGTTGTATTCTGCTTCTCCGTGTATTTACACACAAAGTTTACTTTAGTCTAGGACTAAAGTAAAGTTGCTTGCTGAGCAATAAGCTCCTGTCACGACCTCCATAACTCCCAAGTTAGATTGGCTTTGATAACCCTCTTAGGTTAACAGGCCTTAATATCCCTCCTGAGGTTCCCAGGCCTCATTCCCAAACCAAACCACAACCCAAAGAACGTTTTAACAATGACGTTCCACAACGCCACGATAGGCTTCATGGAGGGTAGGGGGGGTGGGGGAGAGACTGCTATATATAAGGTTCCGAGAGGCCCAACACTCACACTCGCCTCAGGGCCTCGTTATCACGATACCTCGTTACTCTGAGCATAATGGTTAGTGTAAGAATGATTTGTTGATGGGGTTGCTGCGCTATAATTTAAACGTTTATTAGTATGTGTTTGGGACTAAAATTTTATTTTCACTTCTTAATATTTATTGTACGAAATAAAGTATCTTGATTTATATTTAAACTTGGGGTAATTTTTGCAGCTGTAGAATTATCGTTACATAATAACCTTGAATCCTTTTGCTGCTTCAGAGGTACTTGTCACTAACTACACATGCATTAACGTTTAACTTTAGATAATTTCTCATTTTATTAATTTTAAGTTGAAGTAAATTAAGAGGGACTCTTCTCTGCCTATAGCCCGGAAGATGCTAGGCTCTTCCAACCTGTCTTATTGATGGAACGTCGCATTTTGACGTGCTGTACCGAAGGCCAAAATACTTTATTGCTAGAAAATGACTCCGGCTTGCGAAATTGACACTACCTTTTAATGTTTTGGGTTCTCTGGTAGGTTAGGATAAGGGCACTTTAATATGAAAGTGTCTTTACGTTGGGGAACCTTAGGAGAATGGACCGACTAGTAAGTCGGTGGAACCTGACTTGTCGAAATTTTTTAAAGTGTATTTATCTTTTAACTTGGTTTCATTGTAATTGTTAAATCTTTTTATGTTCATCGCGTTCATATTATTTTTTTCCAACACGATGAATGATCTTGAGGATGGTTTCCTCCTGTTAGCTGTACATTGTGGTGGTGACTATGCTGGTGGCGGCGTCGCTGGCCCGCCCTCACGACGACACCAGGGACTGCCACACTTACTGTATCAAACCTGAAGGGCGCCACAGTGGCTCTACATACTGCTGTGGCCCAGACCATCTTCCATACTTAAAGGAAGAAAGTTAGTAACTTCCTCGCTAGTTAAAATGATCAATTAATTGACACGTTCGCTACTATTTTGTGTTCCTTCCGCAGAACATCGTGGTGTGTGTGAAGCTCCTTTGAAACGTTGCTCGAAGCGTCCTGCTGCTCGAACCAAGGTGAAACCTTTTACTTAAACTGTGAATCTTTCGCTAAAGCTTTACGGCGCAAATTGTACTAGTTATGTTGTATATATTTGACTAATTTCAAATGCTATTAATATGCATTGTTAGCTAATAACTCTACTACTCTGCCATAGATGTGCCCGCATGATGGTCACTGTCCGACGAACCAAAAGTGCTGCTTCGACACGTGTCTCGACTACCATACTTGTAAACCTCCACTTGGGCTCTGACTCCTCCCGCACAAGATTGTATTTTTTAAACTAGTATTATAGGTATAATCTATGCTCTATTAAACCTTAAACTTAAATTTTTTTAGTTTTAAATGCACGTGTTTGAGTCCACTACTATTTCCACTGAACTATACAACAGCCCGGCATAAAATTGCTATGTCAAAAAAAATAAATTTGATTGCCCTCACAGATCCAATGGGCATAAGAATATACAACCTAACAGGCAATTAATGTTGCGAGCCGCTATCATATTTTTAACACTGGACATTCTTTACTTAAAGCTACAATAACTAGAGGCAACCCGTCCCCGGATAAAGTCTATTCCATCCAGCGGTCGACCCACAGACTCATTCATAATCTTAACATGCTGTTCATTCAAACAGAACTTTTCTCAATATAATTATTATATTTGGTGCATATTTAGGCACTGGTTAGATGTTTAAGTTCTGTAGGCGATTATTTGTAGTAAAAGGGTGAAGCATTTACAGCGTTGTGGGCCAAACTAAATTAGGTAGTGAAGTACTTGTTCCGGAAGTGGACAAACGAAATCAGTAGAGTCGTGTGTAAATAGATTTTCATTCATAAACCGGGGTTTGGGGGTAAAATGCTAAGCTACTCTATCTTTGAGGACTTTCTGCTTATCTCAATAAACATACAGAACTTGAACCGGGTTTTGGCTGGTGCATGGAATGCACTTCGGATCTTTGCAGGACTGGCTGCTAGAGAACAGGTTGAAAATTACCACTACAAAAGACACGACTATTTGGCATATAGTTCCGCGTACTAATTCTGTTTAGGACACTTGCTACACACGTCAAAATAACTTGCAAAGAGGTAATACTCGACGCTAAAATGTCTTCTTCTGCATCTTGATGCACGCTTTTAAGGACGTAACTATTTGTAGTTAGATGTCACTAGAACATTTATACAAATGTTCTATATTTTTTTCTCTACCAATCCATCATCCAAAACAGACGGTACCTGAAGTTACTGATAACTTGTCCAGACTAGTTTTGTTTATTACGAACTGCCCTAATTTACTTTAAGATGACAAAACTTGATAATGGCCATGAACACTACTTGTATAGGCAATCTTGGGGTTAATCTCGCACATGCATATATACTAGGCTATATGCTAAGGGTCTTAGTACAGTAGGCCTCATTCTAGATTCAATCAGGACTGGTTCGATTTAGAAGGCCATAAATTGATCAAGGTTCCTTTCGCCTAATGCTCCTGTTCACGTCGACAGTCGCGTAAGAGCATACGAATACACTGAAGTGCAAAAGGCCTAATAACGGTGGACATATCATCCATCACGTCAGTTACATACACACAGTAACACCGTAAATTTTACAAGTTTACAATAAGCTCGTATTATGAGTCATCGAGGAATAGTTTGTCTTGGACAGGAAATACAATTTTTTTCCCCAAATGTGGGTTCTGGCCTAAGTACTTTTAAAAAGGTTTGTGGTCGTTTAGCTACACAACTTGTAACCAATGACGAGGGAGTTAGTGGTTCTAATACGGTATACGGAGTGTGGGCGGCTCGAGGTTTAGTTCGGTCTCCCCTCAAGTCCTTGTGAAAGCGTTGTAAAATTTAGGATCACGGACAGATAAAACATGCAACCTAATTGTTTTTAGTTCTAGCAACCTTCACTAATGGTTAGAAGCCGATTACAATTGTATTTGGAGTCTTCTATCAGAAGTAATTTATTCTTAGCGGTCGTCATGAAGCAAAGACGTAGATACAGACGAAGAAAACGTAACTATCTTGTAACGCATACTGCAGAAAAAATAAGGTCCCAACACGGATGACTACTACTATCGCGGGTCCCCAGGAACCTATGAAAGGAATCATTCAGAACCTTCTATACCACATGTGTAAAGACCAATCCTGGAGTATGCGGCCCCAGCATGGAGCCCGTACCCTGTCAAGCACAAGACGAAGCTGGAAAAGTTCAGAGGTATGCCACCGTCTTCCTGTTAATGACAGTGTTCATACTCTATTCCCTCACATTTTATTTTACTTACTAAAGACTGTCCCTTCACAAATGAAACGTGCAACCCCCCCCCCTTTAAATAACTGCAAAAGTAAATTTGCCACAACCTCACGCAAGACTAATTTTTACACAAACTTGAAAATGGTTTTGTATACGTATTCAGCGCCCTCCTATTCCGCACATTTGATGGCGCCTTCTGTAGATAATTACTTATATATTATAGCATCTTACGTATACAATACCTTCCTTCCAGCAGTACAGTCTCCTTCCCCCCATGATGGGGAGTGAATAGACGACCAGAAATCCTGTTTTGATATCCGCCTTTATCACCCCACCTGTAAATTCTACCACTAAAGCTGCCGAAATTGTTTTAATAGTTTAATTTTCCTTTTTTTGTACAGTTCAAGCTTTGGATATATACTGCCATAGCCTTTCTTCCTAAAGCATGGCCAGGATCCAAAAGCCTGAACAGAAATATTGGCTAAACTGACCTCTACTTTTCCTCATTTAGGGACATTTCCATTATTGTAGATTGTGAAGCCAAGTACAGTGTCAAGAACTAGCCATGTGAAGCTAAAGATCCCAATCATACAGGATAATCGTACAGGGCCATGCAATTAAAAGCCTACGCTGGCAAACTGTGCATTATGAGGAATGTCCTCATGAATGAATAAAATAATTGCCAATGTCCAGGTACCTCTTGCCGGTAGGTCTGAACGGTCTAGTGATTGAATGCCTAATGTAGTGCGAAATAGATCTAGTTTCTGGTAAGTTTGCCCCTATAATGCTCAGGATTGGGTGGTTCGTCACCCTGGCACAACTGCAGCCCAAACCTGATTCTGGCAACCATTATGTCGCGCAATCTTGAAGACGTTTTGTACTATCTGTACACATTTGTTTTCCGATCTATTTTTTTATACTGCCGCTTTAAAGCCTTTTGGAATCTAACTTCTATTGTTCCAAACAGTCTAGTCTAATATAGACTGAACAGATGGAGATACCTAGGTCAAATTCAACCGTGTTCGTTAACTGGTCAGCTCTCTGGTTCATTAACTGTTGGGAAGAATATCCTGCAGTTCCGGTCTTTTAACAAGCTAGAAGAGATTTACTTCTTCCTTAGTCAAGAGTTGCATAATACCGACCATTATACTTTGATATATAAGTTTATCTAGGTTGTGGTCGCCTCTGTTATGGCGGCGAATTATGCGAGAGAACAGGTACAAAGACTTAAGACACTTCAGCTCAAGGTTTAGTAAGAAGCATGTCTAATCTTTGTGGGAAGAGATGAGGTAGACGGGTCCTCTTATTCCAGTCACGATGTATAGGCCAAAAATCTAGCGCAGTCAAAAGTTCTTTTTTTAATGTGGCTTCTTTCACATTGCATAGTTTCTATACGTACGTTCTGGGCATAGTTAAAAGGCAGTAAATTTATACTACAAGTTTAAGTATTAGTTCAGAACCAAGTATTTTGCTAGTTCCAAACTTAATTCAGTTATTGTGTTAGACATTATTTGATCATCTCAAGTGTTTTGTGATTACTAGAAAACACTCCCACTTGTAATCATTTTAAAATTTGAAGTGGGCCTCGTTACCTTTGTTACAGTTTATGCAATGTTCATAGGGCTCTTTTTAGAGAACTGAAGTAGAAGGTTTAAAAAATATATAAATTATATACACACTTGTTAGAAGGGTTAAATTTCAGGGTTTTCAAGTACAAGTAGACCATTACACTTTAAAGCATATATTGGTGCCAAGTACCACTCTAGTTATATATTAAAACTTAACTTTAATCTTTTAAGCTTGCGGTGATCTTCACTGTGCGGGTTTACAAGTGTGGTGGTCTAGACACGTATCAAAACAACATTTTTCGTCGCGGGAACAGTGGCCATCATGGGGACACAAGCGTGGCTGTGGAAAAAAAAAAGTTACTTTAGAAAAGAATTTCCTATAATTAAGTTGTTACAAAAACTTAACCCCCCCCCCCCCCATGATTGAAAAGAAAAAAAGTACGTACTTTAGCGAAGGCTGCAAAGCGACCAGTGCATTGCTTCAATGGAGGAGCACAGCTGCCACGGTGATCTGAGGAAAAAATTAGCATTATAGTAAAGTTTTGCAGTCAAGTCATAATGGTATTTATCAAGTTAAGTACTTACGTTGTTCCCTCTTAATAGGAAGACCTTCTGGGCCACAGCAGTAGTTTTCGCCTTTATTGGGACCTGCGGGTTTCCTGCAGTAGTAATTACAACCGTCGGAACGTTCAGGGCCACCAAACACACCCACCACCAACATCATTACCACCAGAACACTCAACTGTAACAAGAGAAATTACTCCAGAATTAACACAAGATCTAACAAACTCTAACAAAATTAAAATACCTAAATCCCTTGTACCAACCATTATCACAAATTATCGCAGGAAGACAACTATATGGAAGAGACTGTGTGACAAGTGTGACGCCCAAACGGCTTCAACCCTCTTATATACTCAGGAAGATTCCCCCCCCCCCCCAACGTCCAGTCATGAGTGGGGGGAGGGAGGACATAACGACCCAAGACTCTGTTAAGGGCCAGTGTCCTTAGTTTGGTTTTGGCCTTTCGGCTTATGAACCTCTAGAGGGTTATTAAGGCCACCACATAACCTTACGAACCAACCAGCAAGTTACTACTGTTATGGAACATCAACAATGAAGACTACGTAGTTTTAATCTGAAGTAATCACTTTTCTATCTAAAAAAAAAACTATTCCAAACTATCTGCGAGTAATTGTACAGCACTTGTCTCTTTGAATGTGACGTACCATAAAACTAAAGGAGACCGCAGGTCTATTGGCACAGGCGAGGCTTCTCCTGTTTATAAACTATTAACCTCGCTGGATTTTTTCTGAACTATAAGTTACCCAGTAACCTGCTCTATCAGGTAACCTGCTTCATTCTGTAACCTGCTTCATTCTGTAACCTGTTCCATCCGGAAGCAGGAGAGAACTATTGAGCGCTGACATTATTATATGGCTTTGATTGTTTTTAGTGTTTTCCAACTGAATTCTCGGCTGTTACCGACGTTCACTCAACATCGATATTGTTGACTCAACATCAATAAAGTTGACTGAACGTTACTCGAGCAAGTTTTACCTTCTGGGAGAGAGAACGCGAGGGATAATCCTGGGGAATGGGAGGGAGGCTGTGTGGTAAGGAAAAAATAATGGAAAAGAGAGAGAGAGAGAGAGAGAGAGAGAGAGAGAGAGAGAGAGAGAGAGAGAGAGAGAGAGAGAGAGAGAGAGAGAGAGAGAGAGAGAGACTTCCTCTCACCTCCCTTATCTTCTTCTGTCCCCACTTCAAGGCTCGCCCCAAGGGCATCTTCTGTATTATTCTGATTCAGGCCATAAGCCCAACACCAAGCTACCTGTTTCAATAGGCTTTTTACTGTTGCATATTCGCGCCATAAACGAGTCCATAGGTAAATCAAAGTTAAAAACTATAAATAAATATTTTATTTCTTGGTAAATAAGTTATAAAAATAAAGTTTGATGTTAAATAAGCAATAGTCCATAAATGTATGCAAGAAACAAGTGTTGCATTATAATAAGCATTAAGAAAAATTTGAAAGCACACTGACTACATCTTCATTGATATTGAAAAACGAAAGACTATAATTCATTACTTAAAAATATAATATATTTAATAGAATATATAGAGCATATAGAACAGATTTAAACAGTGGTGTTTAGTATGTTCATCTTAATGTCAACAGCTTGCAAGTCAGTAGCAAGTGTTTTATCTTCAATTTAGACAGGTGTCAGAATAGCCCATCTGGTCATCTGGTCCATCTTGTAGCCACACACCTGTGTGGGAGACATGTTATATTAACACCTGTTATCCTCATTACCGAAATCAATTTTCAAGCAAACTAATAACCGTTTAATTTCATTTGAAGACCAAGGCTAATAGGCACGTGTTTACAGATTATCAAATGAACTCATTTTGCGCCAAGTTGAGATTGTCAGTGTTGGTAAATTACATGAATATAATTTAATATAATTATACAATTACGAATGGAATGATTCTTATAAAAATTTCCACTTAGATCAGTAGAGACAAATTATACATTTCTGCACCTTGACAGTGTCTTACCTGTGAAACTGTCGGGAAATCTTTAATTTATGAAGCAAATTGCGAAGGGAGGACACTGGTTATTTACAGCCGCTGAGGAAGAGACGAAAGGTTACTCCAATATCATCACAAGTGTATCTTGCAAACGGTAAGTGTGAATTATCAGTATTACCAAAAGACTGAGGTAACTGCAGGAAGCTTATTGGCCCATATGAGGCACCTTCTATTTACATCCACCCAAACTCACACATAAATATATCTATCCCTGTGCTTCAATAAATCAAGGGATCCAAAGCCTATTAGGTCACTCGGTAATTTGTTCCATAAATCGACAATTGTGCTACCTAAATCAGTACAGTTGTCCCATAAATCAACACAGTTTCATAAATCTATAAATTCGATGTTTGATACATCTAATACTCACGTTGAAGTATTTGTGGATCACAGCAGAAGACTGCGCCTTGGTTAGGTCCTGCAGGAATGGTGCAATAGTAGTTGCAACTCTGAGGCACTGGACGCCGATCATGATAGTGTCGGTAACGATGATCATAGCGACGACCTGCCACTGCAGCCACCAACAGAGCCACTATCAACAGACGCACCTGCTGCAGCATGTCAGGTCAAATTAAACACAATTCGGAAGACTAACTCGACACAGTCTGCAATATGTGACTAGCGTCAGGCAGACCATTCTGTTTCGCCACAGAATCATTTTCTTATTCTAAACACTGTTCGTAGCGTCAGATTAAGCTTACCAAGGTTAAGTTAGCCTAGGAAAGTTTTAGTCCAACAAATTCGACTGATGAATCGTCTAGTGTATAAGCTAATCTGAATCCTAAGTAACATGCATCAGTATGTTGATAGTCCAGCCACGTCCTCCTAAAGTTTCCCAACGTCAAGAAACGATCGTACTAAAGTACCCTTATCCTAACCTACCAGATGACCTAAAACAAAACATAACAGTATATCAATATTTGTATATCAATCAATTTCTACCATTTTCTAATACGACAATTTTTGCCCTTAAGTAGAGTATACGTTAAAATGCGATGTTCTATTAGGAGGACACACTGCAACATCATATATATTTTCCCATACTAGGATATTTTCTATATTTATGTGGCCATATTATTAATGTACGTGATAGAAGCGTAATTACAATCCTGTAACCAACAAGGACAACAAATAAGGTCTTCACTAACCATGATTAACCGAGCTTTGAAACAGTGAGGAACAGGTTAGCTGATGAGGACCTCAGGTGAGTGATGCTGTAAGCTGATGATATCGTAAGATGAGTGATGCTCTCGACATTGCTTCATCCTATATATATCTGGCCAGACTTCCCATTTGCCCTTCACTGACGTTAAAGTGACTAATTGGTCATGTGCAAGGTTGTGTGTTTTGGGAATTTGTTTTCTTTAGTCTCGCAAGACAGATTGTAAACAGCTTAATAAGTTTGGGTACAAACATAATGAAACTAGGGCCCGTAAAATCGTATATGTATCTCTTCCCAATATGTAAAAAAATGCGTATAATTTAAGCTGGACTAGAATATGTTACATTAGTTTTCTGACCAATTCTGTGTTTAGAAATCCTCTAAGCCTGTAAAATACTATAGGCAGCTACCAATTACATTGACTAATTGCTTTCACTCATACCTGTATCCTAAACTTAAATCTGTTCCGTATTTACTGTCTCTTATTTATACCATTTGCATCACACTTTTACAAAATTGTGAAAATGTTTTCAGACCCGTTGGCATGAGGTACCTGGAGCGTTGCAATTACTTTATTTACTCTCGTGTTCTTGAAGATATCTTCATAATGCATCCAGAGTCTGCCCCATTTTTTTATGCCGATGCATTTATCACGAAATAAAATAAGTTAAGCCGAAATTGTGCAAATCCAAGGTAGCCTAAGAAAATATTTTATAGTACTGTGTAGTTTTTAATATTTAGTTTTTTCAGTAGATATTTATGATTTTTATGAATATAAGCAAGGAATATGTTCATCAAGAGGTGTACCCAGCTTCTGTATATATACAAAGTACGTTAATCCTGGAGCTTGTACAATAAATAAGTGCACTTCCCGGTTGGTAAGAAAAAAAAAGGAAAAAAAAAGGCATTGTGGAGGCCTTAACCCTCTTCAGAGGCTGGTAGGTCTTTCACCCTTCAAACCAAAAGGCTCACAGAGGTAGACAGTCTTCTATGGTCAGTCTTGGTACTCGTAGCCACGATTTATATTCAAATTATGTTACTGTAGATTTCTTCTCACGTTTTTATGAATGTGGCCAAAACGAAACTACCAAACCTAGTGATCATTACGCTTCTGAAGTAAACATTTTGCACATAAATAAATACCTGTATAACTATTCTCACTTATGTATTAAATATATATATAAATAAGTTATTAAAAATGTTGGGTGAATATACACCTACAACGGGTGGCTGCAGCAATAAGCATTAAAAGAAATCAAAGGTGTCAATAGTTAATTACCAACAAGGTCTCCCTTGAGATGTCGAGCGACCAATCATACTTAACAACCTTAAGGTTAATAACAGCCTCTTTAAGTTGTTAACATCCCAAATTGGCTGGTGGCCACAAGTCGTAAGGACACGTCTGTTCTTGCTATGTTTTCAGATATATTTTGGAGAGATTTGTGACTACCTATTGCATGAACTTCTGATATTTACCTCTACTTTAAACTTAGGTCTATGGAAACCTACTTTAAGAAAAACCTTCATAAGAAAGAAGTAATTTAGCAGAAACAGAGATATTTACATATTAATTTGTTTAGTGTCTAGTAATTTGTTATTAATCTGATAATTCAGACTCACCAGAGGAACACATAGGCCATCTTCCATGTTTTTATTTTTTTTACTATACATTCGGTACATCTGCATTTGTGCAGCTGCCCTAAACTATATGAAGGAGAGTACAGCGTGTCAAAAAGCTAGCTACGTGATACTAAAAAAAAAAAAATCCCTGTCACACAGGATGGTTAGTCATACAGAGGCATGTGATAAGTAGTCTGCACTGACAGACTCTGGGTTCGTTATGAGGATATCATGAACACGAGTGAATAAAGGTAGCAGTGATAAAAGTCCCCATCTCGATCTTCCATGTTGTGTGTGCCGTTACATTAAAAAATATTTGCCATGCTTTGTCTTTTGCATTTTCATACGTCAAGAATGTTTACTTATGTTATATTAAGATAATTTATTTTTGTAAAGAAATTTGCTGCTTATTATGACTTATGAACGGAAAATAAACAATTATGTGATTGACCCACGACTATTTTTTATTAATGTAAATGTAATCTCTAAAATTGTAAATCTTTTCAAATAATAATAAGTAACATTTAAGGGTTTAAAGTTCATGTTCTGTGATAATATGAAACACTTACCGAGAATTATACTACTGTATATGTAATGTAGTATTGCCTTTTAGAATATATTATATGATTTATATTGTATTTTATTAAATAACGTCAATGAAAGATTGACCGTATCTGGACACCAGAAAAGCGCATTACACACTGTACCATGATATGAAGGCATTTTAACTAGAACTAAGATAATTTAGAAGATATTGGGCACTTAGATTGCCTTCCTAGAAAAGAATAAAATCTCTCTTATCATTTAGCGTAGGGCTTCAAGCCCTGCAAAGCCCAGAGGATTAAAGCCGCCAAAATTTCCAGACCAACCAACATTATAAGGCTCTGAAACTAAAGACAGGTTAAACTACATGAAGTGGGTACAGTCCTATATGCCTTGATAAACTAACCAGTATAGAATCCCGCTTCACGGCCTCTTTTGTTCTAGACATTTGTAGTTATGAAGTTTATTTTTCCCAGCCTTGTCTAGGGCAATTTAGTATCAAATGACCGATAAACTTTCATAGTTTATTTACTCCTGTTTTTTTTTTTGCAGCAGTACAAAACTTCATCAGTAACTTCGAATGTTTTTTTCCCCCCAGTCTGCAGGAATAATAAAAAAAAATTGTAATTCGGTACATTTCTTTCGAGGCCAATATAGAATAGGGTTTGGATAAGCAGTTTGACAAATGTTTCTGCGAAGACAAGTCAGACTAAACGCGACAAAAAAACTTTAAAGCTTTATTAGTTCGGGTTATTACAAGATAATAAGACATAGCAAATGTAGAAGAAACTAATGGGCAGGTTGGCAGGTGTGGTAGTCTAAACAGGTGTCGAAGCAGCACTTTTGCGTTAGCAAAGTGTCCGTCATGTGGGCAGACCTGTGTTAGGAGTGGGAATAGTGTTTAGCTCAAGTTATTTCCATTTGTTGGAGGATATAGTTTTATTAAGCAAATTATAAAAAGTATAAACCAATGTTATATGATCATTAGAAAAAGCAAAACAATTTTACTCACAGGAGGGTTAAGTCGAAGGTTTGGCGTGCATGCTTTGAATAGGGGAGGGCACAACCCACGATGTACTGTAGGGGAAACAATGAAATTAATAAATTAAACTAATCTGGTGTATTTAAATCCTTGCGCAAGTAAAGATACTTGCCAGTCTCTCTTAATACAGGCAGTTGTGATGGGCCGCAACAATAAGACTGCCCCGAGCGAGGTCCTACAGGTTTTATGCAGCGTCGTAGGCAGACTTGACGCTTCTTGCGAGATTCCACTAGCTCCTCGTGCTCCAGCAGCGGGTCGCTAGCTTCCTCGTGCTCCAGCAGCGGGTCGCTAGCTTCCTCGTGCTCCAGCAGCGGGTCGCTAGCTTCCTCGTGCTCCAGCAGCGGGTCGCTAGCTTCCTCGTGCTCCAGCAGCGGGTCGCTAGCTTCCTCGTGCTCCAGCAGCGGGTCGCTAGCTTCCTCGTGCTCCAGCAGCGGGTCGCTAGCTTCCTCGTGCTCCAGCAGCGGGTCGCTAGCTTCCTCGTGCTCCAGCAGCGGGTCGCTAGCTTCCTCGTGCTCCAGCAGCGGGTCGCTAGCTTCCTCGTGCTCCAGCAGCGGGTCGCTAGCTTCCTCGTGCTCCAGCAGCGGGTCGCTAGCTTCCTCGTGCTCCAGCAGGGGGTCGCTAGCTTCCTCGTGCTCCAGCAGCGGGTCGCTAGCTTCCTCGTGCTCCAGCAGCGGGTCGCTAGTCACCGCGATCACCATCATGATAAGTCCAAGCTGTTCCAATACCGCACCAAACACTCAATCAGATTAAAGCTACCCATAATTAGTGTGCAATTTCATCAAGACCAGAAAATAACTTTAAACCGCCAAATTTCATTTAGATTACCGACCATGACTGAATAAGACGAGAAGGCGAGCTTCCAAGATTCCCACCACACTCACATTAAAGTGTTCACGCCTCACTACACCCTTATATACCTGACAAGACCCGCTCACCGGCCCATATACCCGGAAGGGGGTCTTAAACGACCCTTCAACCCGTACTGTTAAAACATTTTTGTATGATATAAAGCTTACTTGATATGTATGTAAATAATGCTGTTTCTGTTTGTACGAAAGCTACATTTTAACTCATGTCAAGAGCAAAAACAATCAGAGTAAAACATAGCTGCAACCCGTCCTCAGACCAAGTCCATTCTATCCAGCGGTCGACCCCAAAGACGCATTTATACATTTTAATTTTTTTTAATTCAAAACAAAACTTTCCTCAAATATAAATTAATATTACTATATTAGCATATTGTGCATATTTAGACAGTGGTTAGGTTAAGTTAGGTGTTTAGACTGTTGCGATTATTTGTATTTGTCAACCCGTCCTCGACTCAAGTCCATTCCATCCAGCTGTCGACCCCACAGACGCATTCATAAATTTTAACATGCTGTTCATTCAAAACGGAAATTTTCTCAAGTATAAATTAATATTATAATATATTGGCATATTGTGCATATATAGGCATAGGTTAGGTTAGGTCAGGTGTTTAGGTTCTGTTGGCGATTATTTGTATTTGTAGTACGTGGGTGAAGCATTTACAGCGTTGTGATTCGAACAAAATTCGTCAGTGAAGCACTTGTTCCGGATATGTTCGAACGTCAGCAGTTGTGAGTCGTGTGTAAACCGCTTTTCATTCATAAACAGGGGTTTGTCGGGTACATGGAATCACTTTTGGATCTTTGTTTGGAGGACGGGCTGGTATTTGTAGTACTTGGGTGAAGCATTTCAACCCGTCCTCGACTCAACTCCATTACATCCAGCGGTCGACCCCACAGGCGCATTCATAATTTTGTACATACTGTTCATTCAAACGGGAATTTTCTCAAATATAAATTAATACTATAATATATTAGCATATTGTGCATATATAGGCATAGGTTAGGTTAGGTGTTTAGGTTCTGTTGCGATTATTTGTATTGGTAGTACGTGGGTGAAGCATTTATGGCGTTGTGGTTCGAACAAAATTCGTCAGTGAAGCACTTGTTCCGGAAGTGTTCGAACGAAATCAGTTGTGAGTCGTGTTTAAAACCGTTTTTCATTCATAAATAGGGGGTTATGCGGGCGCCTGGAATCACTTTTGGGTCTTTTTTTTTTGGAGGACGGGCTGAAGATCACCAATTGCAATTATTGGATGACTGAGCTCGCCTAATCGAACGATTTTGTAAAACACCTTAAAACCAAATTATTTAATTTATTAAGGTGCAGTCTTAATACAAATACGTGCAACCCCGAACCCGGAATTGACAAATAATAAGGCAAATCACTTCCTCGTTGTCACCCATTCAGTGCTGGCCTTAACCTGACTACCCATGGCGGCCACATATTCGCTGCTCTGAGTAATTACACAAGTGTTGCGATTCTCAGGGTACATGATATATGCAAATTAAATAGTACGGTGATGAACTTGCAGCCTATTGAGACAGCGATCTTAATAGCCTACAATCTCAATCTCAATTGAGATTGAGACCTTTAATCTTAAATATTTAAGCAAGTAATTTTCCAATCACATGTTCACATCTATGGACGGCTTGCAGCTCGGCAACAGTCTTGCTCTCGTCTTGAAGTTTAATTGACCTTACTGGGTAGGTTTGCAGGTGTGCATGTCAAGGCAGGTGTCAAAGCAACACTTCTGGTTACGGGGACAGTGTCCGTCATGTGGACACACCTGAAAGTATACAATGATAAATTTAGTCACTCGTCCAATAGCAGCTGCCAGTGCATTATCGTACCTAAATTTATTATACCTAAATTACAAAGTATCATATGGAATGACTTTCATTAAAAATGATCCTATGTCTTAAATACATGGACATATGTTTAAAAAACTTGAAGGTGAACGCTGCCTTACCTGTGGAACCGGAATATTTCGAGAAATATCCCGAGCCAAAAAAGCAGGATCCCTCGTGCAGATAGACAAGCAGAAGGACATTTACCAGCATGAACTGTAAACGAGAAGAGTAGCTTGCTTCACTGTTACCTCTTACAACTCCTTAAACACAGAGTTGCACAATAGTTCAATTTTACATAAATAATTATTTGTTTATTTGTCTCTCGAGGGTTGGACTCACCAAAGTTTGCAAGGTAACCTAGTGGGGGTAGGGGACGGTCACAGGAGGTTAGAGTTGGGCTCATTACGTGGGGTTGGCGTCCATGTCGATGTGTGTGTGTGTATGTGTGTATTTACTATTTGTGATTGCAGAATTAAGTTATTAGCCTTTGTACTCCGCCTTTCTAACCAATCTATTTTTCCTCTATTATGTCTACTACATATATTTTTCTCTAACATATCCACACACATCTCCAGGAATCAGTCCGTAGCAGCTGTCTAACTCCCAGGTATCTATTTACTGCTAGGTGAACAGGAACATCAAAGTGAAAGAAACTCTTCCCATTTGTTTCTGTCTCGGCAAGGAATCGAACCGGGCCCTTAGGAACGTGTTGTGTGTGTTATATTTAAAAATACTCACTCTCTTCCTTTAGTACAGGGAGTCCTGGTGCCGCAGCAGTATGCTGCGTTCGCATTAGGTCCTGTAGGCTTTATGCAGTAGTAGCTACAACCATCTGGACCTGGTTGTGTCTTGATGGTGGAAATGGTGGTGGTGGAAATGGTTGTGGTGGAAATGGTGTAGTCGAAATGGAAACGGAAATGGTCGTGGGCGCCGCCGTTGGTCGAACTGACCGACAACTGTTGCCACCAGTAAGGTCACACAACAAATCGCAGCTGGAAAAAATAAAACAGGTCAGGTCAGAAGTGATTATAACTGTAAATGACACGGTGAACGAACCTTTAACACCTGTACTTGTGCCCCACGATACTGATATTTGTTGAAAACTTAACATAGTGATATGTGCTTGAGCTATGAGATTTGATAAGGCTTCTTGNAAACAACCTTGAAGAACTACTTAACCAGAAGTCAGGCGTGTGAATGAAAAACAATCCGTCTTACCCCTTATATAAGCCCTTGTCTATGACGTCATAACTACCTGGCGGTGGGAACCCGCACTACTCGTAATTACCTAAGTGTAGTTACAGGATCAGAACTACACTCGGGTGTCCCGTCTTCCCAGCACACTTTGTCACACGGACGTTCTGAGCTAAACGACCAACCGCCTATGAAAGTTTGTGCCATATACCCTTTATATACGTTTTCACATATATTACCCATTTGCTCAGTATTTGAGCATATATAAGAAGGAAAAGCTTGTCTGCCTTGTTACAAAGTCCACTGCACACAAGATTGCTCGTTGACATTTTAAAACCAGCCTCACCTAACCCAAACGAACCTAATCCAAAACCTACCTAACTTTAATCTAACCAAACCCACCCGAGTCTAAGCCACCCTAGCCTAATACAAGCTAGCCTAACTGTGTTGTTGTTTTAGTTTCAGCTACTCAGAACAAGAAGTTCCAGTAGCACGGGCTATGGTGAACCCGTAAGTGGAGGCTTACGGGTTAATTTGGAGCCATTATCTGTATCAATAGCTGATACTAGAGATCTGGCGATGGATGGGGGGGTCTGACTCCTCCCTAACGATAAGTACTTCTTTATAATCGGGAAAACGAGCATCGTCGAACTGTCATGTGTAGGAGTTGACCTAACCCCGTGAGCCTGGCTGTACTGTGAAAATAAAGAGTCAGTACAGTACTTGTACATTAGTGCACGTTTCAACTTCGTGTTCGAGAGGCTGGACAGTTTACTTTTGTTTTCTTATCATATAAAACAACATTTATATACAAGTAAAAGTAAAGTTACCAAAGTAGCATTCCTGTCCACGAACACCACATGAAACAGTGCATCAAACCAACACTCGACTATACATAAAACCAGTACATTACTATATAAAACAATGTCTACACAACGCAAAAACAAAATACACGTACCCAGGGGCCCAGACGCGCACAATATGTACACCAATCGACACAAGTAGAACACAGATAAGCTAGTGCAAATACATAGCACCAGCTCCACACGACAGAAAATACATATAAACATAAGAAATAATAACACACTAAGGACCTCAACAAACGGAGACCGTTGCCACCTACCTAAATCACGCTCAAATAAAAATAAATAAAAAACAAGGAAGAACCCAAAACGCAATAAATCCCATCAATGAAATTCCAACAAAAGAAGCATACATCAATCCAATGAAATGAACACATCGCAAGGTCAGAGCTGCACAAAGCATACTTATTTATTATTTAATTTATTTATATATATACAAGAAGGTACATTGGGTTTATGAGAGTACATAGAATTGATGTTTTTACATTCTTGTAAAGCCACTAACACGCATAGCATTTTGGCCAGAGCCTTTATCTAACATAATTTAAGTAGGTAATTTTTTTACATACATACACGGCTCAGTCGCAACTAGCCACAAAGGAGACATCTCCGAACCTCGCAACAGAATCACACGCACACTTAAGGTCCCATGAACAAAGGGGAACAAGACAGCACAATGGCAAAGACAAATTCATGGCAACGTTGGACACCACCCAAGAGCAGGACAAGGATGGCCAGATGTCCAACTCACGGGCCAAATAAAATAGCCTAATACAATAAACCCCACATACAGCCAACTCACTCAAACATCCAAACTAAGTAACAGAAAATTAGAAACACTGGAAGTCATTCAACAGTGGAGATGCAGCCTCAACTCACGTGTCAAGAATACATAACAACGACTGCGTATATAACGATTTGTCCAAATTTTCCTTGTCCATTTTAAAGAATGAAGAAAATTTTTATTTTCAATATTTTTAAGCTGCATCTCTTATGAACCCACCCCCTGCCCTAGTGTGGCAGTGCACAATAGAAAGTTGTTGTTCTACATATTAAACATTGATTGTGACCATGATATCTATGTGCTTCAGCCTATAGTTCAGACCTATTGTCTTGTGAATGACCCTCTGTCCTGTGTGACAGCGAATGCCAGCCTTATCCTCATAAATAAAACTTCATTAAAAACTCAGATTAGGCAAAATTGTAATGAAATTTTGTCAATAAAGATGTTAATAACATTAGAGCAGCAACATCTGTTTACTGAGCACTCCTCAGTGTTGACCTTTAAGACTAATGTTCATTTTTATTTTCCATTTTTTTCACAGCTTAATAAATGAAAAGAAATAAATAATTCAGTTGCCAGCTTGTACCAGGGAACAAAACTCCCACTATTCCGTCACTATAGAACTCGGTTCACAATCCATTGACCCGTGGTAGGTCGAAACATTTGGGACCGTGTCCTTGCATCCCGATGCCTCTGTTTACCTAATAGTAAATATGGACTTCAGAGCCAAGCGACTGTTGTGTGCTGCATCATACAGAAGGTTAGTCGGCGGCCTAGTGATGACCACGATAAGAGTAACAGGCTGACTGAGCCAATCATTGGGTAACAGTTTTATTTAAGAGTTTTTGATAGTGTTGAAGTGTCATACTGGTTGAGCGTGTTCACTTGAAAATTACACGGTATGGTCTAGTGGGCCGTTTCCTTTGGTCTATAGTTCGCCAGAGCATGTCGCGTTCCCACAAAGTTTGCATGATATTGTTTGATGCAGATAAAGGTGTATTGCCAGGGACATATTCACCACAAGGTTGTATTCTGCTTCTCCGTGTATTTACACACAAAGTTTACTTTAGTCTAGGACTAAAGTAAAGTTGCTTGTTGAGCAATAAGCTCCTGTCACGACCTCCATAACTCCCCAGTTAGATTGGCTTTGATAACCCTCTTAGGTTAACAGGCCTTAATATCCCTCCTGAGGTTCCCAGGCCTCATTCCCAAACCAAACCACAACCCAAAGAACGTTTTAACAATGACGTTCCACAACGCCACGATAGGCTTCATGGAGGGTTAGGGGGGGGGGGTGGGGGAGAGACTGCTATATATAAGGTTCCGAGAGGCCCAACACTCACACTCGCCTCAGGGCCTCGTTATCACGATACCTCGTTACTCTGAGCATAATGGTTAGTGTAAGAATGATTTGTTGATGGGGTTGCTGCGCTATAATTTAAACGTTTATTAGTATGTGTTTGGGACTACAATTTTATTTCGCTTCTTAATATTTATTGTACGAAATAAAGTATCTTGATTTATATTTAAACTTGGGGTAATTTTTGCAGCTGTAGAATTATCGTTACATAATAACCTTGAATCCTTTTGCTGCTTCAGAGGTACTTGTCACTAACTACACATTCATTAACGTTTAACTTTAGGTAATTTCTCATTTTATTAATTTTAAGTTGAAGTAAATTAAGAGAGACTTCTCTGCCTATAGCCCGGAAAATGCTAGGCTCTTCCAACCTGTCTTATTGATGGAACGTCGCAATTTTGACGTACTGTACCGAAGGCCAAAAAACTTTATTGCTAGAAAATGACTCCGGCTTGCGAAATTGACACTACCTTTTTCTGTTTGGGTTCTCTGGTAGGTTAGGATAAGGGCACTTTAATATGAAAGTGTCTTTACGTTGGGAACCTTAGGAGAATGGACCGACTAGTAAGTCGGTGGAACCTGTCTTGTCGAAATTTTTTAAAGTGTATTTATCTTTTAACTTGGTTTCATTGTAATTTTTAAATCTTTTTTTTTATGTTCATCGCGTTCATAATCTTTTTTTTTCCAACACGATTAATGATCTTAAGGATGGTTTCCTCCTGTTAGCTGCCCATTGTGGTGGTGACTATGCTGGTGGCGGCGTCGCTGGCCCGCCCTCACGACGACACCAGGGACTGCCACACTTACTGTATCAAACCTGAAGGGCGCCACAGTGGCTCTACATACTGCTGTGGCCCAGACCATCTTCCATACTTAAAGGAAGAAAGTTAGTAACTTCCTCGCTAGTTAAAATGATCAATTAATTGACACGTTCGCTACTATTTTGTGTTCCTTCCGCAGAACATCGTGGTGTGTGTGAAGCTCCTTTGAAACGTTGCTCGAAGCGTCCTGCTGCTCGAACCAAGGTGAAACCTTTTACTTAAACTGTGAATCTTTCGCTAAAGCTTTACGGCGCAAATTGTACTAGTTATTTTGTATATATTTGACTAATTTCAAATGCTATTAATATGCATTGATAGCCAATAACTCTACTACTCTGCCATAGATGTGCCCGCATGATGGTCACTGTCCGACGAACCAAAAGTGCTGCTTCGACACGTGTCTCGACTACCATACTTGTAAACCTCCACTTGGGCTCTGACTCCTCCCGCACAAGATTGTATTTTTTAAACTAGTATTATAGGTATAATCTAGGCTCTATTAAACCTTAAACTTAAATCTTTTTAGTTTTAAATGCACGTGTTTGAGTCCACTACTATTTCCACTAACCTATACAACAGCCCGGCATAAAATTGCTATGTCAAAACAAATAAATTTGATTGCCCTCACAGATCCAAAGGGCATAAGAATATACAACCTAACAGGCAATTAATGTTGCGAGCCGCTATCATATTTTTAACATTGGACATTCTTTACTTAAAGCTACAATAACTAGAGGCAACCCGTCCCGGATAAAGTCTATTAGATGTTTAAGTTCTGTAGGCGATTATTTGTAGTAAAAGGGTGAAGCATTTACAGCGTTGTGGGCCAAACTAAATTAGGTAGAGAAGTACTTGTTCCGGAAGTAGACAAACGAAATCAGTAGAGTCGTGTGTAAATAGATTTTCATTCATAAACCGGGTTTGGCGGGTGCATGGAATGTACTTCGGATCTTTGCAGGACTGGCTGCTAGAGAACAGGTTGAATAATTACCACTACAGTAAGCACACGACTAAATTTGGCATATAGTTCCCTAGTACTACACTCTGTTAGGACAACTTGCTACACACGTAAAAAATACTTGCAAAGAGTAATACTCGAACGCTAAAGTTTCTTCTCTGCATCTTGATGCACGCTTCAAGACCGTAACTCCACCAATCGCCTAAAACCTTCAATCTCTATAGTCGCAAAATATATTTGTAGTTGGTTACTAAATATTTAAATAAGAATAATGTGTAAATGTCACTAGAACATTTATACAATGTTCTATATTTTTTTCTCTACCAATCCATCATCCAAACAGACGGCACCTGTAGTTACTGATAACTTGTCCAGACTATTTTGTTTATTACAACTGCTTAATTTACTTTAAGATGACAAAACTTGATAATGCCATGAACATACTTGTATAGGTAATCTGGGGTTAATCTCTCACATGCATATATATTAGGTATATGCTAAGGGTCTTAGTACAGTAGGCTTCATTCTAGATTCAATCAGGACTGGTTCGATTTAGAAGGCCATAATTGATCAAGGTTCCTTTCGCCTAATGCCTGTTCACGTCGACAGTCCGCGTAAGAGCATACGAATACACTGAAGTGCAAAAGCCTAATAACGGTGGGACAAATCATCCATCACGTCAGTTACATATACAACAGTAACACCGTAAATTTTACAAGTTTACAATAAGCTCTTATTATGAGCATCGAGGAATAGTTTTCGTCTTTGACAGGAAATACAATTTTTTTCCCCAAATGTGAGTTCTGGCCTAAGTACTTTTAAAAAGGTTTGTGGTCGTTTAGCTACACAACTTGTAACCAATGACGAGGGAGTTAGTGGTTCTAATACGGTATACGGAGATGTGGGCGGCTCGAGGTTTAGTTCGGTCTCCCCTCAAGTCCTTGTGAAAGCGTGTAAAATTTAGGATCACGGACAGATAAAACATGCAACCTAATTAGTTTTTAGTTTTAGCAACCTTCACTAATGGTTAGAAGCCGATTACAATTGTATTTGGAGTCTTCTATCAGAAGTAATTTATTTAGCGGTCGTCATGAAGCAAAGACGTCGACATAGACGAAGAAAACTAACTATCTTGTAACGCATACTGCAGAAAAAAATGAAGGGTCCAACACGGATGACTACTACTATCGCGGGTCCCCAGAACCTATGAAGGAATCATTCAGAACCTTGTATACACATGTGTAAAGACCAATCCTGGAGTATGCGGGCCCCAGCATGGAGCCCGTACCTTGTCAAGCACAAGACGAAGTTGGAAAAAGTTCAGAGTATGCCACAGTCTTCCTGTTAATGACTGTTCATACTCTGTATTCCCTCACATTTTGCTTACTAAAGACGTCCCTTCACAAATGGAACGTGCAACCCACTCCCTTTAAATAACAGCAAAAGTAAATTGGCCACAACCTCACGCAAGAATAATTTTTACAAACTTTAAAATTTAAAATTTGACAGTCTCCGTGTGTAGTGGTAAACACTCGCCTGGCGTTCAGCGAGCGCTATGTCATGGGTTCGTATCCTGGCGGGGAGGATTTACTGGGCGCAAATCCTAACTTTAGCTCTTTAAACGCAACAGAAAAATGTGTACTTGGATAAAAAAAAAAAAAAGATTCTCGCGGCGGGGTCTTATTCCAGGGACCTGCCCGAAACGCTACGCGTACTAGTGGCTGTACAAGAATGTAACAACTCTTGTATATAAAAAAAAAAAAAAAAAATTGTATAAGTATTCAGCGCCCTCTTATTCCGCACATTTGATGGTACTACATAATTCATTTGGTGCCTTCTATTGATAATTACTTGGATATTATAGCATCTTACGTATACAATACCTTCCTTTCAGCCGTACAGTCTCCTTCCCCCATGATGGGGAGTGAATAGACGACCAGAAATCCTGTTTTGATATCTGCCTTTATCACACCACCTGTAAATTCTACCAGTAAAGCTGCCGAAATTGTTTTAATAGTTTAATTTTACTTTTGTACACTTCAAGCTTGGATATATACTGCCATGGCCTTTCTTCCTAAAGCATGGCAGGATCCAAAAGCTGAACAGAAATATTGGCTAAACTGACCTCTACTTCCTACTTTCTCATTTAGGGACATTTCCATTATTGTCGATTGTGAAGCAGAGTACAGTGTCAAGAACTAGCTATGTGAAGCTAAAGATCCCAATCAACAGGCTAATCATACAGGGCCATGCAATTAAATGCCTACGCTGGCAAACTGTGCATTATGAGGATGTCCTCATGAATGAATAAAAAATTGCCAATGTCCAGGTACCTCTTGCCGGTAGGTCTGAACGGTCTAATGATTGAATGCCTAATGTAGTGCGAAATAGACCTAGTTTCTGGTAAGTTTGCCCCTATAATGCTCAGGATTGGGTGGTTCGTCACCCTGGCACAACTGCAGCCCAACCCGATTCTGGCAACCATGTCGCGCAATCTTGAAGACGTTTTGCACTATCTGTACACAATTGGTTTCGATCTATTTTTTTTATACTGCCGCTTTAAAGTCCTTTTGGAATCTAACTTCTATTGTTCCAAACAGTCTAGTCTATATAGACTGGACAGATGGAGATACCTAGGTCAAATTCAACCGTGTTTGTCAACTGGTCGCTCTCTGGTTCATTAACTGTTGGGGGGAAGAATATCTGCAGTTCCGGTCTTTTAACAAGCTAGAAGAGATTTACTTCTCCTTAGTCAAAGAGTTGCATAATACCGACCATTATACTTTGATATTTAAAGTTTATCTACGTTGTGGTCGCCTTGTTATGGCGGCGAATTATGCGAGAGAGAACAGGTACAAAGACTTAAGACACTACAGCTCAAGGTTTAGGAAGAAGCATGTCTAATCTTGTGTGGAAGAGATGAGATAGACGGGTCCTCTTATTCCAGTCACGATGTATAGGCCAAAAATCTAGCGCAGTCAAAAGTTGTCATTTTTATGTGGCTTCTTTCACACTGCATAGTTTCTATACGTACGTTCTGGGCATAGTTAAAAGGCAGTAAATTATACTACAAGTTTAAGTATTAGTTCAGAACCAAGTATTTGCTAGTTCCAAACTTAATAATTCAGTATTGTGTTAGACATTTGATCATCTCAAGTGTTTTGTGATTACTAGAAAAACACTCCCACTTGTAATCATTTTAAAATTTGAAGTGGGCCTCGTTACCTTTGTTACAGTTTATGCAATGTTCATAGGGCTCTTTTTTAGAGAACTGAAAGAGGTTTAAAAAAAATATATATAATTATATACACTTGTTAGAAGGGTTAAATTTCAGGGTTTTCAAGTAAAAGTAGACCATTACACTTTAAAGCATATATTGGTGCGAAGTACCACTCTAGTTATATATTAAAACTTAACTTTAATCTTTTAAGCTTGCGGTGATCTTCACTGGGCGGGTTTACAAGTGTGGTGGTCTAGACACGTATCAAAAACAACATTTTTCGTCGCGGGAACAGTGGCCATCATGGGGACACAAGCGTGGCTGTAGGAAAAAAAAGAAGTTACTTTAGAAAAGAATTTCCTATAATTAAGTTGTTACAAAAACTTAACCCCCCCCCCCCATGATTGAAAAGAAAAAAAAAGTACGTACTTTAGCGAAGGCTGCAAAGCGACCAGTGCATTGCTTCAATGGAGGAGCACAGCTGCCACGGTGATCTGAGGAAAAAATTAGCATTATAGTAAAGTTTTGCAGTCAAGTCATAATGGTATTTATGAAGTTAAATACTTACGTTGTTCCCTCTTAATAGGAAGACCTTCTGGGCCACAGCAGTAGTTTTCGCTTTATTGGGACCTGCGGGTTTCCTGCAGTAGTAATTACAACCGTCGGAACGTTCAGGGCCACCAAACACACCCACCAACAACATCATTACCACCAGAACACTCAACTGTAACAAGAGAAATTACTCCAGAATTAACACAAGATCTAACAAACTCTAACAAAATTAAAATACCTAAATCCCTTGTACCAACCATTATCACAAATTATCGCAGGAAGACAACTATATGGAAGAGACTGTGTGACAAGTGTGACGCCCAAACGGCTTCAACCCTCTTATATACTCAGGAGATTTCCCCCCCCCCCAACGTCCAGTCATGAGTGGGGGGAGGGAGGACATAACGACCCAAGACTCTGTTAAGGGCCAGTGTCCTTAGTTTGGTTTGGCCTTTCGGCTTATGAACCTCTAGAGGGTTATTAAGNTGTGGAGACGTCACCGGAGAGGACGACGGAACGGGACAAAGATTAAGAAATAATTAATGTTGGCAAGATGGTCGCTGTTATGAAGGTCGTTACTAACATGCTTCTGATAATCCAAGTATAGTGAAGGAGAGAACAGCAACGCTTCCATACAGGCGGACGCTTGTGCGCGGTTAAGAGAAAGGGTTGTAGATGAAACCGACATTTGTTCTTCGCCTTCTGATGTGTGGTTTGGTCAACATATCTTCAGCCACATTATTCTGATTCATCGTTTGCTGTGTATATAGCTGCCTAGAGAGGCAGCCAGACACACAGACACGAACCAAAATAGATAGGCAGCTAGACACACAGGCGTTCATTGTAAGGTCTGTCAGTTGGGGGAGTAGCCTAGGCCCCCCCCCCCAGACTCTTGAATTAATGTGATTTAATACAGAAATGTGTCCAAGAAGAATACACAGAACACACTGTATACCACGTAACAATCAAGATGATCGATACATACCCCACACACACACTGTATGTTGTTTTTAGATTCAGCTACTCGGAAAAAAATTCTCCAAGTAGCACGGGCTATAGTAAGCCCGTAACACACTGCATACCATGTATCAAGTCATACAAGAGTGGAAGTCAGGTGGAAATTAGTTCCTAACTTGCGGTAAAGGAAATATGGCGGCAAAATAAAAGAACTGCATTACTAAGCCGCTCATTAACATATAATTAAAAAAAAATTGCGAATATCCCGGAATGGTATCCATGATTACTGACGTTTCCATTATTATACAACTCACATTCCATTGGATTATTGAATTGGGATTAAAAAGGGGATTGAAAGAGCACGAGAAGGAAAAAAAAAAGTTCTTAAGGTACTTGATGCGAGAGGATGCCAGGAAAAGCCAGGGAGATTATGATCCATATTTAGAGGAGTCAACAAACTGAGAGCGTGATGCTGGTTTTACCCGTAGGGTATCTATAGTGGCCTCGTAAAGACAGGAAACCGGTGGGATGTCAGGCTTCCCCAGATTCTGTTTTTAACTGTTGGGTGTTATCTCGGCACTTAGGCTACGACGGGTTGTCAATGTCTCGAGTTTGTTACCAGCTGGAAAAACATCTATTGTGGCCGATATTTGGCTTAAGCTTGATGCTCTTTTGACTCAAAATGAGGAAGAGACGACAGTTTGTGAGTCACTTAAGTTGATAGTCGTAAGAACGAAGGTTTACAGGATTTAGAGTGTGAGGAAAGTTAAAAGGCATCAGAAACAGACCAAGAGTTAGGAATCTAATACTGTTCAATATTTTACTCTATTTGAGAAAGGAAGAGGAGGGGTGACTAATCTTTTTCTAGTCGTTGCCTAGATTTTGCAACGTAGTTTGTGGATCTGATGTAGTCAGTGATTCCCTTAATGACGTCAAGGGAAGGGTTATGTTAGGTTAGGCGATATACCATACCTAACTCTTAGGTTAGGGATGTTGATTTATACAAAACAACATCAACAGCGAACAGGTGGATCTAACATCTGCAGGTGGATCTCTGCAGATATTAAGATGATACCAAGGTGGCACAAGGACGCAATAGGAGAGGCTGGCTGGTACTAGGTATACAGGCCGCGTTCAGGGTAATTCAATGTGAAAATAACAATTTAGGAAGACTAGGATATATGGATGCGAGGTGCAGAAAATAGGGATAACCTGTGCCGTGTGATTATCAATACACAAACTGTACTCAGGTCGTTAAAGCCGCGGCCGTCTTCCAAGACATACGTTTTACCTGTTACGTATTGTGCCTTAAAAAAGTTTGTTCTCATATGTAAGTTAATATTATATATTAAATGTATGTGTAGTTAGGCTTATGTTAGAATAAATGTTTAGGTTCTGCTGACGATTATTTGTATTTGAAGTGAGTAAAGCATTTACAGAGTTCCGAACAAGAGAAAAAGAACATCACCTTGTTTGACCACTTTTCTTGACGGAAAACTTTCAGAGAGGACATTACTAAATTTCACAGCCAATTTGCATACCTGAAAAGAATATGTATTTTTGTAGCCACGACAGAAGATACTTTTCAACAATTCTCTATGGTATGGTATACTACGCAATGGTACCGTTCTAATGGTACACTACATTATGATATACATATTTTAAAAGCTTTTAAAATGTTTAGCCGAATGATTAAATTTATGGCATTTAACTAATTTCTAATGCAATCCAGCTTAACCATTATTGTAATTCAAGTCATTACAAATATTTAGCTATCATCACTTCGTCTCATAGTTTGTATTTTACTGCTCATTTGATAGTCCGTTCCAGTTCTAGCTCCAATGGGGAGCACTTCACAGTCTTGAGCATCAAGTGCCCGCCGGACCAATTTACAGGCTGAGAGACACGAGTAAAAGCCAATTTAGAGTCATATTAAGAGTAAAGGTTATGGATACAAATATTTGCTGATGACCTGCTTTAATGATACAGGTTATATACTTGTCTCAATAAACATACTTGAACTTTAACAAGAAAAAAAAAATACATCTCAAAGGGATAGGGTAGCTTAGCCTATTTCTACCCCCCTAAAACTTGTTGAAGGCATGTTATTAATTAGCCGCGACCAGGCCTTGTCAATGTCCGCTTGCAAGTACTGAGAGGGTGACAGAAATCCTTACAACAACGCTCGTTCCTGTGACAGTCTCTGTCACGTTGACATACACGACCCTGAAATGTTAGAAGAGAATGTTAAAAACATTCTAGAATTTACGTTTCAAATCTCAGGATTTCTGGTTTATAAAATTAAACGCTTAAAACTAGTGGACTTGAAGAGACCATACCTCGGGTGCTTTAGGGTTGGGAGGGCAGAGACGGCCATCAAGTGGGCAGGAACCAGCATGCCCTGTGGATATAGAAGACATTGGTTGAAACCAATTTTTAAAGTTGTTTTTAAGATGGTAAATGCTTTAAAATGTGGTAGTTTATACATACCTCCAAATCCTTGAGGAATGCCAATCACCACACACACCAGAGCCGTCAACACCAGCAGACGAAACTTGAAAAGAAAAATTGTACACATGTAAACAAAACATAGGCTTAAAGTCAAACACGAAACCAATCAGTTTTTAATGGGTTATTAAGTTCATCACAATATCTTAAAAACCAACCAACAAGTATACTTTATGCTATGCTCAAAAGTAAACTTATACTGAAACCATGAACACTTCTATATGCGCTGCTGAACCACAACAAGCAATACAGTGAAGCACTAAACAAGACAAATCACTTTACTTACCATCATTGAAGCCAATGAGAAACGAAACTAACGAGGTTGTGAGGCGACTGGTGTGTGGAAGCTCAGCGCTCCTGGTTATATACGGCAACACAAACTCCAAGATTATCTCACAACCTCCCTCCTCCCTAGTCACAGAAGTCATGGGGGTCGAGTGAAGGTTAAGACAAGAGAACCACTGTTACTGACAACAAATATTAGTAATAAATGAACAAGTTTAAGGCAGCACCTTCCTGCATTTAGTTTCCAGCAAATGTTAATTACCGTTATCCAAATTATGCAACTTATAATTGACCAGTTAATTTATTACCATTTACTTATATAAAAAAATCCCCAGCGTGAGCATTACCCAACATTTTCGTAACATATTTAAAACTGCGGAACACTAAATATACAAATTTAAAACTCAAATTGTTGGACTTCTAATTTACCATCTCAGATGAATCACGTCAGATATCCAAAATACTTTTTTTGAAGTTTGGACTAATTATATGATTTAGTTAACCGGCAACGCATTCAGTAGTACCGTCAAGCCATGAGAACAGTTAACCTCGCATGACATACGAAGAACAGGTTATAATCTACAAAATTATCAGTGGAATTGAGAGGGTGGACAAACTATTTAGCATGGGTGGAACACTAGCAAAGGGGACAGGTGGAAACTGTAGCCAAATGAGCCACGTATATTATTTTTTTCTAGAGTTGGTAGGTTAAGTTGAATGAATTAGTAATGTGAAGGCAGATTACAGTTTCAAATGTATATTTGGCAAGAGCCCAATAGGCTCTAATCTAGGCGGGGGGGGGGGGGGGGGTGTCCAGCACAACTAGGCTAGTACAAAGCACGCAAGGTCACTACTACCTTTTGAACCAGCAGAAATTATGCTTCACTTTAAATTTTCCATTTACTGCTCTTAGGAATTTCTTAAAAAGTGCAGGAGGTTAGCGTCTGCAATATTTCCAACCTTACCTGCAACGGCAAAATGTCCTTATGCTACTTCGACAAATCTTAATTACAAAAATTTATGGCAAATTTCATAGTATTACTGTAGAAGACTGCGCCCACGGACGCAATATAGCAAGTCGTCATTACTTCAGAACTCTTCACTGCTCTAGTAAATACTGCCAGAGCACGTTTTACATTAAGCAGTTTGTCTGGCTCCACGAGGGTCTGCATACCGCCAAGGCCTTGCGCCAAGCATATTCAGAAGTTTCACCTGGGTTGTGGAGCTCAGTTGTGCTTATGCCAGAGGTTTAAACTTCGTTGCATGTCCTACACATTTATTACTCACAGAAGTAATACATACATTACTAATATATATATATATATATATATATATATATATATGCAAACAAGCCTGAATGGTCCCCAGGACTAGATACAACTGAAAACTCACACCCCAGAAGTGACTCGAACCCATACTCCAGGAGCAAAGCAACTGGTAACTACAGGGCGCCTTAATCCGCTTGACCATCACGACCGGACAAAAGGAAGTGATAGCCTGAGCTATATGAACCACTTCCCCGCCGGCACCTGGATGGTTATCTTGGGCATAGCATTTTATCAAATCACCTCATTTTTTGGGGCAACACGTGAGGAACACAAATGCAAACAAGCCTGAATGGTCCCCAGGACTAGATACAACTGAAAACTCACACCCCAGAAGTGACTCGAACCCATACTCCCAGGAGCAAAGCAACTGGTAACTACAGGGCGCCTTAATCCGCTTGACCATCACGACCGGACAAAAGGAAGTGATAGCCTGAGCTATATGAACCACTTCCCCGCCGGCACCTGGATGGTTATCTTGGGCATAGCATTTTATCAAATCACCTCATTTTTTGGGGCAACACGTGAGGAACACAAATGCAAACAAGCCTGAATGGTCCCCAGGACTAGATACAACTGAAAACTCACACCCCAGAAGTGACTCGAACCCATACTCCCAGGAGCAAAGCAACTGGTAAACTACAGGGCGCCTTAATCCGCTTGACCATCACGACCGGACAAAAGGAAGTGATAGCCTGAGCTATATGAACACTTCCCGCCGGCACCTGGATGGTTATCTTGGCATAGCATTTTATCAAATCACCTCATTTTTTGGGGCAACACGTGAGGAACACAAATGCAAACAAGCCTGAATGGTCCCCAGGACTAGATACAACTGAAAACTCACACCCCAGAAGTGACTCGAACCCATACTCCCAGGAGCAAAGCAACTGGTAACTACAGGGCGCCTTAATCCGCTTGACCATCACGACCGGACAAAAGGAAGTGATAGCCTGAGCTATATGAACCACTTCCCCGCCGGCACCTGGATGGTTATCTTGGGCATAGCATTTTATCAAATCACCTCATTTTTGGGGCAACACGTGAGGAACACAAATGCAAACAAGCCTGAATGGTCCCCAGGACTATTCAGGCTTGAATAGTCCTGGGGACTATTCAAGCATGATAAAATGATAAAATGCTATGCCCAAGATAACCATCCAGGTGCCGGCGGGGAAGTGGTTCATATAGCTCAGGCTATCACTTCCTTTTGTCCGGTCGTGATGGTCAAGCGGATTAAGGCGCCTGTAGTTACCAGTTGCTTTGCTCCTGGGAGTATGGGTTCGAGTCACTTCTGGGGTGTGAGTTTTCAGTTTATATATATATATATATATATATATATATATATATATATATAAAAAGCACCAAACCGGGAAGGCTATGCAATGCGCACAGAAGTGTTGTTTTCAGGCAGGTTTGGAGCCCAACCTCACAGCATTACCTGCATGAGGTACGTGTAATCTACAAGTCTATGGGAACTGCGTTTAAGCGAATAATGTTGCTTTAGAAGACCATATGCATAGCCTGAAGTCAACCCGTCCTCTACGGGAGTATTACATCCAGCGGTCGACCCCCGACAGATTTATTCATAATTCCTCCCCCCCCCCTCTCCATGCCGTTTACTCAAAACTGGAAGTTTCTCAAATACAAATAAATATAATGCATTGGTAGTACGCGGGTGAAGCATTTACAACGTTGTGGTCTGAACAAAATTCGGCGGTTTGCCTGAAGTGTTTTAACGAAATCTGTAGAGTCTTTTAAACCGTTTTCCATTCATAAACAGGGGTTTGGGGGGGGGGGGGGTGCATGGAATCTCTTTCGGTCTTTTAGAGGTCTTTAGCTGCCTTAATTAAGTGTAGCGGCTCGCATCTCTTCCGATGCTTCGGCGAACGTCACGTTTCAAGTTAAGACTTTGGTAGAACCATTTCAACACTACACATGTAATGAGATATTGACAGTCTATATTTTAAACCTCCCCCCCCCCCACTAGAGAATACGGGAACAACAAGTCAGACTTCAGCAGACCGAACTTCTCTTCAGCAGAAGTCGTGTGCCTACCCACTAGCTTTCTGTAGAAACGGTAGGCTAATCCGATACCCAGTTAACTCCACCCTCAGACTTCCTGTTGGGCGAGTAGGAAGAGTTTAGCATTGATGTCACAGAGTCGTGGCAACTTCCCCATCCTCCCATTGGGAGGCAGCTCTCTAGTAACACCACTTACGTTAAGAGTAGTAAGCATCTTTAAGGTAGGAACTAATTTTCAGGCGTTAATTAAAAAAGAAAAACTAATTTAAATTTATTATTAAGCTAACAAAAATTATGACATGCGGCAGACAGGAGAGCTAGATAGCTGGTAGGCAAGTGTGGTAGTCCAAACACGCGTCGAAGCAACACTTGTGGGTTCGAGGGCAGTAACCATCATGAGGACAGACCTGTGGACGTACCAGGAACATTAATACAATATAAATATGAAGTACTTTTCTATTCACTTTACAAAGTCTACTATAAAGCCTAATCCATACCACTGGTAGTCCAACAGGTCGCTGGCGAGGACTGCACGCTCTGACGCGGGGACACGCTCCTGCGTGAGCTGACGGAGGAAGAGAACAGATTATTGTACCACCCAAAAATGTACGCATTTTCTTTTACCAGTAGTCAAAGCGAGTGCTTACTCAAGGATGCGATAAATGGCCGTGATGGCGGGCTGCAGCAGTACACTATTCCCCTGCGGGGTCCTACAGGCCGCCTACAGCGGTGTAGGCAGGCTTGTCTTTCTATACGTCCGCCCTCTACCGTCTCTAGTTCATCCAGAGAGTCATCGAGAGAGTCGTGGAACTCTTCTAATGTTTCCTCCAGGTCCTCAGGAGGGCCACCGAGCACAGACGCCAGCAAGATAACCGACAAAAACAACTTCATCTGACAAATAAAGATAATGTTAAATAACGGCAATATATATTACTCTAGAATAACTTTTCGCGATGCAGTACACTACTCCAAGGCACCGAAAGTGGCTATGGACGTTTATGTACGAAGTTTTAATGTACATCGTTGAGCCGCCCCACTAGTTACTATAGAAGTTATAAAACTATGGGGACGAAGGCGAGGGTGGGAAGCATTACCAAAATCTTGTATGGGCCAAAGTAAACTATTTGAATTACGGACAAAACTTGTAGGAGCCGGCAGAGTGCCAGGAAAATTAAGTTTAAAGGATTTTCCACCCTACGCAGTGCAACTATAAGCTGTAATATTTAATGGTATAGGAACTTTTGTTTAAACTATTAAGAACCACTAGTAGAGTCTAGTAGACGCTCGGAAGGAACATTGAAAGTTCAGAGGGGATGGGAAGCATATAGAAATGTCTACCATTATGAAGTAAATATTTCGTGTACCGATACACGTAAAAGCATTTCTTTTCTGTTTAAACAGAGTGGTAAGTTTTAACACTAAAGTCCCGACTCCACTTTAGAATTATGTTTCAATTCCCATACTTATGTAGCTAGTTCAGAATAAATTAAGCGTTTTGAAGACTAGGTTTTAATAGTCTAGTAACAAGTAAAAATAAAGAGTTGTCAAACACCAATTTTATTCTGAAGGTCTAGTGGTAAAGACAAAAGCATAGTATTTCAGTGGCAGCCACAAAATTTTAAAAATTCACTAGGCCTAGTTTAGTGTAAGCTTTGAAGTTCAAGAAGCCAGTTATGCATGAGCGTTATAAAGTTCCCCTTAAAAGGAAAGAAAGTTTAAAGCAACGAAATAACCCAAGAGGAAACCCAAGCCGTTTCGCGACCTGCCTCCATTTTCAAGTGGAAGTTTTGAACTTCCAAGACAAGATGCAAGCAAGCGTTTCGTTGTGAGAACTTCCACCTTCACGTAGAAGATTAATTTTATTTAGTCGAATTTAATGAAAGAGTATCTTATAACTAGCCCAAGTAATTACCCAAGTGTAATTACAAGTGGACGGACTTGACGCTCAGCGCTAAGTTTTTTTTTTTTTTTTTTTTTTTTNTATGGGGTCCACTACCACCCATGTGAGGTATATGGGGTCCACTACCACCCTTGTGAGGTTATGGGGTCCACTACCACCCATGTGAGGTATATGGGGTCCACTACCACCCTTGTGAGGGTTATGGGGTCCACTACCACCCTTGTGAGGGTTATGGGGTCCACTACCACCCATGGGGGTTATGGGGTCCACTACCACCCATATGAGGGATATGGGGTCCACTACCACCCATATGAGGTTAGGGGTCCACTACCACCCATATGAGGGATATGGGTCCACTACCACCCATATGAGGGTTAGGGGTCCACTACCACCCATGTGAGGGATATGGGGTCCACTACCACAAATATGAGGGTTTATGGGTCCACTACCACCCATATGAGGTATATGGGGTCCACTACCACCCATATGAGGGTTATGGGGTCCACTACCACCCATATGAGGATATGGGGTCCACTACCACCCATATGAGGTATATGGGGTCCACTACCACCCATATGAGGGTTATGGGGTCCACTACCACCCCTATGAGGGTTATGGGGTCCCACTACAGCAATATAACCAACATTAACAGACAATATGGACTAGAGACGCAGATGTACAAATTGAAGGTCATTAACAATGCTGAAATATTTTAACAAAGGACTATAGTACTTAATTTTATTGTGTAAACATTTAAGTCAGAAAATTAATGATTAATTAACAAAGTTATCATTTACGAAACTTACGACAAATTAAGTGCAAGGTTGATACATTTGCGGTATTCTCTAGTTGTGCTTGCGGGGGTTGAGCTCTGGCTCTTTGGTCCAGCCTCTCAATTATCATTAACTTTTATTTCCTCTTCCGTCCACACAGACACAGAGGAAGCAGCCCGTAGCAGCTGTCTAACTCCCAGGAACTTATTTACTGCTGGGTGAACAGGGGCGTCAGGATGAAAGAAACATTGCCCATTTGATATAAGTCTACCGTGTATGTATACACTCTGGCTTCCTGTCCCCCCTACAATGAATTAAAATTATTATACTCGTCCTGTGGGCAGTAGAGTAATTTACCCTACGCAATTCGTTTATAATCCGTAATGTAAGATTCATTTTCTTAATTTGCATTGAGTGTATTTCTATTGTATATATTATAATTTTGCGCCAATTAAAATATATAAATCATATTCATAGAATAATTGTTATAATTTACTGAGATTTACCAAGATTTCCGAAAACAAAACCAAGAGCCTTCAATAGGATACAGCTGATCCGTGATATTCGAATAGGATTGAAAATGGTACGTAAATCTCGTACCAGAATTGGGAATGGAAATTACAATTATCGTTCAATTTTAAGCAAACTGACTATTTTGCCGTCCACGGCGATGGTACTGCAAGACATACTATGGTACCTGAGGAAAGGCTGGTGCCGGGTGATGGCCGATAACTAAATCTACGACAGGGAAACTGTTAACATTAGCAGCGTAGGAACGTGGAGCATTATGTGACCGTATTGTGCTACACTGAGGACAGGTTGAGACGATAGAGGCACCATTCCATCCCCCCGTCCCATCCTAAATCTTTATCCTGGCCCCTTCCAAGTGCTATAGTCGTAATGGCTTGGCTCTTTCCCCTAATACCTCCCAAACTCCCCCTTACAACCAAGGTTACACACAATATTAAAAGTCCTATTTTAACGTTAGTGTCTTGACGCAAGAGTTAATAAGACTAAGTATTACAAGTTTGTAATATCAGTAGCCTCATTAACGAGCACTTATTATACCTTAAATCTTATCAAATTTTAAATTATTTCGTACTTTTCAAGGAGAAATTTTTAAATAAGTCTTTTTATTCAATCAATTACAAAATGACACTAGGATTGTCCCCAATAATATAGGAAGTCTTAACCCCTGACCACCAAATATAGTACACGATTTTTAATGAATTTGAATACGCATGTTCATGAAAACATTGATTTTTGTTAAAACTCTTCTAAATGTGATCAAGTTATACTTTAAAAAAATAAGCTAGCTAAACCTTTCTCGATTCGTTTGCAGGTGTGAAAATCTAGACAGGTGTCAAAGCAACATTTGTGAAGGCGGGGACAATAGCCATCATGGGGACACATTGGGACCTGTGGACGGGAAAGAAAGCAATAGTTAAGGAAATAAACCAACTTCAGCTTAATAGATCAGGAGAAAACAAAGACAAATATTATGCGTATCAACTAAAACTGAATACCTGTTCAAGAGGAGACGAGGCTATACAATCTTTTTGAACAGGACACTTTCCCCGGCGCTCTGCGAGAGAGAGAAAGTCCAGTTGAAAATGGTCAATATATCGTACTTCAGATATATCTCGCAAGAGAGAACATCAAAACTTACTTTCTTGACGTTTTATAAGAAGTTCTTTAGAGCCGCAGCAGTAAATGTTGCCCCTGTTGGGTCCTGCAGGCTTAGTGCAATAATATTTGCAGCCATCAGGTCGTGGGGGTCCAGCAAACACCAGCGTGATGAACAATACCATCACCATAAGACGCAACTGTTGATAAATACCAAAGATGTATAGCAAAGTAATAAAGCCCACATGTAGGTAAATGCTGTCCCTTGTTAACCACAAAAGCCTATTGTATATATAATATATATAATAAAATTAAGATCAAGTACCTGCCCGAAACGCTACGCGTACTAGTGGCTGTACAAGCATGTAAGAACATTCTTGTACAGCCACTAGCACGCGTACCGTTTCGGGCAGGTACTTAATCCTAAATTTTTCCTAATCACTGTGTTCGCAATAGAATTCTCTATAAGAACATACATATAAAATACTGCCAAACAGAAACTGTTTGAAACAGTTCAAACAGAAACAGAAGCTCTCGCCAAACTGTTTGGCGATAGCGCCAAACAGCAACAAAGCACAACAAAGCACTTTAAGCACTTTCGCGCTTAGCGGACGCCCGTTAGCGTCCAATCTTTTTCTCCTGATTCTGCCCTCTGGACGCTGGCTGGCGTCCAATGGTTAAATAATTATATAAATTTTATTTATTATGCGATTTTATTTTAGTTAGTCTCAAAATGTTCACCATGAAATTTACGTTTTTTCTAATAACCAAAGAGCTTATTAAAGAAAACGGCATGGCAGTGATTCATCTTGGTATAACAATTGTATAGCGCCGATATGCCGCCGCGGGTAACACTTCAGCCACTTCAAACCGTCTTGTGGATTGGTTGCGACATTGATTCTATATTTATATGCATATGTCCGTATAGAGAATTTTATTGCGGTTCCAATGATACCATAATCAATGATGTAGGATAAATGTGGTCATCGCAATCATTAAGAGAGTGGAAACATTTGTTGCTGTTTGGCGCTATCGCCAAACAGTTTGGCGAGAGCTTCTGTTTCTGTTTGAACTGTTTCAAACAGTTTCTGTTTGGCAGTATTTTATATGTATGTTCTTATAGAGAATTCTATTGCGAACACAGTGATACCAAATTTAAATACGTAGGTCTACAATTAGTGTCAGAACAGTAAAAAGAGTATACACTTTTCGCTCCTACCGCTTAAGCGCGCGAGACGCCCAAAGCACACAGGGTGAGTTTTTTTATGCTTCCCAGAAAGCGCTAAAGTGATAAGAATACGACCACCCAAATCGTTTAACAACCAGGTAGCCATTGACTGCTGGGTGAACAGAGGCTACAGGTAAGGATTGACACCCGGTCAATCCTTCCGGCCAGGATACGAACTCGGGCCAAAGCGAACGGGTTTGAAAGCTTTACCACTGCGCCACGGGGACTGCTGAACACACACCAAGAAGAGCTCCTCCGCGCCCCCTACCCCTTATGGCGAGGGATAATCTACCCAAGTTAGGCAAGTGCACATCAGTTAATGCATATATTCATATTCTTATATAAAGCACTAAGGGGAAAAAGCGAGGAACGTCTACGGTTTCAAGTTTAGTTCATTTATTATGCACCCCATACCCATCCCGTGGGCGGTAGTGGAAAGGGTTACAGAGGCACTATGTGATGGAGTGCGAATACGGTTTCAAGCCGACCACTTTACACAGTAGTACCGTGAAGGACCAGGAAAATCACCAATTCTTCTACCAAGAAATTATTATTGTAAATATGGTTGCGTGTCTTAGTCCATGAAAACACTGCAGTGTGGCAGTTAAAAAAACGGTTGTAGTTGAAGAGAAGTCATTTAAGTTATAATTCCTGCTTTATAATTCCAAGACTATGATACACAGAGTGTACTTTAGTTCTGGAATCACGACTGTGGGGGGGGGAGGGGGGTCCCCATCTTTGTCAGCGTGCACTTGGCGTAGTACACTATAACCCTCCAGTGGTTGACAAGCCTCAATCCCAACACCAATTCATACGAGTCTTAAACAGCGACACTGCAATCTATGTTTTGCCGTGTTGTTATCTGCGCAACTTCCGTTCAGGAGACATAATACAGGAAGACATGTTATAATCAGAAAGCACCAATCGTGACGCCGTCCTGTATGATCCTTCCTGCAGGGAAATCTTGCTGTTGTAACACGAAGCAGAACAGCAGCGGCGCTCGACGAAAACGAACGATAAGAACAAGGTAACCGCAGAAGGCCTATTGGCCCATACGAGGCAGCTCCTAACTATAACAACCCAATCCCACTGACATCAGGCAGAAACAAATGGGCACAGTTTCTTTCACCCTGAATGCCCCTGTTACCTGGCAATAAATAGGTACCTGGGAGTTAGTCAGCTGTCACGAGCCGCTTCCTTTGTGTATGTGTGTGTGTGTGGTGTGGAAAAAAAAAGTTAGTAAACAGTTGATCGACAGTCGAGAGACTGTCGACTAGGTGAATACATACATGTCCAACCCACGCTTGAAACTATCGAGGGACCCACACCACCACCACATTACGCGGTAATTGGTTCCACAACTCAACAATCCTGTTACCGAACCAGTATTTACCAAAGCCTTCCCTAAAGATTATAGTACTAACCTTTTGTTGGGTTGCCATGGTTACCCCGAGGAGGTCTCTTTTTTTTTCAGTAAAGATTGCCGACGTTAGTGCAGATATTCCCTCCACACACACCAGAGCAAGGCTGTAGCCACACTGGTGGCCTCCACCCCGTCCTCATAGTCATAAACCAAATGCTTGTTAATCCAGCCGCCAACCACCGTTTATGAATGGAAAACTGTTTATACAACCCGTCCTCGACTCAAGTCCATTCCATCCAGCGGTCGACCCGACAGACGCATTCATAAATTTGAACATGCTGTTCATTCAAAACGGGAATTTTCTCAAATATAAATTAATATATTATATTAGCATATTGTGCATATATAGGCATAGGTTAGGTTAGGTGTTTAGGTTCTGTTGGCGATTATTTGTATTTGTAGTACGTGGGTGAAGCATTTACAGCGTTGTGGTTCGAACAAAATTCGTCAGTGAAGCACTTGTTCCGGAAGTGTTCGGACGTCATCAGTTGTAAGTCGTGTGTAAACCGTTTTTCATTCATACCGCCCACAAGATGGGTATGGGGTGCATAATAAATGAACTAAACTGAAAAACATTCATAAACAGTTGGGGGGGGGGGGTTGGCGGGTGGATGGAATAACTTTTGGGGTCTTCGTTTGGATGACGGACTGTTCACTTGCTAGCGTTTACATCAGACTCGAAGCTTGCTTCGTTTCAGCCTGTATTATAAACCCTTACATCAGCGTAACAACTCTTTATGTAGACCTAACTATACATGAATCAGCTATATTAATTTAGAACTGAGAAAAAATAGTTTTCTACTACTGAAAAAAAAAGTCTCATTGTGAGTTCTTGTGTACAAGTCAAACGCTTCCTTGTTAACATCTACGTAAGTCAATATTAAAAATCCAGCCCATGCTGGAGGAGAGTTTTTGTCAATGTTTTGTCCGCGTTCTGCAAATACAAAAGGCCAACAAAATCAACAATCCAGGAAAATCATAACCACAAGGAGAGTGAAACTGGGTGAACCACTGAGAAAATCCAGGAGCCGCGTTAAGGATTCGGACCTATGCAGTGGGTGTTGGCACGCTCTAACGACTAAACCAGGATATTTATTTATATATACCAGAGTTGTTACATTCTCGTACAGCCACCAGTACGCGTAGCGTTTCGGGCAGGTCCTTAATCCTATGTTCCCTGGGATACGACCCCCATGAAGAATCGTTCAACAACCAGGTATCCATTTTACTGTTAAGAATTTGCACCCAGTAACTCCTCTCCGGTCAGGATACGAACTCTGGGCAAAGCGCTCTTGGAAGGCCAGGTGAGCGTCTTACCACTACGCCACGGATACAAAGTGACATGGTGTAAGGATTGGACTACAGTTCTATTGAACCCACGCGGACTTCACGAGGTTTCTACTTAAGCCAGACCAGTATTTTCACAATCCTCCCCCCCCCCCATGCACTGTTCTATGAAATGTTCTACCTCTGACGCTCTTTTCAATACACAGCACAGATCCTCATTACGGCTCCTACTGATTTTCTCATTGATGCAGTCACGTTAGTGTGATTACTCTAAGGTGAACCATTGTCCGTTTCTCTTAACATTCCGTCCTCAAAGACCCAAAAGTGATTCCATGCACCCGCCAAACCCGTTTATGAATGAAAAACTGTTTACACACAACTACTGATGACGTTCGAACACTTCCGGAACAAGTGCTTCATTGACGAATTGTTCGAACCACAACGCTGTAAATGCTTCACCCACGTACTTTAAAAACAAATAGTCGCCAACAGAACCCCAAACATCTAACCTAACATAAGCCTATATATGCACAATATACTTTTAATAATTTACATTCGAGAACATTCCTGTTTTGAATGAACAGCAATGTTAGAATTTATGAATGCGTCTGTGTAGTCGACCTCTGGATGTAATGGACTAGTCGAGGACGGGGTTATTACAAATAATCTACAATAATCGATCAGTGCAGCAGTCGGTGGATCCGGTAGTCAGAACGTCGGACGGTCGACCTGCTGTCAGTCTGGTCCCACGATGAGAGCCTGAACCATGATCGCCACCTGTTCTGAGCGCTCTAGTGTTCCAGGAGCAAACCTATACCCAGCAGTGATGGAACATGCAGGTTTTGCATAAAGTACGTTCATGACTTAATTACTTACTTGATAATTACTTATCAAAAGAAGGCACCAAACCGGGAAAGCTATGCAATTCGTAACGTAAGCGGGGCTCCTGCGGCACCCGCCTTCAGAGCAGTTGATAGTATAGTCTCCCTGGATAGAGTGGTCAGGGCTGGTTGTTAGAGATTCAGCTACTCTGTACAAGTTCCAAGTAGCACGGGGTATGGCGAGCCCGTAACTTACCTGGCACAGGAGCGGGACAAGTAGACTTAAAGGGCTGGGCCAGATGCACATTATGCGCGATATCCGAAGGGATTGAATCCCGATAAAGCACCAAGCCATTACGACTATATAGCACTGGGGAAGGGTCGGGATAAGTGATGTGACAGTGGGAAGGGATGGTGCCCCAACCATCAGGACGGTCAGGGACTGAACGGCGACCTGCATGAAGCGAGACAGTTAAAATCACATCCCAGGCTTGCACAAGAACCCCCCCCCCCCGAAAATAGGCTTTATAGGGGACTGGCCGGTTCGTAACCGGCAAGTAGATACATAGGGTACTAGGTAGATAAAAGTAGAAATCTTTACCCGCAATGGGAGGAAAAGTGGGGGAGGGGTAAGACTTCATGGCCAGACATGGCTTATATAGGATCAGGAGGATAAAAGACGCAGAAGTCGCTATTGATAGTTTAGTGGCCGCTTATTTAACGTGACTGTCAAGATACACAACGTGAAGTCAAAGAGGTTGGAGAATATCTTTTCACAACACTGTACAATGAAGCTAATATTTTTACGTTGAAGTAAAGTTACTTTGTACCCACTGGATACTTATCAGGTAAAATTAGATTTCCTCAATCATTAGAGTCTCCGGGATACAGTAAAAAGCCAATTTTTTACTATAGTGGTAGGTAAAGTGAGAGGGTGAAAAGGGGGGGGGGGGAGGGGGGATTAAAACCGGCTCCAGATTAGTTAGCCGTCGTTAACACCCACGAGCCCCCCCACCCCCCACCCCAAGTGTACCAAAACATCAACAATAAAGTCTGCGCTAATCTACGGCTGGAGCAGAAAAAGAAAACGTTACCCCCCCCCTTTTCTTCCCCCGACGTAAATACCACGATACTGAACCTGTAAAGTTTATATTTACCGATTTGGCCTGTAAGCATTATCCCCCCCCCCTGGTTGTATGTCACTAGGGAGGATGCCAGGTATGTCAGCCCACAGAACGCGTGAAGAAGGTAAAAGTAGGTTTAGTTAGTTAATATACTTTAGTAATCTCAAGGTGTAGAGTAACTAATGTTAAGTTAACCAAGCCCGAATTCCACTCAACCCCCCCCCCCTCTCCTTATCGAGTGAAAATTGTGTTTTTTGTATTATCAAGTGGGAGTGTCTAATATTTAATATAATGCAGCATATATTTGTGCTACACAAACGAACACAAAATTATAGTGGAAATTTACCAAGTAGAGAAATTTATGTTACCACATGTCACCAAATACATTAATGTGGATTATACGTAATAGTCTACTTTAAACTGTTTGCCGTTTAAAAAATAAAAAAAAAGTTACTATTTAAATGTCAATTCCTGCCCAGAGGTGGGTTATATTCCAGGGAGAACGAGAGGAAATGCCACCCAGGTGTGTGTAGTTCAGCCGCCTCTAGCCTTTTCTTCCAGCGAAGATGAAGTATTATGCAAGTTATGACGACTTTGTTTACCATCTAGAATTTGTGTAATGTCGTTGCCGGGGGATACGGAATAAATATTTGAGTCACTTTATTGTTTTATAGACAAACTATTGTTATACTGCGTGTTTACAGGTGTTGTAGTGGAGACAGGCGTCGGGGCAGCAGCGCTGGGCGTGGCCACACTCTCTGTCGTGGAAACACCGGTGTTCCCGCGGTCGCTACGGGGGTAGAAGGCGATAATTGGTTTACAAATGCTTTAAAAATAATAAAGTAAAGTGTTTTACAGAAAAAAAATCAGAAGATTTTGTAAAGAAATCTTACCTGTCCACTTTGAGGACGTCTACAGGCGATTATATTGGGTGGGCAGCGACCATGGTGACCTGAGGATAAGTTGTATTATCAAAACTATCAACATAGATATTTTAAGCAAATTAAAGCCAGGAGTTATACATACTGTCGTCCCGGTGGGTGTGTTCTTCCGGGGCGCCGGCCACCATGAGCACCACACTCACCACTACCAGCAAGCGCAACTTGAGGATTGAGAACAACGCGTTAACTACAGGCAATAGAGAATTTGTATCAAGAAACAATAACACGATGACCGAAACAGAATACAAACCATGATTAAGCTGATTTGGAAACGATCTTGGGAAGGAACAAGCAAGTTCCGTAGGTGCTGGTGGGAGTGGCGTTTGGGTCAGCTGGAACCCCTTATATACCTGGAGACCCCCCCCCCACCCCACCCCACCCCACGCCCTCCCACACCTCGACACTAAGGTGAAGGGAGGTTGTTCGAATGTTAATTATGCCTTGACAATATCACTCACTTTAACTGGTTTAGTTTAGTTTTGTGTTTTGTCTTAATAATCTTCTAGTGTTATTAAGGCCTCCACAATTGGTTCCTCACCAATCAAGACGCTATTGTTAAGTGTACTTTAGACCTAAATATTACCCAGCTTTAATTTACCTCTCAGTGTGTATTCATCGAGGTATGGACTACTTCTGTCACCTATTTGCCTGTTTACCTGCTTAGTATACTTAGGAGCTACAAGAATTTTTGTCCCAAGAGTCTAACACTTATATGCTGTGCTTACTATATTAACCTGCAATGTTAATGGGATTATTTGTAATCTTATTTGTCTATTTGTACTCACTGAATTTGTGTGCCCCTTGAGGGACTTGAAGTAGAGGAGGGGGGAGATATAGCCTAAGCTACTCTATCCCTTTGAGATGTATTTTCTTATTTCAATAAATATACTTGAATTTGAACTTGAATCTACCTGCTTTTTTTTTAACTTACAAGTGTGGTCTGTGGAGACGTCACCGGAGAGGACGACGGAACGGGACAAAGATTAAGAAATAATTAATGTTGGCAAGAGGTCGCTGTTATGAAGGTCGTTACTAACATGCTTCTGATAATCCAAGTATAGTGAAGGAGAGAACAGCAACGCTTCCATACAGGCGGACGCTTGTGCGCGGTTAAGAGAAAGGGTTGTAGATGAAACCGACATTTGTTCTTCGCCTTCTGATGTGTGGTTTGGTCAACATATCTTCAGCCACATTATTCTGATTCATCGTTTGCTGTGTATATAGCTGCCTAGAGAGGCAGCCAGACACACAGACACGAACCAAAATAGATAGGCAGCTAGACACACAGGCGTTCATTATAAGGTCTGTCAGTTGGGGGAGTAGCCTAGGCCCCCCCCCACCCAGAATCTTGAAATAATGTGATGTAATACAGAAAATACACACTGTATGTTGTTTTTAGATTCAGCTACTCGGAAAAAATTCTCCAAGTAGCACGGGCTATAGTAAGCCCGTAACACACTGCATACCATGTATCAAGTCATACAAGAGTGGAAGTCAGGTGGAAATTAGTTCCTAACTTGCGGTAAAGGAAATATGGCGGCAAAATAAAAGAACTGCATTACTAAGTCGCTCATTAACATATAATTAAAAAAAAAAAATTGCGAATATCCCGGAATGGTGTCCATGATTACTGACGTTTCCATTATTATACAACTCTCATTCCATTGGATTATTGAATTGGGATTAAAAAGGGGATTGAAAGAGCACGAGAAGGAAAAAAAAAGAGTTCTTAAGGTACTTGATGCGAGAGGATGCCAGGAAAAGCCAGGGAGATTATGATCCATATTTAGAGGAGTCAAAAAACTGAGAGCGTGATGCTGGTTTTACCGTAGGGTATCTATAGTGGCCTCGTAAAGACAGGAAACCGGTGGGATGTCAGGCTTCCCCAGATTCTGTTTTTAACTGTTGGGTGTTATCTCGGCACTTTAGGCTACGACGGGTTGTCAATGTCTCGAGTTTGTTACCAGCTGGAAAAACATCTATTGTGGCCGATATTTGGCTTAAGCTTGATGCTCTTTGACTCAAAATGAGGAAGAGACGACAGTTTGTGAGTCACTTAAGTTGATAGTCGTAAGAACGAAGGTTTACAGGATTTAGAGTGTGAGGAAAGTTAAAAGGCATCAGAAACAGACCAAGAGTTAGGAATCTAATACTGTTCAATATTTTACTCTAACAAAACAACATCAACAGCGAACAGGTGGATCTAACATCTGCAGGTGGATCTCTGCAGATATTAAGATGATACCAAGGTGGCACAAGGACACAATAGGAGAGGCTGGCTGGTACTAGGTATACAGGCCGCGTTCAGGGTAATTCAATGTGAAAATAACAATTTAGGAAGACTAGGATATATGGATGCGAGGTGCAGAAAATAGGGATAACCTGTGCCGTGTGATTATCAATACACAAACTGTACTCAGGTCGTTAAAGCCGCGGCCGTCTTCCAAGACATACGTTTTACCTGTTACGTATTGTGCCTTAAAAAAGTTTGTTCTCATATGTAAGTTAATATTATATATTAAATGTATGTGTAGTTAGGCTTATGTTAGAATAAATGTTTAGGTTCTGCTGACGATTATTTGTATTTGAAGTGAGTAAAGCATTTACAGAGTTCCGAACAAGAGAAAAAGAACATCACCTTGTTTGACCACTTTTCTTGACGGAAAACTTTCAGAGAGGACATTACTCAATTTCACAGCCAATTTGCATACCTGAAAAGAATATGTATTTTTGTAGCCACGACAGAAGATACTTTTCAACAATTCTCTATGGTATGGTATACTACGCAATGGTACCGTTCTAATGGTACACTACATTATGATATACATATTTTAAAAGTTTTTAAAATGTTTAGCCGAATGATTAAATTTATGGCATTTAAATAATTTCTAATGCAATCCAGCTTAACCATTATTGTAATTCAAGTTATTACAAATATTTAGCTATCATCACTTCGTCTCATAGTTTGTATTTTACTGCTCATTTGATAGTCCGTTCCAGTTCTAGCTCCAATGGGGAGCACTTCACAGTCTTGAGCATCAAGTGCCCGCCGGACCAATTTACAGGCTGAGAGACACGAGTAAAAGCCAATTTAGAGTCATATTATGAGTAAAGGTTATGGATACAAATATTTGCTGATGACCTGCTTTAATGATACAGGTTATATACTTGTCTCAATAAACATACTTGAACTTTAACAAGAAAAAAAAATACATCTCAAAGGGATAGGGTAGCTTAGCCTATTTCTACCCCCCTAAAACTTGTTGAAGGCATGTTATTAATTAGCCGCGACCAGGCCTTGTCAATGTCCGCTTGCAAGTACTGAGAGGGTGACAGAAATCCTTGCAACAACGTTCGTTCCTGTGACAGTCTCTGTCACGTTGACATACACGACCCTGAAATGTTAGAAGAGAATGTTAAAAACATTCTAGAATTTACGTTTCAAATCTCAGGATTTCTGGTTTATAAAATTAAACGCTTAAAACTAGTGGACTTGAAGAGACCATACCTCGGGTGCTTTAGGGTTGGGAGGGCAGAGACGGCCATCAAGTGGGCAGGAACCAGCATGCCCTGTGGATATAGAAGACATTGGTTGAAACCAATTTTTAAAGTTGTTTTTAAGATGGTAAATGCTTTAAAATGTGGTAGTTTATACATACCTCCAAATCCTTGAGGAATGCCAATCACCACACACACCAGAGCCGTCAACACCAGCAGACGAAACTTGAAAAGAAAAATTGTACACATGTAAACAAAACATAGGCTTAAAGTCAAACACGAAACCAATCAGTTTTTAATGGGTTATTAAGTTCATCACAATATCTTAAAAACCAACCAACCATCGATACTTTATGCTATGCTCAAAAGTAAACTTATACTGAAACCATGAACACTTCTATATGCGCTGCTGAACCACAACAAGCAATACAGTGAAGCACTAAACAAGACAAATCACTTTACTTACCATCATTGAAGCCAATGAGAAACGAAACTAACGAGGTTGTGAGGCGACTGGTGTGTGGAAGCTCAGCGCTCCTGGTTATATACGGCAACACAAGCCCCTCCCTCCCTCCTTAAACAAACTCCAAGATTATCTCACAACCTCCCCTCCTCCCTAGTCACAGAAGTCATGGGGGTCGAGTGAAGGTTAAGACAACAGAACCACTGTTACTGAAAACAAATATTAGTAATAAATGAAAAAGTTTAAGGTGGGAAACTGGTACATTCATGTACTGCATATAGAATTAATAATTAAAATGTATATATGTTGCTCAATCATTTATCCATTAAGAATTCACATATATAAATGTACACGGTGGGGGGGAGAGACACGGATCTCCCTCCACACCTGCAGCAGTAATGTTCTGTTCAGGTTTGTTGAAGAGAGACATTTAAGGGCTCATGTTAAGCATTGGAAGCTGCAGCCTGCTGCGTCACTTACCATTATAAAATAGAGCTCCGACGCTAGGGTTACGTAATTGTCTCCGCTGGCATTTGTATTACGACCATATTACCCACTTATAACGCTTGTAAAATTATACTTAAGCGCTTATAATAAATTACTTTTATACTACCCAAGACTAGAACATTCATATCTGGATTATTCCCGTGGCACATTTTACTCATCACGTCCTCAAACTTATAATTCATTACAGTAATTAGGATCGTTACCAGCGGTCGGCAATTGCTGTTAACTTATCCTTTATTGTAGTCATTAATTATCAGTTATATTATCATGTGTTAAGTTAATTTACTTGTTTCCAGCAAAGGCTAATTACCGTTATCCACATTATGCAACTTATAGTTCAGCAGTTAATTTACTTTATTACCATTTACTTACATAAAAAATTCCCTAGCATGAGCATTACCCAACGTTTTCGTAACATACTCAAAACTGGGGAAACTAAATACACAAATTTAAAACTCAAATTGTTAGATTTCTAATTTACCATCTCAGATTCTAGAGCCCAATAGGCTATAATCTGTCCAATAGTTTATTTACAGTCTAGAAGCGTATCAAAGAGCCAGAGCTTGCAAAGGGCGCCCCCCCCCCCGCACAACTAGGCGATTACAAAAGCAGGCAAGGTCACCAGACTATCATCTTTGATACTAGAAATATCCTTCACTTTAAATTATCCATTACTAGTTACTCTCCCAGGAATTTCTAAAAAAGGTATTTATGCAGCTAAATTAAGTGCAGGNCGCCTCTATTTGTCATTGTTGCTCACGATGGACCCGCACTTCTCTCATCCCGACGTAGAAAGTAATGCAATATTCTCTTGCAGACAACCTGGGTGGTTTCGGTCGACGGACTCGCATGGAGCGGTACCTGATGTTGGCGGCGACGACTGTGTGTGTCGCCGTGGTGGCGCTCTCCATCTCCCTGGCTGCCGTGGTCTACGGCTACCGGAGAGGCTCCTCCAGACTGATGGTATGGGCACCCACCTACACACCATGTTGTGTGTACCCGGCATCCTGCCACAACACCTTAAACAAGGATCTTGATTCTAAGGTCGTGACAACGACCGCGTTATGGTTGATGGTTTGGTGTGAATGGACGAGATTAGCGAGGCTGGCGTGGGGAAGCGGGTTTAATATTTTCTAGCAGCAATGATGGTTGTAGACGCCAGAGCAGGGATGAGCAGTTGGCTAGCCACCAGACCCGCTCTAAGTTCCTCTAGCTATTATTCCTGGTTTTCATAAAGATCCTCCTTATTGCATAACGTAAATATTGCCCTTAACTTGGATATATTGAGCGTCTTTGTTCTCTTAAACGCCTTATAGGTTACCTTCCTCAGCTGGTTAAACCTTTGTCTTCTTCAGGATTTGTGGTAGATCTGTTTGTGAAGTGATTACCAACCTTTCTCTCAATCTCGGGGGGGGGGGGGGGGGGGGCGGTCTCCCTTTTTATATTCTCTGGATAGCATTAGGTTCACTGTTTACTCCTATAGAGTATGTTTATTTAACTGTTAAGAGTTGTTTACTGTTGAGAATAGGGGTTAAGGGAAACGCTAACGTAGATAGTAAGATGTTTTAAAAGCCGACAAAGTGGTATGCTTTTTTTTTTTTTAATTTTCCTGATGTTCCAAATCGCGTGTAGCCTCCGCTCGAAGACTACAGAGTTCAATGTCTCAAAGTTCAGGATCATGATGATGGCTTGGCGAACACCAGTGGCGATGGTGTCTAGGTGGTGGTTGTGTGGAGTGAGCCGCTCAATTCTGGATGTAGCCTACGGCAGGTGGCTCGGCGTACTGATGTTTATACAAGAATTGTTTTGTGTTGAAAGTGTCGTGGATGGTTATGCCTTGTTACCTGTGAACGCAAGTGTGTGTAAATGAGTTTATAAATTTACAGCTAGCTGTATATAAAGGTAATAACCAATTAAATTTGTTTATCCTAATGTACAAATACGTTCTCAAACAAATCATGCACTTGGCATATTTTTCATGCAAATATGTATATACTGTATTTAAACCATGTGTAACTGTACCCGAATTAATACCTGCTATATTCTGTCTTATTTAAATGTTTTCGTGACTTCTATAAAATACATACTCTTGGCTCCTTAAAATTTTATCTCTGGGACACTCTCGCTATATCTCTGATCGCCTGCATGAAGAAGTGGTGCTTAATGCCCTTCCTCTTCTGCCTCCACCTTCATTTAATACAAAATTACGTGCTGGTCTATACCAAAAGTTTCTTACCGAAATGGGCTTGGTTTTACGCGATTTAATCCCACAACTTTTCTAAATCTACTTGCTACGTTATGATTTAATTTATTCAAATGTAAACTAATGCAAATTTACTGTATAACTTGGAATGGAATTATACTATTTTTGTAATAGGCGAATCCTTGTTCTTGTCTAACCACCTTTCTCAAACTGTGGCTATTGTGGCTTGTTAATGCTTACTGTTTACTTCAGTGGCTTGTAGCCTAACACTGCTGCTTAGTCTTGCCGCCAAACATCATGCTATCCGCTTCTCAACAGTGATCTGAGGTGACCTCTCGACCCTCCCAGACTCTCAACTATGATAACTGACTCTGGCTTCGTCACCTGGTGATCAGTTTTATCCTAGACCTTATACCCTACTGGGACTTTGACCCTCTGGCTCTAACATGTGGTAATTGTCACTCACTCACTGTGTCTGTGTGTGTGTACAGACTATTTACCAGTTATGAAAGCAAAGTTTAAAGGACTAGGCTATATTGTTCGTGTGGAATGTACAGTTAATACACTACTAGTTGGACCACACTTCGCTAACATTAATCTACAAGACTAACTATATATAGACATTTGTACCACCGGCCGGGGAAGGGGAGACGGCTCCTCGAGACTGTCCGTGGTACGGACAGCTGGCGAGAACTTACATGTCTCCACCTGGAGGAATTAATGTTAAGTTCGGAATATACATACACCCCCCCCTCTAAATTTAGTTGTACACCAGCTTTTGAAGTATTAAAAATTAAATAACTGCAACCATGGTGTTTAGTTCAAACGTAAAGTTGAAACTCTTGATGGAAGAACTGCTGTATATTTGGTCTAGCCTCGTACACCATTGCGGTGTATGAAGCAGTATTTTGTTGTAGTAATTATACTACTAGTATACTAAAAGATAAGTTGCATAGGACCATTTCATACCTCCTCTTCCCCCCCCCCCCTCGGTCGACTTAACGACTCGACCCGTCCTCCTAAGATTTTCCAAAGTCACGAAACTTATCATAGTGCCCTTAGCCTCAACCAGGGACTCCAAAACAGAAAACGGGACCGTATACAAAGAGTAACCACAATAACGTGACGGCATCAATGAGAAATTCAGTAGGAGCCATGATGAGGATTCGAATCCCATGCAGTGGGTGATCCCACCCACATACGGGGTGTTTAGTCGCTATCATGCGTGCATGGCAACACCCCACCACATAAGTTCGAACCCTTATCACGGCTCTTGTGGCTTTTCTCAACGGGACAGTTACATCAATTTAGCAAGCCGCTACGATGTTCTAGTAGGGTAATTTGTGGCCTTGGGTATAGAGTATACATCAAAATGTGAAGCTCTATTAGGAGGACGGGTTGATGCGCACACCTGACGTGGTCAGTAATTGAGAAGGGTATCGGAGTACTGTGTACGAATATGTACCATGCACTACAGTGGACGAGAGGTGATGACTTGAGGTAGACAGCAACTCAGTAGTGTGTGGGATGACACGGACAGTGGAGGAGCCAGCTGACTACCTGACATGTGATGCACACCCAGACCTGGGACGTCCCTCCCACGTCCTTGACACGCCCCTCAGACCTGGGACGTCCCTCCCACGTCCTTGACGCCCCCAGACCTGGGACGTCCCTTCCACGTCCTTGACGCCCCCAGACCTGGGACGTCCCTCCCACGTCCTTGACACGCCCCCTCAGACCTGGGACGTCCCTCCCACGTCCTTGACACGCCCCCTCAGACCTGGGACGTCCCTCCCACGTCCTTGGCCCCCCCTCAGACCTGGGACGTCCTTGACGCCCCCCCCAGGCCTGGGACGTCCCACCTACGTCCTTGACGCCCCCGACCTGGGACGTCTCACCCACGTCCTTGACGCCCCCAGACCTGGGACGTCCCTCCCACGTCTTTGACGCCCCCAGACCTGGGACGTCCCACCCACGTCCTTGACGGCCCCCCCCCCAAGGCCTGGGACGTCCACCCGCGTTCTTGACGCCCCCCCCCCCAGGCCTGGGGACGTCCCTTTCACGTCCTAGCAAGCAGGACCTTAACCCGACCTCTGTAGGCAGAGTCAATAGTTTTAGTACATGATGCATCTTGTAGACTGGAACATTCTGGACGGGGAAGTTCATTATTTTGACAAGTGTATCGCTTACAGCTGTCAGGGTAAGTGTTCCCTCTCGCTGAAGACACCCTTCCCTTCCCTCCCGCCCTTTCCCGTCCCGTCCTTTCCCATGTGGGGTACTGTCGGCAATTGGCCCTCCTGGAGCCAATGCCTGTGGCCATGCGAGGCAGAAGTCAGGGCCACTGACAGGGCACCGCGCAGCCTCCCGGCCGACTAGTGCGTGTGACTGACTTACGGTTTATTTATCTACGATATTAGTTGGACATGAAGATGTACTGTATGGCTTGACTGATTACGTAAGGTGTAAGTTGCCATAATACACAAGGACGCGCGATGCACTGGCTTCGGCCATGCAACTCATTACTCTCTAAAGCGCATCGGACGCTCCATACCACTCTAAAAGTACAAAATATTGTCCAAAAGACGTCACAAATACAAACTAAACAATGGAATAACGCCAATAGAAAAGTCGGTCGCTGTAATTCCCTCTGGCGCGAAGACTTGAGTAATGCCGACGGATGACGCTTGTCAGTCGCACGTTGGCAGAGGCATGTGTTGACCCCGTGCTGCTGTTGCTGGTCCTCGTGTCCTCCTGCTCCTCCTCCTGCACGTGCTCTTGTCATCGTCCGCTCCACCTAACAGCACGCATTCTCTCTTCTCTCTTCAACTTCCACCAGACGCCTCATTGCTGCCCGTTATCTCACCAGCGGCGCTCACTGACTGTCAAAGGCCATCCACGTATGCTGAGAGTCCCAACGATGTCTGCCTCACCCAGGGCTGCGTCAAGGCCGGTAAGTGTTGGCGGCGTCACCCAGGGCTGCGTCAAGGCCGGTAAGTGTTGGCGGCGTCACCCAGGGCTGCGTCAAGGCCGGTAAGTGTTGGCGGCATCACCCAGGGCTGTGTCAAGGCCGGTAAGTGTAGGCAGCCTCGCCCAGGGCTGCGTCAAGGCCGGTAAGTGTTGGCGGCATCACCCAGGTCTGTGTCAAGGCCGGCAAGTGCTGGCAGCATCATTAGCTAGTCTTGCCAGTCTCTGAAAAACCGGTTTGTTTGAAGTGCTGCTTTTAAGTCTCAAACTACAGAAACTAGTTTCAAAAAGTGCCTTGACCAATTTATTGTTCTTGTGGTTTTAATGCCTTATCAGCACTTATTGTGAAACTTTCATATACATTAAAGACTACAATATCCATTTCAGAATCTGATTAAGGTAAATTTGTCGGGATTTGTCTAAAAAAGGGGGGGGAGGTTTTTATCTTTTACTATATTGACTTCAAAAGTACGTCAGGGTATTACCATCATTCATGGCTAAATTTGAAATTGTCTAAAGATCACACTAGGCTCCATGGATATTAAGAATAATTTGGGAAGATGTCTAAATCGGCTTTGAGCGTCTGTGGTGTAGCATGTCCTCTAATTGGACAATAATCGAAATTACTTGTACATTAACATTCATATAATAATAGTTAAAATATAGCAACTAATTGTAATTCAAGTATGTTATTGAGACAAGAAAAAAATAAATCTCAAAGGGATAGAGTAGCTTAGGCTATTTCTTCCCCCCTCCCCCCACTAATTGTAATCTAAATTTACTAGCCGCCAGTCTGGTGAAGTCGATGGATCCAAGTGTGGATCCTTGCACAGACTTCTTCAGGTTCTCCTGTGGTAATTTCCTCAAGACGAAGATCATTCCCGATGAGAAGACTGCCATCTCCAGGTTCAATGAGATCTCTGACGATCTCCAGGAGAAGCTGCGAGGTCTTGTAGAGAGTAAAGAATCTGCAGACGACTCTCCCTCCACCAAGAAGGTTAAGGCTTTGTACAAGTCTTGCATGGATAAAGGTTAGTACATGTATGTTATCAGAGTAATTGAAGTCATTGTTAAGGTACTACCATAGCGGATGCAACTAGATTAATGAGGCAATTAAGAGATGGTAGAATTAGAGAATTGGTAAGTCGACAAATTTATTGTGCTAGGACTCGGATGGTTGTTTGAAACTTACGCTCTACGTTAAAACACACTACTTATGACTTGCTATCCACAAGTGGCGTCGTAGCCTATGTATCGAACACTTGATGAAGATGATAATAATACCATTACTTTTAGTTACTTTTCTTATATTTCGCTCCTTGAGAAAGTGTACGTAAGCCGTAAGCCTGGCTATACACCCGTCTGCATCCAGCCATACACACCTGTATGTCCCTCCTGCTTGGAACGCCCACCAGCCCACTATTACCTAGTTACCCGTATGTTATCTTGTTTGAATGTTGCACCAGCCTCAGATTTACCAATTTTTTTTTTATAAAAAAATGGCTATACAAGACCTATTGGATAATTTTCTTTTTATTGTTGACATTTTGTTTAATGCTCTACATATTTCTTGTTGCAGATCGCATCAAAGAGAAAGGCTTGAATCCCCTGAAAGATATCCTGAGGGAGATGGGAGGTTGGCCCGTCCTGGAAGGAGACTCTTGGAATGCCTCCAGCTTCCAGTGGTACACAAACATCTACATTAACCGCAAGCTCGGCTACTCCCTCGACTACATCTTTGATTTCTCAGTTACTACCAACATCAGGAACTCCTCTTGGAGGATCATAGATGTAAATGAACTTTATTTTCCCTCGTTATCAGGCTTCCTAAACCTTCATTTGGACCTGGAGATTTAAGTTCTTTATTGTCGCTTATTATTAAAATAGAACCGAAATTAGAATGGCACTTCTTAAAGTAATATCTAATGCCCTTTTATATATTTAAAGGAACCCATAAATAAATTGTTAAATCCGTTCTTGGGAAGTGGCACATGGCAAGATTAATTTTGACACGCCTCGGCGCTTGTGGTATTAATGTTAGGGATGCAAGTAGAGCAGAAATGTTGAATACAAGAGAAAGCGATACAAGGCGAGTGGTCGTTGTGTGGGTGGCGAGCACTGTTCCTATATAATGCTTCACGTTCTCTCCGGTAAAGATGGATTTGAAGGGAAAAAAAGGTTATAGGTTAATAACCCCGAAGGTGGGGTGGGGGCGGGGACGTGGACGTTTCATTGTGACAAGAGTGGGGTTGCAGGCATCATCAACAAGGATGTTTGTCTATAGAATTTCTGGCATGGCTTTTGGATCCCCCTCCCCTAAAAAAAAAAAAACTAAAATGGTTACTTAATTTATATATTGCCCGTCATAAATTTATATTAAATTCTGGAGCTGAACTTTCAGCTTGAAAGTGTTTCCTGCAACATTGAATGATTAATGTTACCCCGAGAGCCACCGCCTTTCTCCAGACCTCAACGGTGACGGAAGCCAGCGGCTTGTCAAAGGTCCGTCGACCCCCCCCCTCCACCCTTCACCCCATTGTTCCTTGCCTAATCCTGCATAATAACGTTCGTCCATTTTCTGTTGTGATCAGATCGACCAGCCCCTCTTGGTATGCCGTCACGCAAGTACCTGTTGAAGGGGTTTAATGACAGCGACGTGCAGGCCTATTACAACTATCAGGTCAGCATGGCAGAGCTGATGGGCGCCGACAAGGCCACGGCCCAGAAGGAGCTGAAGGAACTCTAGAGTTTGAAATCCAGATTGCCAATGTAAGTAGTTTTATTCCTAGAAATGGTTTGAGAAGCTGCTATTGATTGCAGGAAGTTTTTTTTTAATGAAATTGCTTTTAATGGTGCTTTTTAGGTTTAATTTTTTTATGCAAAAGTTTTACACTACACTACTGCAGGCGATGAGTCACAATAACGTGGCTAAAGTATGTTGACCAGACCACACACTAGAAGGTGAAAGGACGACGACGTTTCGGTCCGTCCTGGACCATTCTCAAGTCGATTGTGAAAAAAAACTACACTAATGTTTTATCCTAATTTTGTTTAACTCTACTTATATCCTAACCTCTTTTACTGTATTTATATCCTAACCTTTCGTACTGTAATGCAGTCTTCAATGTATCTGCACATAAATACATCTTGTACTGTATTAGTCTTTGACGGTGTCTTTTCTGGTGGGAATAATTGAGTGGTTGTCGTTGCAGTTTTCTCTGCCCAAAGAGGAGCGACGCAACGCCTCCAAGCTCTACAACAAGATGAGCATCGCAGAGCTGCAGGCGATGGTACCAGAGATCCCCTGGCTGGAGTACATCAACACTATTCTTGATCCCTTCTTCACTGTGAGTTCCCCCCCCCTTGTACGTCTCAGCCTTGCACCACTAATATGATGCCTTCTACAGGATGTAAGTTTTTTTTTATAATATAAACTGCGGGTTCCTAGAGCCTGTCTGCTATACGACAGGAACATAAAAGTAACCCAGTTATATTGAAAGATATGTAGGTACTCTTACATAGGGTGAGGGCTTCACGGTATATGGATATCTTTTTGGCGGGGGGGGGGGGGGGTGAAGGATTTCCGTCATGATAATGATTGTAATCAGTGTCAGGGGACATCTTGTAATCACGGGTTATTCATGCCCGGGCTACCTCTGGGTGACGTAATCTCATCAATCTTGTTAAACCGTAGATGTTGAACTACTAAGAGCAGGTTTAGTATGATTTTCAACTGATGGGTGTTGTTGTATAGATTCAGCTACTCGGAACAAGTTCAAGTAGCACGGGCTATGGTGAGCCCGTAACTACCTGGCACAGGAGCGGGGCAAGTAGCACGGATATGGTGAGCCCGTAACTTGCCTGGCACAGGCGGGGCAAGTGCACGGGCATGGTGAGCCGTAACTTACTGGCACAGGAGCGGGGGCAAGTAGCACGGGCTATGGTGAGCCCGTACTTACTGGCACAGGAGAGGGGCAAGAAGCACGGGCTATGGTGAGCCCGTAACTTACCTGGCACAGGAGTGGGCAAGAAGCACGGGCTATGGTGAGCCCGTAACTTACCTGGCACAGGAGCGGGGCAAGAAGCACGGGCTATGGTGAGCCCGTAACTTACCTGGCACAGGAGCGGGGCAAGTAGCACGGGCTATGGTGAACCCGTAACTTACCTGGCACAGGAGCGGGGCAAGTAGCACGGGCTATGGTGAGCCCGTAACTTACCTGGCACAGGAGCGGGGCAAGAAGCACGGGCTATGGTGAGCCTCGTGTACAGGAGATGTCTCCCGTGACGACTGGTGTGGGTTTTAATTTCCTACATGTATTCATAGTTTTGAGTCTCCCTATATATTCAAGTCGTGTGTCGTTCACAATACTAAATCGTCCACGTTATAGAACAACGTGAATATTTAGTATTTCTTCTCGCAATATAATTGTGTGGAGAAGTTCTGGTGGTGGTGAGGATGGTGTGACGCAAGATGTTGAATTGTGAGAGATTATTTAGGAGGAATATGTACCATTGACGTTGTGAAGTCGAAGTTCAAGTATGTTTATTGAGACAAGAAAACAAATACAATCTCAAAGGGATAGAGTAGCTTAGGCTATTTCTACCCCTTGAAGTCAAAGTGCCTGGTCCTTTTGGGTAGGAAGAACAGATTGAGCCAGAGGTCTATATTAATGTGGTAGAGCAGACTATTGTGGGCGGGGAACTGTAGCTTTGTATGAATACTAAAAATGGTTAGAACAATAAAAATTGATGATCTGAAGTATGGTGAATGTTAGATTGGGGGGGGGGTGGAAGTGTAGTGTAAAGTCGAAATCTAAAGACAGAGCCGTACGGAGATGGTTGGGCCATGTTGAGTTAAGCCTGTTGGAGAGGAAGGTCTTGATAAGGGGCAGGTGTGTGAAGATAACACTGGATAAGATCTTGGCTTAACCAGTAGATCAGTTTGTAATACTTATCCAAGGCTATATGAATAACTGCTTTCTATAATAGGTACATAGCCTTCCCGGTTTGGTGCCTTCTTTTGATAATTACTTACTTACTTTCTATAATAGGTCTAAGTCTTAAGATAACTTGTCGATACATAGTGATCATAAAGTTTCATTGCACCTTGTTTACCATTAATTTCTATAACGCTAATAATTTGATTACTTTGCTAAGGTAACCGAGGAGGAGCCCGTTATAGTGAACGTGCCAACCTTCGTGAAGAAACTGGGGCAGCTGCTGACCAAGACGCCCAAGAGGTACGGTGCCCCTCGCCACTCCTTGAGGAGTTGGCAGTGTTCACAACCGTAGTCTGACATCATAACTAGTAGCACCTTAAGATTGCGCGCACATACACTACACTAACAAATTCTAAACGTATTAATACTAAAAATAACAAGTTGTGAAACCCTAATTAAAAGGTTTTTAATTAGAAGATCCTCTGGATTGAAGTGGTGACTTCGAGTGGTGTTAAGGGTTCCAAAAGTTTGCATTAAGGTAATACATCAAAGTGGCCACCACTGTTGTGTGTTTTAAGTGTATCCCAAGTAGCAAGACTATACTGATAAGACTGTACTGATCACACGAGATATTTCTTTAAATTGTATTTATGCTTAAGCTTCAGT
>WNGS01163947.1:22768564-22782304 GCA_020271785.1 Procambarus virginalis | reverse complement strand
CACACTTAAATTCTAAACGTATTAATACTAAAAATAAAAAGTTGTGAAACCCTAAATTAAAAGGTTTTTAATTAGAAGATCCTCTTGGATTGAAGTGGTGACTTCGAGTGGTGTTAAGGGTTCCAAAAGTTTGCATTAAGGTAATACATCAAAGTGGCCACCACTGTTGTGTGTTTTAAGTGATCCCAAGTAGCAAGACTATACTGATAAGATTGTACTGATCACGAGAGATATTTCTTTAAATTGTATTTATGCTTAAGCTTCAGTATTAAAAGGATGAGACGTGATTTACCAGGAGTAATGATCTTTAAATGATGATGACTGACTCTTGCAGAGTGATCGCCAATTACATGATCTGGCGTGTGACTTCAGCCTCCGTGGGTTACCTCTCCGAGGACGCTAGAGACATCCAGTTGGAGTACTCGAGGAAGCTGGTGGGCAAGGGTACCAGGGAGCCTCGCTGGAAGGAGTGCATGGGCTCCGTGTCTGGCAGGTGAGGAGATTGATTGATAAAGATTAAGCCACCCAAGAGGTAGCACGGGCATGAATAACCCGTAAAGTGAATGCTCTTTGGAGCCAGTACCTTAGGTGTGGAGAGGCAAGCATCCACTGATTTTTCCGTATCCACACACTGTAACGGGTGGCCTGTGGGTCCTATAGCACACAGGCCTATGTAAATAGGCTTGAAATTTATATATATAATATTAATGCTTCGTATGATTTAATCTCAAATATAACTAAATATATTCCAAACTTTTTTCATTCTGTGCATGGAGCAAGTTAATTATAAGTGCTACTCGTAGGTTGTTGTGGGAACCGACCTGTGAGATTTATATATATTTAAATTATATGAATTTATATAGAATTTATATTTACGTTAATTTATATATTTCGATAGCAATTGGTATGATAAATGGACTGTTTCTGCAATAATCTCACAAATCGATCCATACACATTAGGGGGGTTTATATTAAATTTATATGTATGCAGCCAATCAAACTACAGTATTAAACTACATATATGGTATACATTGAGGAGATTCCTTATCTTATTGCACAGCAGGCTTAGTTCACCAGGTATAACTGGGATGTAGACACTAAATTATCCTCTTTTTGAGGTAGCTTCCATCACCCAGTAACTGATGTATCAAGTCTTGCTTCCTCTTCTTGTTCCTGTCAAAGGGCGCTAGCTGTAAAGCCAGAATCCTAATATATGACTGCTATATCATAGAAAACACTGTACAGTATAATGAATCATAAGGACCAAGGCTTAATTACCTTTTTAAGAGTCGATTATTCGTGTTCTCACCGGTTCGCCCAATATCTACCCAACATTAATGGCCAAAAATGATTAGATAAACAGGTTTCGGAAAAACACTTCCCTTGTGATTGTTGACAGCGTGTTGATGGCAGAACTTTGGTCTCCATAACACTTCGTCCAAGAGAATTTATAGGAGCTGAATTTACTCCACGACTCTGTGGTCTAACAACAATGGTTGACCACTCCTGCCACTGACGCTACTGGCCTACTTTGTCCAGATATCAGTAACTGATAGAAGGGTCACATATACTCTATTTTGATACTGATAATTAAGTTAATTAAAATGAGATGTTTTTATGATATAAGTCCAAAGACTAATGTATTTAAGAATAATTTCCAACACAATAGTTGGTGAATTTATAATAGTATGTGGCAATGATATCCCGTTTCCTATTGACGAAAAATTCCACTACAAAATACATTTTCTATGGGTAACTTGCTGCTGCTGTATACAATATTATCTGCCTGTTGAATGTGATATTATTAAATAGTGTCGGAAAATCCGACAGTTGTTTGCCGTCTATCTTGCAGGAAAGTTTTCAAATGCTTGAAGAGCAGACTAAATCGCACAATAACTAATCTACTTTTTTAAAGGTGTAGGTGTAGTGTTAGCACAATACATGTATTATTACATGTAGCATGAAAACATGTAATACATGTTTTCTCTATGCAATTCCGTAATCGTTATGGCTCCTACATCCTCAACCCGTGACTTTTTCAGTCTGGCTCACGCCGTGGGCTCCATGTATGCTCGGGCCTTCTTCAAAGAGGATGCCAAGGCGGCCGCTGACGAGATGGTGAGGTACATCCGTGCAGAGTTTGCCAACATTCTCCAGAACATCGACTGGATGGACAAGGCGACCCGCCACCGGGCTATGGAGAAGGCGAAGGCCATCACCCCACACATAGCCTATCCCCCAGAGCTGTTGCTGGACGAGAAACTCACAGAGCTCTATGATGGGGTAGGTCTCCTGGATGTTGCGTGAACAATTGGCAGAATTGGTTTGAAACTTGTCTAGTCTTCGCTTCAATAAGTTAACTTATCACAAGTTAGTAGAATAGGCACTTTATACATTCGACGTTTGTTCAATAAAACGGTCCATATTACACCAGCCAGAGTATAAAATGCTCCTGGCGTATGTAGAGCTAGAATAGAGGCTTTAATATTTAGTCTTCAAAAGTCCAACTAAATGGGTATGTAATACCTTGCCTCCTGAAGCTGTAGTGAACAAGTGCAGTACAGCCACGAGTGTGTCATTTCTATACTTAAAATGGGTTCTGTTTCATCGTATTTTTCTAGCTGGAAATCTCTGGCGGCGACCTACTGGAAAACATGCGTAAATTGACCATCTTCGGGACGGATTACTCCTTCAAGCGACTGAGAGAAGAGATTGACAAGAAGGACTGGAGAAACCACGGCGCTGCCGCTGTTGTCAATGCCTTCTATAGTCCTTTAGAAAACTCCATACGTAAGTATATATTATCTGCTGGTGACCTATGAAACCTTACCCGCGCTGCGCTACCCGTCATTGTATGCCCTGCTTGAGTTCATATACCCAAATTCTCTAGTAGGTATTTGTCTTCATACCCAAGAGATTAATTGGTTTTGTTAAAAAAAAATTATCCCTCTTGACTAGCAACTTCCCCTCCCTATCCAGTGCAAGACCCCCACACACACACGCAGGGGGAGGCTAAGAAAGTTCTGGGAAATATTGGTGAATGTGTAGTATGGCGCCAAAGCTTTTGTACCGTCTTCTGTGTCTGATAACTCTCATTTTATTATATATATACAAAAAGTTTGGTTTTCAAACATTTATATAGCAAGGTGAATCAAACTGGTGGAAAATGAGTACTGTTCTTAATGGCTATTTTAATGATTTGGAATAACTGGCAGAAAGTCTTTAGAAAGACACACTACCTAGAGCTTGAAAGTAAAATATTTAATCTCTATTTTCTCTCTCCCCGTTGTAAAGTTTTGTTACCTGCCCACAGAGTTTCCTGCTGGCATCCTCCAGGGAACATTCTTTGAAGCGGACAGACCCAAATACATGAACTTTGGTGCAATTGGCTACGTCATTGGTCATGAAATTACTCATGGCTTTGATGACACGGTGAGAAAACTATTGTGACCTGGATAGTTAGGCTAACAACTATATATAATTACTTTTAAGTTCTAGTGAAAAGAGATTCGCTCTTGACAATGTTTAGAATCTATGAATGTGCAGAATTCTTTAGTGTGGGGTAGGATACCCAAATCATTTACAGGTAACTTGCTGTAAGGTTTAAATTTGTTGAATTTAAATTTTAACCTAGATAATTTTGGTAAGTTATATAATGGACTACATCCAAATATCCCGTTTTAAGGCGCTCTAACTTGTCTATGCGTCGCTTCCTGTAGCCATTTCTAATTTCCCAGACGTTGCTTGCACTTTACCAAAGAAATGTATAAAATTTGAGTAGTTGGAAACAAATGGAAGGCATCTCCTGGTCAGTTGGTCTTCTGCGATGGTGGTCTTTAACCCCTCTCTCCACCGATATTCCTAGACCTTGGTTATAACTGAAGATCTGTGGTAAGGGAGTTTTGATGTGGAAGGATTAAGTGTAGAGTATTGTGGTGTGGAAGCAACCCGTCCTCATAATAGAACGTCGCATTTTGACTATACTTTACCAGTTACATATACTATTCCATGGATTGCTTAATTAGGCTGTGAAACGAATTGGGGTTAATACATTGCTATTTTTGTCTGTCATCTCTTATTCTCTAAGTATTTAGCTGCCCTCTCACTACCTGATAAGAGGTAAATAAACACTAATAGTAAACATTAAGGTAATGATAAAGATATTGATGCGAGGAAGCCTAAGCCAGGAAGGTGGCGAGGATCTAGAGACAATCCATCCATGGCTTCCTTGGCTCTAAACATACCAGGTTTACAAGTTGGGGATATTATAGCAAGTTTACGTTAAATATAGAGTAATTCCATTTATATGTAAAAATCTAGAGCCCCGAAAGTAAGCCTTTACTTATCTTTTTACGTGATTTATAATGAATATCTACTTGTAAATAGGACTTGTCCTCCAAAGCAAACCCGTGTTAGTTAACATTATTCATGTTGTGTTGACAGGGACGTCAGTTTGACGCTACTGGCGACCTGCGCGACTGGTGGGAGAAGGAGACTAAGGAAAAGTTCCTGGAGAAGGCCAAGTGCATCATCTACCAGTATGGCAACTACTCCGTTCGTGAACTTGACATGAATGTAAGTTGATGTTAATCTAGTTACATTCATGAATGCAAATCTAGTTACCAGTTTTTGTTTTCCTCCGCTTTACACCATTGTTGAATAGATTATTTTGCATTTATAGATTTTATTTTTCTTACTGCCACGTTTAGTTAGAACTGGCGAGGTGTTATAATGTTCACAAGTATTATAACGTACAAAAAATGGCAGATATTTTTTTTCAGTCCTTAACGCTTTTAACTGCCAACATACTTTAAAATAAATAAATAAATGTTTATTCAGGTAAGGTACATACATACAAGTGATTTTACATAAATTGATCGATTTATAGATAGATCTAGTACATACAATGCCTAAAGCCACTATTACGCAATGCGTTTCGGGCAGCTTTAGATTATATCAGCTTCGAGCTTTAGATTATATCACCTTAGTTACACTGCCATCTCCCAACATTTTGAGGAATCTTACAGCTTAAAATATAAAGCTTTCTATAAGCTTATAGAGATTCATCCTTGTTTGCCATCCAACTGGTTTTGGAACGTTAACTTTTTGTTCCTTTTGTGGAGGTTTGGCCATGAGGCAACCATCCCCGAGTTGTGGGGGATTGTTATTCTATTTTCCAAAGATTTGGTAAACAAAGAATTGTGAAATTTAAGTTCTATCAAAAGCAACTTATTGTATTTTTTTGAGGGAGGTTGGGGGGGGGGAGGACTTAAAAGCTCCGTGTATTAAACTTGCTAAAGTACAGAAAATCTAGTGACTATCTCCCGTGTGCCTAAAGTTGTGCACCATTTGAAATTTGTCTTTTTTCTTGCAGCTGAATGGTATAAATACTCAAGGTGAGAACATTGCTGATAATGGAGGCATTAAGGAGGCATACTTGGCTTACAACCAGTGGGCTAAGGACAATGGCGAAGAGAAGACCTTACCCTCGCTACCTTACTCCACCAGACAGCTGTTTTGGCTGTCGGCCGCCAACGTGTGGTGTGGCAAGTACCGTCCAGAGACGCTCAAGCTGCGGATCTTGACCGGTGCTCACTCCCCGTCACAGTTTAGAGTCAATGGTCCTTTCAGCAATCAACCGGAATTTGCACGGGATTGGCAGTGTCCCATTGGTTCTACCTTGAACCCCACAAAGAGGTGTTCTGTGTGGTAACGCGTTGTCCGCGGGTTCTGTTCGAATCTGTAGTTTGAAAAAAATTGTGCTAAAAACTTCTTTCCCCAGACATGTTTGGTGCTTCAGGGACGATGGCTGGGCACCTCTCCACCGCGTCCCGGCCTTCTCTGCACATCCTGGGTCGTCTAACATGTGCAGTGTGTCGGGAGCGTCCACGGCCGCCAGTGATCACCTCATTATGACTGCTATAATGGTGACTAATTCTGTGAAGCATAGAATCACAAACTACGCATCTTTTTATTTAAGACGGTGGTGAGGCGCCGGATCATCTGTCTTGAGTGAGTGTTCTCTCCCCGGCTGGGCCGTGGGACGTAAACCTCAATTTTACTAGACTTACCGTTAAGAGATATATATTTTTACAATAGTACCTCCCGCCCCCACACACAAGGTTTTAAGTAGTCTTAAGCTCATAATGGAGTAAGTTATAGCGAGTGTTTAACTTTGGGAACAAATCATTTGACGTTACTGAATTGATAACGATAGGTTCCGCAGCCATCCAGGCAGCCATCCAGGCAGCCATCCAGGCAGCCATCCAGCAGCCATCCAGGCAGCCATCCAGGCAGCCATCCAGGCAGCCATCCAGACCTGGTAAAAACATCACCAAACATATGTGTGGTCCTTTGGCCATGGTTATCCCTCCACTTAAATGTTATCATGCATTTTTAACACCAATTCCTCTACGCGTATTGAGACTGGAAGATGCATCCTTGGTACTTAATTTTTTTTTTTAATTCTTGATCGACTATTGTTTATCCTTTTTAATATGCCCGTAGTTTAGTGGGCAGCTCTGGGTGAGTGGATGAGTGCATGTGTAATTGGTTTTACAAAAGTTCCAACACGTCCAGATACCAATATATCTTGCAAGTTTTTATTTTGGTTAAAAATGGAAGCAAATGTTGTTTGTGTGAGCTCCGGCACATTTTGTGCTGCGAGGAAATCTATTTATTCCATATAATATAGCATTTATTTTAAGCAGTTTAGTCTTGCATATTTGTAGCGAGGGTGCTGGGAACGAGTCGGCATCTATCACATGACTTTTACAAAGAGATCCTCGCTTGTATTAATTTTATAAGGTGTGGATGCAGGTGTGTGGAAAGTTTGTTATATAGGTTGTTGTAAGATTAGCGGTTCTGTTAATTCAAAGTAAGTGAAGATGTGATCCAGTCAGTTACGATAGACTTTCTCTACCCAGGTATACAAAGTATATATTCCACATCACGTGGAATATTATCCTTGCTACCTCGTCTCAACAGAGTCATGTCCCGCCCTAATTAAAACTGTGGGTTTCATTTAATATTTATCACTAGGGATCTGTGCGCTTCGGTCCTTGTTTTAATTATTTGCAGTGAGGTTAATGCGGTAACTAAAAAAAATGTTGATAACATTCTGAAGGTTGTAAAGTAGCTCTTCTACTGGATCAGAAGATTGTGTTAAGTTCATTTTGCTTACAATGATTTAAGAAAATGCTAAATACCTGTGCCTGGTTTTATTTTTTTTCTGCACCACACAACACTCTCCCTTCCTCCATGCCGGATATATATTTATAATCCATATTTTAATAAATCAAATTACTATTTTTGGAATGCTCTTTAATAAAAAAAATTACATAACTTCATTAGTGATGTAAAAGTTATTGTACAGTGTATTGTGATTAATAAATTTTATGTGTATATAATTGTTATATTTTTAATGTTCCCAAATATTTTATGATGAGAAGAGTGACTCTTAATGTTGAGAATTGGAAAAACTTTCCTTCCCTCGTAACAATTACATTAAAAGCAATTACACGTGTAATGAAACTAACTTAATTTGGTATTCTATAATTGTGTGTAATGATTGTACTAATTACAAAAATATACACTTGCTACTTGTCTTTGCGCTTTTATAATCTTAAGTTATATTGCCAAATTGACAATAATAGGGGTCGGGAATTAACATTTTGGCCAGCGTTTCATCACGACATGCGGTCCAGAGAACTTAATGGAGCGCCGCCTACTCCGGTAACTTTAACTAACTACCTGCCGGGCGACACCTGAATGGCCAATGCCCAACCTTGTCAGAGCCGTTCCCCACCGCCGGTTACGGTGGCAGGAGGAAGGCCATGAGGACACGCCACTCTTAAGAGCACGCAGTTTGTTACCAGTAACAGACGACCAACGACCCTGTCAACTGGCAAGGATTGAGGAATAAGTAACTGCGTTGAAGTCGGAATAAGGAATACCTTTACCGGAGATGGGACAAGTGCGGATAGCCTCCTTAGCGGCAGCATCCGCACGCTCGTGTAAGGACACTAATATCAATGAGAACCCAACAAAACTCCACCTACTCGAGATAAGGACAGGAAGGAGACCGTAGGNACCTTCCACCATGTTCATGTTCAGGAATAACATATTATGAAGACCTGGACAAGCTGCAGGAATGGTCGAACACATGGTTGTTAGAGTTTAACCCCCAGCAAATGTAATGTAATGAAGAATATTATCTACTTTATTTTACCCGAGACCTCATGTATCTTGCACAATAAAACCGCAAGAACATGATATATCTACGTGATATATCGTATACCTCAGGAGTCAAGGACCGAGCGTTCAATCCCATTCTACTGCCTCTATATGTTGTCATTGTTACATCATCTAACATTTTCTCCGGTGTGTGTGTGTGCTCACCTGCGTGTGCTTGCGGGTCTTGAGCTTCAGCTGTTGGGCCACGCCTCTCCGACGCCTTGGAAAGCTGGAATCTTGGCGGCTAGGCTAGCCAAGTTGTCAAGGAATCTTGGCGGCTAGGCTAGCCAAGTTGTCAAGGAATCTTGGCGGCTAGGCTAGCCAAGTTGTCAAGAATCTTGGCGGCTAGGCTAGCCAAGTTGTCAAGAATCTTGGCGGCTAGGCTAGCCAAGTTGTCAAGGAATCTTGGCGGCTAGGCTAGCCAAGTTGTCAAGGAATCTTGGCGGCTAGGCTAGCCAAGTTGTCAAGGAATCTTGGCGGCTAGGCTAGCCAAGTTGTCAAGAATCAACACAGTATTCTCTCCAGCATGTACTTCTCTGGGTGTATTCACCTATTGCAGCTTGCAGGATCGGGGTTTTAGCTCCTGGGCTTCAGCTCTCACCAGGAGGCCTCCCACAACAGCTGTCTAACTCCCAGGTGCCTGTTTACTTCTTGGTGAACAGGTGCATCAGCAGAAGGGAAATGTTGACTGCATGATAGGACCTGCTGATTGTATTCACCTAGTTGTATTTACCTAATTGTGCTTGTGGGTATTGAGCTCTGCTCTTTCGGCCCGCCTATCAACAGACAATCAATCAACTGTTACTAACTAATTTTTTTCACACACACACACACACACACACACACACACACACACACACACACACACACACACACACACACACACACACACACACACAAGAAGCAGCCCGTGACAGCTGACTAACTCCCAGGTACCTATTTACTGCTAGGTAACAGGGGCATGAGGGTGAATGGAACGCTTCCCATTTCTCCCTGTCGGCGCCGGGAATCAAAACCGGTCGATAGGATAACGTGTGCTGTCAGGCGTGCTGTCCACTCAGCCACCAGCCCCCCACCAGTGAGTGTAATTACCTAAGTGTAATTACCTAAGTGTAGTTACAGGATGAGAGCTACGCTCGTGGTGTCCCGTCTTCCCAGCACTCTTTGTCATATAACGCTTTGAAACTACTGACGGTCTTGACCTCCACCACCTTCTCCCCTAACTTGTTCCAACCGTGTGTGTGTGTGTGTACTCACCTATTTGTACTCACCTATTTGTGCTTGCGGGGGTTGAGCTTTGGCTCTTTGGTCCCGCCTCTCAACTGTCAATCAACAGGTGTACAGATTCCCGAGCCTAATGGGCTCTATCATATCTACCCTTGAAACTGTGTATGGAGTCAGCCTCCACCACATCGCTTCCTAATGCATTCCATTTGTCAACCACTTTGTGAGTGTGTGTGTGTGAGTGTGTGAGTGTGTGTGTGTGTGTGTGTGTGTGAGAGTATGGAGGCCATAGAGAGCAGGGTCCCCCCACACCGTCGACACAAGACAGGAGGCCAGCGAGATGTACTGGCCTCAAGGCACCATAACAACACTATAGTTAAAAACAGTATTTACTCTCAGTCACGCGTGACGCATTAACCACAACACAACAACGGTGACTAGGTGAGTCAGGTGTGGCACACAGGTATGCCGGGCAGGTATGCCGGACAGGTATGGCAGGCAGGTATGCCGGACAGGTATGGCAGGCAGGTATAACACATTAAGGCCCTAAGCCTCTGGCTGACCACTGGGAGGGCCCTAAGCCTCTGGCTGGCCCACTGGGCGGGCCCTAAGCCTCTGGCTGCCCACTGGGCGGGCCCTAAGCCTCTGGCTGACCCACTGGGCGGGCCCTAAGCCTCTGGCTGGCCCACTGGGCGGGCCCTAAGCCTCTGGCTGGCCCACTGGGCGGGCCCTAAGCCTCTGGCTGACCCACTGGGCGGGCCCTAAGCCTCTGGCTGACCCACTGGGAGGGCCCTAAGCCTCTGGCTGGCCCACTGGGCGGGCCCTAAGCCTCTGGCTGACCCACTGGGCGGGCCCTAAGCCTCTGGCTGACCCACTGGGAGGGCCCTAAGCCTCTGGCTGACCCACTGGGAGGGCCCTAAGCCTCTGGCTGGCCCACTGGGCGGGCCCTAAGCCTCTGGCTGGCCCACTGGGCGGGCCCTAAGCCTCTGGCTGGCCCACTGGGCGGGCCCTAAGCCTCTGGCTGGCCCACTGGGAGGGCCCTAAGCCTCTGGCTGGCCCACTGGGCGGGCCCTAAGCCTCTGGCTGGCCCACTGGGCGGGCCCTAAGCCTCTGGCTGGCCCACTGGGCGGGCCCTAAGCCTCTGGCTGGCCCACTGGGCGGGCCCTAAGCCTCTGGCTGGCCCACTGGGCGGGCCCTAAGCCTCTGGCTGGCCCACTGGGCGGGCCCTAAGCCTCTGGCTGGCCCACTGGGAGGGCCCTAAGCCTCTGGCTGGCCCACTGGGCGGGCCCTAAGCCTCTGGCTGGCCCACTGGGAGGGCCTTAAGCCTCTGGCTGGCCCACTGGGCGGGCCCTAAGCCTCTGGCTGGCCCACTGGGCGGGCCCTAAGCCTCTGGCTGGCCCACTGGGCGGCCCTAAGCCTCTGGCTGGCCCACTAGGCGGGCCCTAAGCCTCTGGCTGGCCCACTGGGAGGGCCCTAAGCCTCTGGCTGGCCCACTGCGCGGGCCCTAAGCCTCTGGCTGGCCCACTGGGCGGGCCCTAAGCCTCTGGCTGGCCCACTGGGCGGGCCCTAAGCCTCTGGCTGGCCCACTGGGCGGGCCCTAAGCCTCTGGCTGGCCCACTGGGAGGGCCCTAAGCCTCTGGCTGGCCCACTGGGCGGGCCCTAAGCCTCTGGCTGGCCCACTGGGCGGGCCCTAAGCCTCTGGCTGGCCCACTGGGAGACAACCCTCGTTGCTAAGGCTGAATTGTTGACGAGAGAATTGAGGACCTAAGCGGAGGCAATTGGCGTGTGTGTAGACCTCGGCGGGGTCGATGCAATCGTTGCAGGGTAGAGGAGAGTTGAAGGCTGAGGCAAATAGTTTTATTTTCTCAGTCAAGTCTTCGTCAGTCTTGGGCAGCTTGGTGAAGCAGGAGTCAGCCAGCCTTGCTGGGTTATTGTGCTTCGGCTGCATGCTGGTAAGTGTGTTGATTGACTCTCCTGAGTGTGTTTACGTGCGCTGGTAATGGTATACACAAGTATCCTGTCTGTACACCAGCAGGTGTACAAGGGGCGCTATTAGGCTCGGGGGACTGATGACTTTGACGATGGTGTGGCCAGCAAGACATAGAGGTGGCTGAGTCTGAGGTTATTAGCACTGAGATATTGAAGTGTTTGCCTATGCTGACCTCTGGCATGACCAGACCACACACTAGAAAGTGAAGGGACGACGACGACGTTTCGGTCCGCCTGGACCATTCCCAGGTCGACTATGGGCAACTTTTCAGCCATTTTCACCCGTTATTGTGACTCCTCTTCTGCCTCTGGCATATCTTCTTAACAACAGTTTCTCTGTTTATTGTCCATTGTGCGCGTGTTGTATAGGTCTCCACGCCCCACAACTCTGCATCCGGCCGCTACATCCTCTGCAGCATCCGGCTTTCAAGAGGTCAGTGGGGGGGGGGGCATATACGCAAATATTTTGAACTGCGTAAATTGTTATCCTCCCTCCCTCCTCCTCTCTCCTCCTCCTCTTCCTTCCTCTTCCGTGTCCGCCTCTCCCCTCTCCTGCTGGTGGGGGGGGGGGGCAGCCTGGTGCTGTGGGTGTGGTGGGTGGGTGTGGTGGGTGGTGGTGCAGGGAGGAGCAACCTTACCTGCCACAACCCCCCCCCCACCTCTCCACCACCACCACCACCACCACCACCACCACCACCACCCCCCCCCCCCCCACCTCTCCACCACACCACCCCCCCCCCCACCACCACCACAACCACAACCCTAGTCTTTCTCACACAACTATTATCATCATTATTGAGAAAGTCATAAGCAGTATTTTCATTGGCACATTGATCTGTTATGGACATTATGAAGCCATGGAGAGGATTCGAACCCGTATAGCGGGTACTCCCATCCACACGGCCCAAACCACTAAGCCACGACATGCTCCTATACTGATCTTCTCATTAATACATCACCTTAACATGATTTATTTATGCATTGATAAGGTCAATAATAATACTAATGTAGGTAACGGTGTTTATATGATAAATTTGCAACATTGCAATTGATCACATGTTGATTCGTAGGTTTTTGAGAAGAGTTGATGAATACCAAAAATATATATAATAAGAAAATTTGATAGGAATAATCCCGCTTAAACTGGGATTGGGATTGGGGAAATCTATTGGGATTTCAATGCCTGGATGGATTTTATTAACAATCGAATTGCATGCAGCAGTTTGACTAGCAAACATGCCTACTAGAAGAGGTATTTATAGATTCTATAGACGACAAACAAATTTCTAGTAAAATTATATCTATTTGGCCACAAAAATTATTCTTAATGGAGCTTACCTTGCGATGAGTTCGGGGCTCAACGTCCCCCGGCCCGGTCCCTAACCATTCTTCCTTGTTGCTGGACTGGTCAACCAGGCTGTTGGATGCGGCTGCTCGCAGCCCGACGCAAGCTAAATACACTAATTTCATGAATTAACAACAAACACAGACTTTGTAAGCTGTTCAGAGTGAAGATGCTGGACCTCACGGAACCCTGCCCCAGAGTTCCCAGAAACCAGTACATCTCATACTTACTCACACAGCACCGCTTACCTGTGCCAGGTAAGTCCACTACGGGCTCGCCATAGCCCGTGCTACTTGGAACTTTTGTTCCGAGTAGCTGAATCTATAACAACAACAACATGCTTGCTCACCACAGGTTTCAACAACCCTTAGCGGACCCCCTCTCCGCCCCCTCCCCCCCTCCCCCTCCCCCCTCCCCCCCTCCCCCTCCCCTCCCCCTCCCCCTCCCCCCCCCCCTGGGGTAGCATAGCGTCGTAGAGTGATGGGGAGCCGCACAAGGCGCTGTCTCAGACATAAAAGGTAATTAATGTGCCATAGAATCCTTGCACGGAGCGCTGTTTACGGCGCCTTGGTGAAGGGTGTGTGTGTGTGTGTGTGTGTGTGTTGTGTGTGTGTGTGTGTGTGTGTGTGTGTGTGTGTGTGTGTTGTGTGTGTGTGGTGTGTGGTGTGTGTGGTGTGTGTGTGTGGTGTGTGTGTGTGTGTGTGTGTGTGTGTAAGGTCACACCCCCAAGATTGGGTTAAGCTTACACCTGAGTAGGTATGGGGCCCGTTCTTCATACCTTGATTCAAACTCTAGGGTATTGTAACTCACTCAAATACACACTTACACAAGCGCACACACGCACGCACGCACGCAAGCACGCACACACACACACACACACACACACACACACCACACACACACACACACACACACACACACACACACCACACACACACACACACACA
>WNGS01163947.1:22746053-22761409 GCA_020271785.1 Procambarus virginalis | reverse complement strand
TTTGGGAGCTGGTTGTAAACCGGTAAGCAGGTGGTGTTCCAGGGGATACTAGTAAGATCAGAGACATGATTGTTAAAGATTAAGCCAGCCAAGAGGTGGCATGGGCATGAATAGCCCCGTAAGTGGTAAGTAAGATCAGGGTTAAGATGAGGTGTGGGGACGGAGCTCTAGCTCTCGGCCCTCCAGTGTAGCTAACCAGACCAGGAAAGAGAAGGTAGTAAGGAGTGTGTTAGAGAAATACGCAAGGAAACGTGAGTGATAATGTACACAAACACTTTGGTGGTGTTAGGTCCTTCTCACCTTGGTATGTGAACATTATATAACAATGGTCAGGTGCTGACGCTTGTAACACACGCACACGCGCACGCACACCACACACACACACACACACACGTGCACATACACCTAATGCAAATGGAATGCATTAGGCAGTGATGTGGTGGCAGGCTGACTCATACACAGTTTCAAGTGTACATGATGATAGGAGCCCATCAAAGAGCTAAAGCTCAACCCCCGCAAACACAACTAGGTGAGTACACACACACACGGTCGGTCGGTCTCTCTCTCTCTCTCTCTCCTCTCTCTCTCCTCTCTCTCCTCTCTCTCTCTCTCTCTCTCTCTCTCTCTCTCTCATCTCTCTCTTCTCCTCTCTCTCTCTCTCTCCCTCTCTCTCAGCTGGGGATATTGTTGACCCAGGTGTTGCAGTCTTGAACAAGCAATGCACTAACGAGGGGGCACTAACGAGGTGACTCTAACGAGGTGGCACTAACTCTCCCTCGCTTTCAGTTTAACACTAAGGGGGAGTTATGGTATAGTGCCCTCCCCCCCCCTCCCCCCCCATACCCCCCCTCCGCCACCACCACAAAAATCCCCCCCCCTCACCTCCCTTTTTTTTTTTTTTATTTGTAAATAATAATAATAAAAAATTTTATTATAATTATTATTCGTGCTTCCAGGAGCAGAGGGACGCTACCAGTGGCTCGTAGGCCTAATTTTTTTTTGTGTGTGAAGGAGGCCTATTTCCTTATTTGTCAGTAAGGTCTATGCCCTTATATGTGAAGAAGTAGTTACCTAAGTGTAGTTACAGGATGAGAGCTACGCTCGTGGTGTCCGTCTTCCCAGCACTCTTTGTCTATATAACGCCTTGAAACTACTGACGGTCTTGGCCTCCACCACCTTCTCCTACTGTTGTTCCAACCGTGTGTATGTGTGTGTGTGTGTGTGTGTGTGTGTGTGTGTGTGTGTGTGTGTGTGGTGTGTGTGTGTGTGGTGTGTGTGTGTGTGTGTGTGTGTGTGTGTGTGTGTCCTCTATTCCCCGTGTAGGACCCATAACAATGGCACCTCGTCACATTCTTGTGACCCTTATGGTGACCCCATCACCGGAGGTCATTCGTGTCAAGGGGGGCAATTAGGGCCATGGTAATAGTCCCAGCTCCCACCGCCACCATCACCAAACTTGATGGTATCGAAACATCTCGGATGTAAGTTCGAATCCTCGTCACGGCCCTTGTGGATTTGTTTATTTGATGGTATTAATGTTTCCATCCTTCCCAATGACCTCTCCTTCCCCCCCTCTCTCACCCCTCCATCTCACCTCTCTCTCCTTCCTCCTCTCCTCTCTCCTCTCCCTCCTCTTATATCTTACACTCTCTTCCTCAATGTGTTCATCTTAGGAGAGAGTTTCTGGCACTCTTGGCACTCATTAGTTACCTGATATCATTACAACAAGTTACCTGATATCACAATGAACAAACTGGCATCGACCAAGCCACCAGTGACAGCTCTGACGCCCAGACTAATCCTGCCATTATAGGCTTAGTGCCTAATCCAGGGTACACCTACATTCTACAATTATATTCCACATATCAGATTTTGTCCCCCCCCCCTCTCTCACCTTGGGGCAATACATCGTTGGTTGTTCCATTAAAAAAATATATCATTGGTGGCATCGTTTATAATGATGCATTTTGAAAATTGAATAGGATTGAAAATCGTCCTCATTGTTGAGGTGTGATGTGTTCCCTTCGTCTCTGTCTGTGTCATGGTGTTGTTATGTAGTGTACACGCACACACGCACGCGCACAACACACACACACCACACACACACACACACACACACACACACACACACACACACACACACACACACACACACACACCACACACACACATACACACACACATACAATACAATATGCACATATGGATATATATCCCCATAGCCTCACAAAATTATATATATATATATATATATATATATATATATATAATATATATATATATATATATATATATATATATATATATAGTTGTGTGTTCGGTTTGTTCTGTGTGTGTGGGGGGGGGGGGGGGGCAGACGTATCATATCTGATCTGTATATGAGTCAGACCACTGTATTAGGCCTAAACTGTCTTTGCCATCATCCTCGCTCTCTCCTCTCTCTCTCTCTCATCTCTCGCTCTCTCCTCTCTCTGCTCTATCTCTCCTCTCTCTCTCTCTCCTCTCTCTCTCTCTCTCTCTCCTCTCTCCCCCCCCCAAGTTAGCCTGTTAAGCGGAGTCAAGTATCGTGTTAGTTAACTGTCGCTAAGTTACTGCTCACGCTCGAGCGGTCCCAGAGAATCTGTGAATCTCCTCCAGTACCCTTACTCAACACCTGTTATGTCCCCAGAACACTTGTTATGTCCCCAGAACACCTGTTATGTCCTCAGAACACCTGTTATCTCCCCAGAACACCTGTTATGTCCTCAGAACACCTGTTATGTCCCCAGAACACCTGTTATGTCCTCAGAACACCTGTTATGTCCCCAGAACACCTGTTATGTCCTCAGAACACCGTTATGTCCCCAGAACACCTGTTATGTCCTCAGAACACCTGTTATCTCCCCAGAACACCTGTTATGTCCCCAGAACACCTGTTATGTCCCCAGAACACCTGTTATCTCCCCAGAACACCTGTTATGTCCCCAGAACACCTGTTATGTCCCCAGAACACCTGTTATCTCCCCAGACACCTGTTATGTCCCCAGAACACCTGTTATGTCCCCAGAACACCTGTTATGTCCCCAGAACACTGTTATGTCCCCAGAACACCTGTTATGTCCCCAGAACACCTGTTATGTCCCCAGAACACCTGTTATGTCCCCAGAACACCTGTTATGTCCCCAGAACACCTGTTATCTCCCCAGAACACCTGTTATCTTACCTCCTACCGTTTCCTCCTGAGGAGGAAGAGGAGGAATTAAAAAAAAATGAACAATGTGAGATTAGAAAGTTTTAAGTGTTGGCAACAGGTCGTTACGAGAAGTTTTTAATGAGTGATTCTGTGTGTGTGTGTGTGTGTGTGTGTGTGTGTGGTGTGTGTGTGTGTGTGTGTGTGTGGTGTGTGTGTGTGTGTGTGTGTGTACTCACCTAGTTGAGCTTGCAGGGTTGAGCTCCTGCTCTTAAGCCCGCCTTTCGTCCATCATTAATTCAATGTAGTAACTCGTTTTTTTTTGGTTCATTCATTTTTCTGACCGTATTTACATGTAAAGCTGTTATCGAATTGGCTTCGAGAACATTCTCTTGTAGTTCACATATTACGACTGAGAGTGAGAAAAAGGTTCTTTCTGACAAAAAAGTTCCTCGTGTTTAACTGTTCAGCAATTTGAACAACGTTTTTATATCTACTTTGTCAATCCTCCTTAATACCTCGTATGTCGTTATCATGTCTCCCCTATGCCTTTATATCTAATTTGTAGTATTCCAGGAATTCCCTAAAATTTGTCGAAAATAAGGAAATATTCCCCCCCCCCCCCTTCCCCCTGTTGATTTCTCCTTGTGTTACTCCACCTTCCACCATGTTCATGTTCAGGAATAACATATTATGAAGACCTGGACAAGCTGCAGGAATGGTCGAACACATGGTTGTTAGAGTTTAACCCCAGCAAATGTAATGTAATGAAGAATATTATCTACTTTATTTTACCCGAGACCTCATGTATCTTGCACAATAAAACCGCAAGAACATGATATATCTACGTGATATATCGTATACCTCAGGAGTCAAGGACCGAGCGTTCAATCCCATTCTACTGCCTCTATATGTTGTCATTGCTGTCTGTCTCTTCGTTGTGAATAGTCGGGCAGAAAACCCGTTAGGCCTATCGATATACCGTAATCCCTACAACACTACAACTCCCCCCAATCTACAACCCACACAACTGGGGGAAAGTGTCTCTGGAACACTTAGCTGGGGGAAGTGTTTCTCTGGAACACTTAGCTGGGGGAAAGTGTCTCTGGAACACTTAGCTGGGGGAAGTGTCTCTGGAACACTTAGCTGGGGGAAGTGTCTCTGGAACACTTAGCTGGGGGAAAGTGTCTCTCACCATCGCGTATATAAGTGACCCTTTGACCTGGAAAGTGAAGATTGTGTCTGGAGCCTCCAGAACGAACCGTATTGCTGAACTGGATATCACCTGTAGTTATTGCTATCGTTTTGATATCACTCCTGTGTTGTGTTGCAGCAGTGTTGCTCTGTCGTGTGTACCTTCCGGGGATCAACGGCTCCGCGGCCCGGTCTCCCGACCAGGCCTCATTCAGCAATATTTGAGAGAGCAGGCTGCTGAAGGTAGAATACCGTGGCATTATTCACGATGCAATTTCTGCAGTACCTGCAATGTGGAACGATAGCAGAAGGAAGTGTACAGGATAGGATGCAAGTGTTGCAATGCTGGAGCTGCGAGAATGCCTTCTGGCTCTCCCTGGAGGGAGGGTATTTAGCCGTAAAAGACATGTGGGTCATCCAAATTGTAGGTCACACACACACACACACATACGCGCACACACACACACACACACACACACGCGCACACACACACACCACACACACACACACACACACACACACACACACACACACACACACACACAACACACACACACACACCACACAACACACACACACTTACTTTACACTTCAGTCAAATAATTCTGAACAAGTTCAGACACCTTAAAAGGGACGTAGTTATACTTTGAGACTTAATCCATAGTTTAAAAACCAAGACAAGATAAGAATCAAGCAGACCAGGAGCCCCTTACACAACAATCAACCCTCGACACAAAGGTGGGGGCCAGGAGCTGAAGATCGTCGTCCTAGCACCCACTGGCGAGTACACCCACGGAACCTGATAACCCTAAAGAAGACATACACCAAACTAATGTCCCCCCCCCTCTCTGGGGGTCATTGGGGCGCCTCCACCCCCCTGGGGGTCATTGGGGCGCCTCCACCCCCCTGGGGGTCATTGGGCGCCTCCACCCCCCTGGGGGTCATTGGGGCGCCTCCACCCCCCTGGGGGTCATTGGGGCGCCTCCACCCCCCTGGGGGTCATTGGGGCGCCTCCACCCCCTGGGGGTCATTGGGGCGCCTCCACCCCCCTGGGGGTCATTGGGGCGCCTCCACCCCCCTGGGGGTCATTGGGGCGCCTCCACCCCCCTTGGGGGTCATTGGGGCGCCTCCACCCCCCTGGGGGTCATTGGGGCGCCTCCACCCCCCTGGGGGTCATTGGGGCGCCTCCACCCCCCTGGGGGTCATTGGGGCGCCTCCACCCCCCTGGGGGTCATTGGGCGCCTCCACCCCCCTGGGGGTCATTGGGGCGCCTCCACCCCCCTGGGGGTCACTGGGGCGCCTCCACCCCCCTGGGGTCACTGGGGCGCCTCCACCCCCCTTGGGGGTCACTGGGGCGCCTCCACCCCCTGGGGGTCATTGGGGCGCCTCCACCCCCCTGGGGGTCTTGGGGCGCCTCCACCCCCCTGGGGGTCACTGGGGCGCCTCCACCCCCCTTGGGGGTCACTGGGGCGCCTCCACCCCCCTGGGGGTCACTGGGCGCCTCCACCCCCCTGGGGGGTCACTGGGGCGCCTCCACCCCCCTGGGGGTCACTGGGGCGCCTCCACCCCCTTGGGGGTCACTGGGGCGCCTCCACCCCCCTGGGGGTCACTGGGGCGCTCCACCCCCCTTGGGGGTCACTGGGGCGCCTCCACCCCCCTGGGGGTCATTGGGGCGCCTCCACCCCCCTGGGGGTCATTGGGGCGCCTCCACCCCCCTGGGGGCACTGGGGCGCCTCCACCCCCCTTGGGGTCACTGGGGCGCTCCACCCCCTGGGGGTCACTGGGTCCCTCCACCCCCCTGGGGTCACGGGGACGCCCCCCTCCCCTCCTAGAGATATGACCAACAGACACAAGTGTCGGACAGTTAGGATGTGTGTCCTGGTCTAAATAAGGAGCGCGGACAAAAACCAGTTTCAGCTAATTCACTCGGCAGGTTTAAATTAACATTTGATATTAAACATGAGTAAAGCTCAGTCGATTAAGGCCGCGTCTGGGATGCTCTCGGACGCAGGTTCGAATCCTCGTCACGGCCCTTGTGGATTGTTCATGGGTAAAGCGTCTCGCTGTGTTAAACATTTGAAGACTTACAAGCGTGTTGGGTCAACGTTGAATTAACTTTAAACTAACATAATTTCACTGTCAAGATATTTAGCAAGTAGAATGCACTACCAAATGGAGTACATAGGCATTGTGATTGTGCCATAAGCACAATCAGCCTTGATTGTGCAAGGTTTATACAGTGGCTCTCTGATTGTGCAAGGTTTATACAGTGGCTCTCTGATTGTGCAAGGTTTATACAGTGTCTCTCTGATTGTGCAAGGTTTATACAGTGGCTCTCTGATTGTGGCAAGGTTTATACAGTGTCTCTCTGATTGTGCAAGGTTTATACAGTGGCTCTCTGATTGTGCAAGGTTTATACAGTGGCTCTCTGATTGTGCAAGGTTTATACAGTGTCTCTCTGATTGTGCAAGGTTTATACAGTGGCTCTCTGATTGTGCAAGGTTTATACAGTGTCTCTCTGATTGTGCAAGTTTATACAGTGGCTCTCTGATTGTGCAAGGTTTATACAGTGCAAGGTTTATACAGTTATACAGTGATGTTTATACAGAGCTCTCTGATTGTGCCATAGACACAATCAGAGAGCACTGTATAAGCATCAGAGGTCCGCGGTTGTTCAACGTCCTCCCAGCGACTATAAGAATATTGCCGGAACAACCGTGGACATCTTCAAGACTGGACTGTTTTCTAAGAGAAGTTCCGGACCAGCCAGGCTGTGGTGGGTATGTGGGCCTGCGGGCCGCTCCAAGCAACAGCCTGGTGGACCATGCTCTCACAAGTCAAGCCTGGCCTCGGGCCGGGCTTGGGGAGTAGAAGAACTCCCAGAACCCCATCAACCAGGTATCAACCAGGTACAGGAGAGAGGCCTCCGTCACAGCTTCGAATGTCGGTATGATGGTTGAGAGGCAGGACCGTGGAGCTGGAGCTCAACCCTGCCACAAGTACCTCAGGGGAATACAGTGAGAAGGAAGCCGCCATGTTGGTTCCCCTCACGCTGTGAGGGGGACAGTTGTGCTGACGAGGAAACAGGTGTTTGGCTGGCATGATCAATGCAACACCTGCTCCTACACCTGCAACACCTGCTCCTACACCTGCTCCTACACCTGCAAGACTCTCAAGGTGCCGTAGCGGGCACAGGAGCGGGGCAAGTAGCACGGGCTATGGTGAGCCCGTAGTGGACTACCTGGCACAGGACCGCTGCTGTAACTCGCTCGAAAGAAGGAAGTGTCTCAACTTATACTCACCTAGTTGTGCTTGCGGGGGTTGAGCTCTGGCTCTTGGTCCCGCCTCTCAACCGTCAATCAACAGGTGTACAGGTTCCTGAGCCTACTGGGCTCTATCATATCTACACTTGAAGCTGTGTATGGAGTCAGCCTCCACCACATCACTGCCTAATAGAAGTTACTTCCTGTGGCGAGTCTTGAAGATAGTCGCTATTACACTGTCAGGAACCCAACAGTGTATATCAAGCTGTTCATATGAGTGATATGAACATATGAGTGATATGAACATATGAGTGATATGAACATATAAGTGATATGAACATATGAGTGATATGAACATGAGTGATATGAACATATGAGTGATATGAACATATAAGTGATATGAACATATGAGTGATATGAACATATGAGTGATATGAACATATGAGTGATATGAACATGAGTGATATGAACATATGAGTGATATGAACATATGAGTGATATGAACATATGAGTGATATGAACATGAGTGATATGAACATATGAGTGATATGAACATATGAGTGATATGAACATATGAATGATATGAACATATGAATGATATGAACATATGAATGATATGAACTGCAGCCTCCTGATCTATCAATCAATCGCAAGGGTACAGACCGCAGCGTCTAACGAGGCTGTTGGAGCTAAGTTGTGGTGTTTACAAGTGGTTTGTTGCCTGTATGGCAGAATGACCGGCCACTCTGATTGTGCTTTATTAATATTGTTGTTGATAGCCATCGATGCTTGCTCTATGTTTTCCCTGGTGAAGGGTATAGGGTAGTTAAGGTGTGGGGGAAGGAAGGAAGGAATTATCAAGGGAAAGCGCCAAGCCATTACGACTATATAGCACTGGGAAGGGGTCAGGATAAGGATTTGGGATGGGATGAGGGGAAGGAATGGTGCCTCAACCACTTGTGGACGGTCGGGGATTGAACGCCGATCTGCATGAAGCGAGACCGTCGCTCTACCGTCTAGCCCAAGTGGTTGGGTAGGTGTGGGGGAAGGAATCGGTGATGCATTGGGACTCCTCTATTAACAACTGCTGGCAATACACGCCAATGGCCCTGAGACAGAATGCAGTACAAAATGTGGTCGTTGTTCGATGCTCTGCACGTGTGTCAGTTGCTTAAATTAGAAAGTGTAGTTGTGGTCGGTCTCAAGCCCATTGTTGATGTGACGATGTGTATTGAATTTTATAACTATCTCATCAGGATTGTAACCTGCTTAGCTAAATGAATCGTGGGGTTCAGTCCCTGAGCCCATTATGTGCCTCTGTAACCTGTCTCCACTACCGTCCACAGGATGGGTGTGGGGTCCACTACCACCCACAGGATGGTTGTGGGGTCCACTACCACCCACAGGATGGGTGTGGGGTCCACTACCGTCCACAGGATGGGTGTGGGGTCCACTACCACCCACAGGATGGGTATGGGGTCCACTACCACCCACAGGATGGGTATGGGGTCCACTACCACCCACAGGATGGGTATGGGGTCCACTACCGCCCACAGGATGGGTATGGGGTCCACTACCACCCACAGGATGGGTATGGGGTCCACTACCACCCACAGGATGGGTATGGGGTCCACTACCGTCCACAGGATGGGTATGGGGTCCACTACCGCCCACAGGATGGGTGTGGGGTCCACTACCGTCCACAGGATGGGTGTGGGGTCCACTACCACCCACAGGATGGGTGTGAGGTTCACTACCACCCACAGGATGGGTATGGGGTCCACTACCGCCCACAGGATGGGTATGGGGTCCACTACCACTCACAGGATGGGTATGGGTCTACTACCACCCACAGGATGGGTATGGGGTCCACTACCACCCACAGGATGGGTATGGGGTCCACTACCACCCACAGGATGGGTGGGTATGGGGTCCACTACCACCCACAGGAGGGTATGGGGTCCACTACCACCCACAGGATGGGTATGGGGTCCACTACCACCCACAGGATGGGTATGGGGTCGACTACCACCCACAGGATGGGTATGGGGTCCACTACCACCCACAGGATGGGTATGGGGTCCACTACCACCACAGGATGGGTATGGGTCCACTACCACCCACAGGATGGGTATGGGTCGACTACACCCACAGGATGGGTATGGGGTCCACTACCACCCACAGGATGAGCATGGGGTCCACTACCACCCACAGGATGGGTGTGGGGTCCACTACCACCACCAGGATGGGTATGGGGTCCACTACCGCCCACGGGATGGGTATGGGGTCCACTACCACCCACAGGATGGGTATGGGGTCCACTACCACCCACAGGATGGGTATGGGGTCCACTACCGCCCACAGGATGGGTATGGGGTCCACTACCACCACAGGATGGGTATGGGGTCTACTACCACCCACAGGATGGGTATGGGGTCCACTACCACCCACAGGATGGGTATGGGGTCCACTACCACCCACAGGATGGGTATGGGGTCCACTACCACCCACAGGATGGGTATGGGGTCCACTACCACCCACAGGATGGGTATGGGGTCCACTACCACCCACAGGATGGGTATGGGGTCCACTACCACCACAGGATGGGTATGGGGTCCACTACCACCCACAGGATGGGTATGGGGTCCACTACCACCCACAGGATGGGTATGGGGTCCACTACCGCCACAGGATGGGTATGGGGTCCACTACCACCCACCACCCCAACACCCACAGGATGGGTATGGGGTCCACTACCGCCCACGGGATGGGTATGGGGTCCACTACCACCCACAGGATGGGTATGGGTCCACTACCACCCACAGGATGGGTATGGGGCCACTACCGCCCACAGGATGGGTATGGGGTCCACTACCACCCACAGGATGGGTATGGGGTCGACTACCACCCACAGGATGGGTATGGGGTCCACTACCACCCACAGGATGGGTATGGGGTCCACTACCACCCACAGGATGGGTATGGGGTCGACTACCACCCACAGGATGGGTTGGGGTCCACTACCACCCACAGGATGGGTATGGGGTCCACTACCGCCCACAGGATGGGTATGGGTCCACTACCACCCCAGGATGGGTATGGGGTCCACTACCACCCACAGATGGGTATGGGGTCCACTACCACCCACAGGATGGTATGGGGTCACACCACCCACAGGATGGGTATGAGGTGCATAATATGACCTAAACTAACTATTGCATGGTTTGCTGTGAACTGAGTGTATAACGCCATCCACTACTATAATATATAGAAATACGGTCATTATTTTCTTGTTATAAAAATAATTCACCTGTAGAAACCACTCATTAAGTCTTGTTAAAACACCAGCTGGAACAGACATGGTACAGCAATTAGAGATGGTGAGCACAGCGAACCAGGTTACAGAGCGCGGGGAATATTACTGTATCAAGAGAATCCATGAATAAATTTGCAAACTCAACACTAATAGACAACCCCCGTTGCTAAGGCTGAATTGTTGACGAGAGAATTGAGGACCTAAGCGGAGGCAATTGGCGTGTGTGTAGACCTCGGCGGGGTCGATGCAATCGTTGCAGGGTAGAGGAGAGTTGAAGGCTGAGGCAAATAGTTTTATTTTCTCAGTCAAGTCTTCGTCAGTCTTGGGCAGCTTGGTGAAGCAGGAGTCAGCCAGTCTTGCTGGGATATTGTGCTTCGGCTGCATGCTGGTAAGTGTGTTGATTGACTCTCCTGAGTGTGTTTACGTGCGCTGGTAATGGTATACACAAGTATCCTGTCTGTACACCAGCAGGTGTACAAGGGGCGCTATTAGGCTCGGGGGACTGATGACTTTGACGATGGTGTGGCCAGCAAGACATAGAGGTGGCTGAGTCTGAGGTTATTAGCACTGAGATATTGAAGTGTTTTGCCTATGCTGACCTCTGGCATGACCAGACCACACACTAGAAAGTGAAGGGACGACGACGACGTTTCGGTCCGTCCTGGACCATTCGCTCAGGTCGACTTATTGGCAACTTTTCAAAGAGGCCATTTCCCTCACCGCCCCGTTATGTGACTTCCTCTCTTCTGCCCTCTGGCTATCTGTTCTTAACAAAACAGTTTCTCTCGTTTATTGTCCAGTTGTGCGTCGTGGTTGTATAGGTCTCCACGAGCCCCACAACCATGCATGCCGTGACGCTAATAACATCCTCTGCGCAAGACAATTCCGGCTTCAAAGGGGTCAATGGGGGGGGGGGGGGGGGCATATACGCAAATATTTTGAACTGCGTAAATTGTTATCCTCCCTCCCTCCTCCTCTCCTCCTCCTCCTCTCCTTCCCTTCCGTGTTCCCGCCTCCTCGTCCCCTCCGTCCACCTTCTTCGGCTCTCCCTGCGGTGGGGGGGGGGGGGGGAGCCTGGTGGTGTGTGGTTGTGGGTGTGGGGTGGTGGGTGGTGGTGCAGGGAGGAGCAACCTGTACCTGCCACAACCCCCCCCACCTCTCCACCACACCACCAACACCACCACAACCACCCCCCCCCACCACCACCACCAACAACCACCCCCAAACCCACCGCCCTCTCCACCACCACCACCACAACCACCCACCCCCCCACCACCACCACCAACAACCCCCACCCCCCACCACACACCACCACAACCCCCACCAACCACCACCACCACCACAACCACAACCCCCCCCACCTCTCCACCACCACCCCACAACACCCCCCCCCACACACTACCACCAACACAAACCCCCACCCCCACCACCACCACCACACCACCCCACCTCTCCCACCACCACACCCACCACAACCACCAAAGGACCACCACACCACCCCCACCACCACCACACCCACCCCCACCACCACCAGCCACAACCACAACCCTAGTCGCCCTCACACAGCTATTATCATCATTATTGAGAAAGTCATAAGCAGTATTTTCATTGGCACATAGATCTGTTATGGACATTATGAAGCCATCGGAGGAGGATTCGAACCCGTATAGCGGGTACTCCCATCCACACGGCCCAAACCACTAAGCCACGACATGCTCCTATACTGATCTTCTCATTAATACATCACATTAACATGATTTATTTATGCATTGATAAGGTCAGTAATAATCTGATAGTAGGTAACGGTGTTTATATGATAAATTTGCAACATTGCAATTCATCACATGTTGATTCGTAGGTTTTTGAGGAAGAGTGATGAATACCAAGAATATAATTAATAAGAAAATTTGATAGGAATAATCCCGCCTAAACTGGGATTGGGATTGGGAAATCCTATTTGGATTCAATTGCCTGGATGGAATTTATTAACAATCGAATGGCATGCAGCAGTTTGACTATGAAAACCATGCCTACTAGAAGAGGTATTTATAGATTCTATAGAGACGACCAACAAATTTCTCGTAAAATTATATCTATTTGGCCACAAATATTCTTAATGGAGCTTACCTTGCGATGATTTCGGAGGCTCAACTTCTCCGCGGCCCGGTCCCCGAACCATTCTTCCTTGTTGCTGGACTGGTCACCAGGTTGTTGGATGGAGGCTGCTCGCAGCCCGACGCAAGCTAAATACACTAATTTCATGAATTAACAACAAACACAGACTTTGTAAGCTGTTCAGAGTGAAGATGCTGGGACCTCAGGCAACCCTGCCCCAGAGTTCCAGAAACCAGTACATCTCATACTTACTCACACCGCACCGCTTACCTGTGTCAGGTAAAGTCCACTACGGGCTCGCATAGCCAGTGCTACTTTGGAACTTTTTTCGTGAGTAGCTGAATCTATAACAACACCAACATGCTTGCTCCTCACAGGTTTCAACAACCCTTAGCGGACCCCCTCCGCCCCCTCCCCCCTCCCCCCCACTCCTCCCCCTCCCCCCCCCTCCTGGGGCAGCCATAGCGTCCGTACAGTGATGGGGAAGCCACACCAAGGCGCTGTCTCAGACCTAAAAGGTAATTAATGTGCCATAGAATCCTTGCACGGAGCGCTGTTTTACGGCGCCTGGTGAAGGGTGTGTGTGTGTTGTGTGTGGTGTTGTGTGTGTGTGTGTGGTGGTGTGTGTGTGTGTGTGTGGTGTGTTGTGGTTGGTGGGTGTGTGTGTAGGGTGTGGTGTGTGTGTGTTCGTTTGTGTGTGTGTGATGGTGGTGAGTGTGTGTTTGTGTGTTGTGTTGGTGTGTGTGTGTGTGGTGTGGTGTGTGGTGTGTGTGGTGTGTGTGTGGGATTGTGGGTAGTGTGCTGGTGGGTGTGTGTGTGTAAGGTCACACCCCCAAGATTGGGTTAAGCTTACACCTGAGTAGGTATGGGGCCCGTTCTTCATACCTTGAATTCAAACTCTAGGGCATTGTAACTCACTCAAATACACACTTACACATGCGCACACACGCACGCCACGCACCAAGGCAACACACACACACAAGACACACACACACACACCACACACACACAACCACACCACACACCACACACACACACACACACAACCACACACACTCACACACACACCTCACACTCACACTCACACTCACACTCAATCACACACACAAAAACCTGGGACAAACGTAAGACGATGCCTGAACGCACTTGGCGCTTCCTGTTCCGTATCTCGTATCAGAGGCCATCATTGGTGCTCCTTGGTGTCCCTGGTGCGGCCTGTGTTCTGGGCCCACACACCTTTCACCAGCTCGCCCTCCTCTCCCTCCTGTTGCAGCTTGTCTGGGCCCCACACACCTGTCACCAGCTGCCCTCCTCTCCCTCCTAGTGCAGCTGTGTTCGGGGCCCCACACACCTGTCACCGAGCTTGCCCTCCTCTCCTCCTGGTGCAGCTGTGTTCTGGGCCCCAACACCCTGTCAACCCCTGCACTCTTGATTTTCAGTCAACTGTGCACAAGGTTCCTGAGTCCTATAGGCTCTGTCATAACTACATTTGAAGCTCTCATTACATCCATCTTCTTCACTACTCTAGTACTGACAAAAATAGGTTATGTCTATGCGGCTCATTTGTCAATCATTTATAAATATGAGAAACAGAATAGGACCGAGTACAGAACCCAGTGGGACTCCGACTGAGGACGTCTCGTCCACTCTCAGACGTCAGCCCTCACAGTAACTACTGAAGAATCTTTCCCGGCCCCATAGTTAGACATTGACAGTTAGAATGGTTTGGTCCAAAACCTTCCTTGGTGGAGCTGGATGAGTGGTTTGACTAGCCGTGCCTGATGGATGGATCATGCAGTGAATGACTTTCACTGAGACCCTGTCGCCCTGGGTTCGATCCCGACGGGCAGAAACAATGGACAAGTTTCTTTCTCACCTGAATGCCCCTGTTACCTAGCAGTAAATAGGGTACCTGGGTGTTAGTCAGCTGTCACGGGCTGCTTTCCTGGGGGTGTGTGTAAAAGGTTGTCGAGGACCGGGCCGCGAGTGACACTAAAAGCCCCGAATCATCTCAAGATAACCTCAAGATAAGGATGACGCGGCTCGCTTTTTTTACGGTAACTTGAAATCCAGATTTTGTCCCCAAAGCAGCTGGTGCTTCATCTGTACAGCATCAACACGTTATCCCACAAACCATTCTCTGACTTCAAAGAATGATGAAAACCTGGTGACCCAGACTACACACTAGAAGTGAGGGACGACGACGTTCGAGTCCGTCCCGTCAGGGACCATTCTCAAGTCGATCAGAATGGCTTGAGAATGGTCCAGGGACGGACCGGAAACGTCGTCGTCCCTTCAC
>WNGS01163947.1:22636267-22650524 GCA_020271785.1 Procambarus virginalis | reverse complement strand
CTTACCTGGCACAGGAGCGGGCCAAGTAGCACGGGCTATGGTGAGATAAAACTTACCTGGCAAGGAGCGAGGCAAGTAGCACGGGCTATGGCGAGCCCGTAACTTACCTGGCACAGGAGCGGGGCAAGTAGCACGGGCTATGGTGACCGTAACTTACCTGGCACAGGAGCGGGGCAAGTAGCACGGGCTATGGCGAGCCCGTAACTTACCTGGCACAGGAGCGGGGCAAGTAGCACGGGCTATGGCGAGCCCGTAACTTACCTGGCACAGGAGCGGGGCAAGTAGCACGGGCTATGGCGAGCCCGTAACTTACCTGGCACAGGAGCGGGGCAAGTAGCACGGGCTATGGCGAGCCCGTAACTTACCTGGCACAGGAGCGGGGCAAGTAGCACGGGCTATGGTGAGCCCGTAACTTACCTGGACAGGAGCGAGGCAAGTAGCACGGGCTATGGTGAGCCCGTAACTTACCTGGCACAGGAGCGAGGCAAGTAGCACGGGCTATGGTGAGCCCGTAACTTACCTGGCACAGGAGCGGGGCAAGTAGCACGGGCTATGGTGAGCCCGTAACTTACCTGGCACAGGAGCGAGGCAAGTAGCACGGGCTATGGTGAGCCCGTAACTTACCTGGCACAGGAGCGGGGCAAGTAGCCTCCTCACCCTCTGAACTAGGCATTCTATAGGACAGTGTCGCCGAGTGGATGAATTCATACGCCAGAGGTGCAACTCTCCCCTCTGGGAGTGGTACGCACTCTCTCTAGTTCCCACAGTACCAAAGGTGTCAGAGACACACGTGTGTGTATAACGTGTATACGTATACTCTGGCCCCGACACAGTGAATTAATTATTAAACAGACTATAGCGTGGAATGAGTCGGGCGGAGAGAGATAGAGAGGCATGAAGCGAGCCAGAAACTACAGCCTCGTTGATATATGCTGGTATGGACACTCGGGTAAAATTCGTTTGTTGCAGAATATACAGATCTGAACACGTGTGCAATTAGGACAATGCAGAGTTGATTACGCAGGAAAAATGTGACTCTCACAGTTCGATGATCGAGCGTGCAAGGATTGGGTGGATGGTCAAATGACGGCACAACTCACACGAAGCCGCTGGGGGGGGGGTTGTGTCCAACGGGGGAAGGGGGGGTTGTGTCCAACGAGGAAGGAAGTCGTGTCCAACGAGGAAGGAAGTCGTGTCCAACGAGGAAGGAAGTCGTGTCCAACGAGGAAGGAAGTCGTGTCCATCAGAAAACCTTACGCCACATCTGAGTGAAGCGTAAGAGTGTGAACACCATTACCGTAGACCAGAGTGTGAACGCCATTACCGTAGACCAGAGTGTGAACGCCATTACCGTAGACCAGAGTGTGAACACCATTACCGTAGACCAGAGTGTGAACGCCATTACCGTAGACCAGAGTGTGAACGCCATTACCGTAGACCAGAGTGTGAACACCATTACCGTAGACCAGAGTGTGAACGCCATTACCGTAGACCAGAGTGTGAACGCCATTACCGTAGACCAGAGTGTGAACACCATTACCGTAGACCAGAGTGTGAACGCCATTACCGTAGACCAGAGTGTGATCGGGTCGACTGTAAAATCCTGGTTGGGCTCCGATTCACGGCCTCCAGAACCTCCCGGTGAATTCAGTAGAATACCGGGTTGGTTGGGTTTTGTACCATCGTGGCTGAGTCGGTTAGGGCAGGTGTGTGGGATTCACCAGAACGCAGGTTCGAGTCACTCCAGTGCCTTCAAGTGATTATCATGTACCTGTGAGTTAGATGTTGTGGGTTGGTCATTAGTTGGCCTAGCAGGTATGATAAGAGAAAATATAGGTCTTGAATCATTACATTAGACAATCGACAGTTAGTTAGAGATAATAGCTCGATGCAGCACGCACAAATAGTAAACACACACACCAGTAGATAGACAGTTGAGAGGCGGGACCAAAGAGCCGCAGCTCAAACCCCGCAAGCACAACTAGGTAAGCACACACACACACACACACACACACACACACACACACACACACACACACACACACACACACACACACACACACACACACACACACACACACACACACACACACACACACACACACCACACACACACACACACACACACACACACACACACACACACACACACACACACACACACACACACACACACACACACACACACACACACACACACACACACCACACACACACACACACACACACACACACACACACACACACACACACACACACACCACACACACACACACACACACACACACACCACACACACACACACACACACACACACACACACACACACACACACACACACACACACACCACACACACACACACACACACACACACACACACACACACACACACACACACACACACACACACACACACACACACACACACACACACACACACACAGGTAAACTAGTCACCAATAACAACACAATTTATTTTTATCTTTTTCAGTCGACTTTGTGCCGACCTTAATCCTATTCCTCGGGATGATTGGTGCAAGAACGGCGCTCCAGGGGCGAGGCCGAGGCTTGCCCTCCGCCTCACAATGAGCACTGGGATAAACACCTGCCCAAGGATTACCAAGAATCCTGGTAAGGATAATTTTTAGAGTTGTGTAAAGAATCTGGCGAGTGATTATAGTCCTGGATTGCATGGCGAGCTCGGTCAAGACTGGTTTAAGACTTGCTCAAAGACAAGACTAAACTTTCCTCAAGGATCACAAGAGAAATCCTTACATGAAATGTTGCAGACACAGTGGTGGTTGCTTCAGCACCCACAGCTGCGCCACCCACCGTTCCTGTAGCACTCGTGGAAGTGCCCTCCACACCGGCAGCCAGTTCACCACCCACACCAGCGACCATCAACACAACATCCAATGTACTAGCGGACGCAGACATACTGTCAACCCCCGCCAGCGCTCCTGTCATAGGGGCAGCTCCATACTCCGCGGCCCCAGGGACCCCACACCTTCACATACTACCGGACGCAAACGATCCAACCGACCCATCGGATGAAGACGGGAGCACCATATCTCCTCCAACATCTTAATCCCTTCAGCGCGGATGACTTCTTACTCCAAACCTCTTCTGCCAGCTCGACCGACATCGTCGCCGTGTCTACACGCAGCAAGACGACTAAGAAGATGATCAACAACAAGAAGAAGACTTCCTAGGAAGGATGAGCCACATCTGACGACGTACCTCAACTCCACCTAGCTGCTTGAGGACCGAACCCCCGTGCGACGCAGATGGATGCAAGTGGACATCAGGACCGCCGCCACAGTATTATGTGCCAAGTTCAAACCCGCGGTGGTTGGGCCACCGAGCTCTACCTCCCTCTACCGACTTGTGTCTTGCTCCCTGCACAAGTTTTCGGCAGCGTGGCCCCAGCCTTCCTTCCCCTGCTTACCAACCCTATGGTCTTTGAAAAGTACATTTCGCGAAGCATTCTGTCCTAATGCATCGCGATGGTTCTATAATGTTGCCAGCTGAGTTCAAGGATTCCCAGGTGGTTCTGTAAGATCCGCAGTTGGTTCTCTTAAGCCTGCGACACAAAGCTGGCAAGAAAGTATCTTCTATACCTCTATAACATTACTGCAATTGCAGCTCAGCTTACCGAGAAGCATCAGGGTATCTTATGAATAGTCATGTAGGTGTTCAAGTAGCTCCTGGTCGACCAGGAGTAATGAGGCCTTATCGAGTTGCCAGCCCCCTTCAAGCTGGTCCCCCGTCACATCCACCTGGTAGAGGCTCGTGTATGGGAAGTGGGAGGGAGGGAGATGTAGGAGGAGTAAGGGAGGTGGGAGGGATGAATCATGAAGGGGGAGGCAGGGCCACAGTACAGGCAGACGTGATGGGGCATAACTCCTAGCGTGCCAAGTCTGGATGACAATTTGGAGCACTCTCATGCAGCCCTCGGCGATGACGCATAAGTATTGTTACTTAAACACCAACCTTACTCAAGCAGTCCTTACCTGATACCTGTAAGTAACTGTTTAATTTTGAAGAATATCCCGAGAAGCAAAACCAGTCCCAGTGCTACTACTGAAGAAGCAGCATGACCGAGCACCCAAGTGTTCACTACAGTCCTGCCTGACGTTAGTCATGAGCTGTGAACCACGACGAGAGGCAACACCAGCACCCTACAGGGCCACCTCGGTGCCTCCCACCTTAACTATGGTGCCACCGTCTTCAACTACGGACAATACGGCTGATTTTGATGAAAGCATTAGTGCCGACAGCGAAGGTCTGGAAGTTGTTCGTAAAGAAGTTCGGGTTGTAAATGAAAGTACAGGTGTTGTGTGTGAAGAACCAGATGTTGCAAATCAAATTCAGGGTATTGCAAACCAAGACCCATGTGTTGCAGACCAAGGAATGAGTGTTGCAAATAAAGTGCTGGATATTGCAAATGATGGATTAAGCGTTGTCAGTGAGGAGCTGGGTGTTATCAACGATGGGTTTATAAGTGAAGACGAGTGGGTGGAGGTGGGAGGAGCAGATCGTGGTCGTCTGAGGAGAGAGAGGCAAGGAGCAGTTCGAGTTGTGTTCAAGATGGCCGCCAGGGGCAGCAAAGAGCCAAAGATCACCATAACCACACCTGTCGACTCACCCTTCACTGTCAGCACCGACACTCCGACCAGTAAGTGCACGCTGCAACACCTTCCATATTCTTGTACTGCAACACCTTCCATATTCTTGTACTACATCACCTTCCATATTCTTGTGCTTCAGGAGGAGGTTGGTGGGGCGCGCGCCACACCCTAGCCCTGATGGGGTTCCTGGGGCTGGCGGTGTCCCACGCTCTCCGTGTAACGCTGTCAATTGCTATGCTTGCTATGGTAGCGAGGCGACCCACGGACAACCACACGCTCCAGGAACCTCCAGACGCATGCCCGCTTCCGGAGGATTGGAACGACGGTGAACTGACCGAAATGGCGAGTTAACCAATAATGGAGCTATATGGTATACCTCGCGGGGAGTGACTTGCAAACCGCACCGATTCACACTAGTGACAGATACACTTGTATTTTGTTAGAATGATTTACTTTTTAATGAATGTATCAGAATCGTACTTTTAGAACGTTGATAAATGCCTTGGCCAACTCGTCCTGCAAGAGAGAAGACCCAGGTTCGAGTCCTGCCCAGGGTAGGATAATTAGACACCACAGTTCATTCACTGTTTGCCCCTGTTGAATCAGAAGTAATTGAGTGCATGCGGGAGGGAGGGGAGGGAGTTATCAGGGGTGAAAGCGCCAAAGCCATTAGGACTATATAGCACTTGGAAAGGGGTCAGGATAAGGATTTGGGATGGGACGGGAGGGAAAGGAATGGTGCCCAACCACTTGGACGGTCGGGGATTGAACGCCGACCTGCATGAAGCGAGACCGTCGCTCTACCGTCCGCCCCAAGTGGTTGCATGACAATAGATCACCTGATCGAATATTGGCGGTAACAAGCAAGGCTTACGGTAAGCTGTGGAATATGGGCAACACTCGGCCGGTGTTTATTAATTCAAATTGGTAGATGTTGAATTAATTGAACACGATTATCTCAACCTGCACCTAATATTACGGAGCCTAATATTCTCTTTCTCAGACTGGAGAGTCAGACTGGGATGAAGTTGGCGAGGGTCTCGTGCTGGGAGTCGTCTATTGGGGGTATTTGTTCACCAACTTCCTGGCGGGCAGAGCCATGCGGCTGCTGGGAGGTCGATTGGTGTTTGGCATGAGCATCGTACTGGCCTCCTTCTCCACCCTCCTGGTGCCCTACAGCGCCCACATATCCAGAGGCACCTTCGTTGCTCTCAGAGTCCTGATCGGAGCCTATCAGGTAATGTTGGGAGAAATCCTTTACAGGCAAGCAAACAAGAGTATCAAGCTTTACATATTTAGAGAACGGAAAATAAAAGGAATTACTGGTATGCCATATTAACAGGTGCCAGCTAGCCAGGGGCGATCGAGGCTGTTCATGTGTTCACTAAATCAGTAACAGTAATAATTTGGTAAATAGATTAAGAATAATAGATTAGACAGTAAATAGATTAGTGCATAATATAGTGAGATGAGAGCAGCGTTAGGTACATAATATCTGATTTTGGAGAGTATACCAACTGTTTTAGAGACTTTCTTAGTTATGTGGTGTATGTGGGTGCTGAAGTTGAGTCTCTTGTCTAGGAATAGGCCAAGAAACTTTCCATCATTTTTATTGCTAATGTTAACATTGTCTATCTGAAGCTGAATTGAATTTGTTGATTTGCTTCCAAATAAGATGTAGTAGGTCTTTTCTATGTTAAGTGTTAGTTTGTTGGTTGACATCCGTAAGTGGACTTTTTTTTTAGTTTATTATTAACAACGTTATTTAGTGTGTGTGGGTTGGGGTTGGAGTAGATGAGGGTAGTATCATCAGCAAACAATATAGGTTTAAGAATGTTAGAGACATTACGCAGATCATTGATGTATATAAGAAATAGGAGAGGTCCCAAGATGCTGCCCTGTGGCACTCCAACAGTTATTGGTAGAGTGGGAGAGGTTATATCATGGAAGGCTACACATTGGTGTCTATCACTAAGATATAATTAGATATAGTCCAGTGCATGGCCTCGGATTCCATAATGATGGAGTTTACGTAAGAGGTAGTTAAAATTGTGATTAACAGTATCAAAGGCCTTTCTCAGGTCAATGAAGAGTCCAATCGGAAACTCATTTTTGTCAAGGGCTGAGTAAATTATATCAAGGAGACTAATAATTGCATCGTTGGTACTCTTTTGGGAGCGGAAGCCAAACTGACAGGGACTTCCACTAAATCAGTATGGGTAGGACTGAGTATGTCGAATTTTACGAGGCAGGAGTAGAGTTATTTGTAGATAATTTTTTCAAATATTTTTGATAGTATGGGTAGGTTTAATATTGGTCTATAATTGTTTATGTCTGCCGGATTACCTACTTTATGAACTGGCGTTACTCTTGCTTTTTTAAGGATATCAGGGAAGGTATGACACTCACGGGATTTGTTGAACAGCAGAGTTATGGGTGGCGCATGGGCATGGGAGGCGCTCTTATATACAATGGATGGGATTTCACTATGTTCCCAGCTTTGGTTTTTAGTGAGTGTATGATGGACACAACATCTGTCGGGCTGACTGGTGAAAGGAGGAGGCTTATCAGCTCTTATCATGCATTCGGAGGCCAACATGAGATGAAGACCACATGAAATGGACTGTTATCATCATTAATAATTTTGTTGTATTTGTGTCTAAGCTTCGGACACGAGCATGTTACAGTTATGTCTTAAAGAGTAGTTGTATGAATTGTGTTGGTAATATTAAGCGGTGTTTTGCAGGGGCTGGCGTATCCTTCACTGAGTCACATGCTTCATGTCTGGGTCTCCCCAAGAGAAAGGTGCACTTTTCTTGCCTTTGTTGCCACAGGTAATTAATTAATAATAGTACTTTCAGTATCCTATTCATGCCGAGCATTAGTCGCCAAGTACTACCTTGGCAAGGAGGGACAATTAGGAAGCGATTCTTAACCGCTTGTCCAGCAGTAAATGGGCCCGGACCGGGTTGTTAAGAAATTGGTTCGTGCTCCGGAGAAATCTTATTGGTAGAGTGATTAAGCAGTAGCTAGAATCTAGTAGTAGCAGTAGCAAGCTAAAATCTAGTATGGTAAGGCTTATAATGCGCTGAGGAAAGGGAGAGCTCGACTAGACTGCTAGCAATCGTCTGCTCCTCTACTCTTAGATCTGTGTTAACAAAACAAAAATAGCAAGATGTTTGGTGTAAAGCCAAACTAGCGCCACCCAGGTTTGGGGTCGAAAATGTGGTTTTGTAGCCTTCAAAGTGTGGCGAAGACATTTTGGATAAGGTCTAAATTAAACTTGCATTATGACATACGTATTTGTATCATCTGTATTAAGACTAATACAGTTACTCCAAGTTCTCAGCATTCTACTGCAGGCAATTAAATATTTCCATTAATCTCACATTCTAAGAAGTAATGCGATAAACACTTTAAAACTTCTCCAATAACCAATTACAAGTAATAAATGTTCCCAAACGGTTCCATGAATTGTATAGGAACGTCAAAAGTAACCAGCGAGTTTTCCATCAAGCAAAATGACGCGTCATGATAGGTCGAGACGAGGACGTTTGATACGTGATGCTGGAAGTTGGGTATAGGGCCCAGGACGACGGCAGCCGGAGACAGAGCTTGAGGGAGGCTTAGAGCTGAGAGCTTGAGGGAGGCTTAGAGCCGAGAGCTTGAGGGAGGCTTAGAGCCGAGAGCTTGAGGGAGTCTTAGAGCCGAGAGCTTGAGGGAGTCTTAGAGCCGAGAGCTTGAGGGAGGCCTAGAGCCAAGAGCTTGAGGGAGGCCTAGAGCTGAGAGCTTGGGCGAGGCCGAGAGCTTGAGCTAGGCCTGGGGTAGAGAGCTCGAATGCAGGATGAGAGCGGGTAGCTCGAGTGTGACTGTTATTGCTCTCTGTAGCAAGGCTGTATGACGTCTGGAGTCGAATGTTATATCATATGCTTCACCTGACCATGTGTTGGACATGAATTGCTTTTGGTAAGTTGATAATTTTGCCTAATGGAAAACTCGCTGATAACTTTTGGCGTTCCTAAGTGATCTGTAGAACCGTTGGGGAACATGTATTATATGTAATTAGTGCACATAGGATTACTGGAGAACCTTAGTGCTTATCGCATTACTTCTTGGAATGTGAAATTAATGGGAGCATTTAATTGCCTGTGATAGAACCCAGAACTTGGAGCAACTGTATTACTCTTAATACAGTTGGTACATCTTCAAAATAATTTTATCTATAATGCAGCCCGTAATTAAGGCTGTTTATATATACTTAACCACAATTAACAGCTTAAGCAAAACAATAAATTCCCTATATAATAAGAAATGTGTTATTCCATGGTCTTTCCACCCACAGGTGTGCTGTTGGGTATAGCAGTGTGCCTGTCCATTATCGGGTGCTCATAGAGAGTGGCTTCTTGGGCGGGTGGCCCTCGTGTGTCTACCTGTTTGGTGCTCTGGGCTGCTGTGGAGCGCTCCTTGGTTCCTGCTGGTCCACGACCGTCCAGAGCTCCACCCAAACGTCTCCTCCAGTGAGCTGCACTACACCCAAACACACACGAACTCCGTTAACAAATATGAGGTAATGCTGCTGAAATATGAGATGCTGTACATGTACAGTACTCACCTGATTGTGCTTGCGGGTGGTGAGCTTTGGCTCTTTGGCCCCTCGATTGGGCCAACAGTGTCCCGGGGACTCTGTTGCCTTGTTCTCGATTGGGTCCTGAATGACCTGATGGGCTACTAACATTCTAGTGACCTCGCGAGAACAGGAAGCCGCGGCTTGTCAAAGGTCACCCCATTTTTCATGATTTTTTCTAGCTGGATTTAAAGTTCAATAGATTTTTGGATTTACAGCTTCGGCGGGTAGGCGTTCCAAAGTTTTATAAACCCAGTGGATGAAAACTTTTTGTTTCCTACATTGTGGCTTGTTGAGCTTTAAACCGTTGCTTCTTGTTCAACCCTCCTCCTAATACACCACCGCATTTTGACGCATACTTTACCCAGGACAAATCGTCTTAGAAAATGGTAGCAGCTTGTGAAATTACATTTTTACAGTCCCATTTCTGTTTTGTCAGTGAGGAGCTAGGTGTTGTCAACGATGGGTTTATAAGTGAAGACGAGTGGGTGGAGGTGGAGGAGCATCGGGTCGTCTAGGAGAGAGAGGCAAGGAGCAGTTCGAGTTGTGTTCAAGATGGCCGCCAGGGGCAGCAAAGAGCCAAAGATCACCATAACCACACCTGTCGACTCACCCTTCACTGTCAGCACCGACACTCCGACCAGTAAGTGCACGCTGCAACACCTTCCATATTCTTGTACTGCAACACCTTCCATATTCTTGTACTACATCACCTTCCATATTCTTGTACTACATCACCTTCCATATTCTTGTGCTTCAGGAGGAGGTTGGTCGGGCGCGCGCCACACCCTAGCCCTGATGGGGTTCCTGGGGCTGGCGGTTGTCCCACGCTCTCCGTGTAACGCTGTCAATTGCTATGCTTGCTATGGTAGCGAGGCGACCCACTGACAACCACACGCTCCAGGAACCTCCAGACGCATGCCCGCTTCCGGGGATTGGAACGACGGTGAACTGACCGAAATGGCGAGTTAACCAATAATGGAGCTATATGGTATACCTCGCGGGGAGTGACTTGCAAACCGCACCGATTCACACTAGTGACAGATACACTTGTATTTTGTTAGAATGATTTACTTTTTAATGAATGTATCAGAATCGTACTTTTAGAACGTTGATAAATGCCTTGGCCAACTCGTCCTGCAAGAGAGAAGACCCAGGTTCGAGTCCTGCCCAGGGTAGGATAATTAGACACCACAGTTCATTCACTGTTTGCCCCTGTTGAATCAGAAGTAATTGAGTGCATGCGGGGGGAGGGGAGGGAGTTATCAGGGGTGAAAGCGCCAAAGCCATTAGGACTATATAGCACTTGGAAAGGGGTCAGGATAAGGATTTGGGATGGGACGGGAGGGAAAGGAATGGTGCCCAACCACTTGGACGGTCGGGGATTGAACGCCGACCTGCATGAAGCGAGACCGTCGCTCTACCGTCCGCCCCAAGTGGTTGCATGACAATAGATCACCTGATCGAATATATTGGCGGTAACAAGCAAGGCTTACGGTAAGCTGTGGAATATGGGCAACACTCGGCCGGTGTTTATTAATTCAAATTGGTAGATGTTGAATTAATTGAACACGATTATCTCAACCTGCACCTAATATTACGGAGCCTAATATTCTCTTTCTCAGACTGGAGAGTCAGACTGGGATGAAGTTGGCGAGGGTCTCGTGCTGGGAGTCGTCTATTGGGGGTATTTGTTCACCAACTTCCTGGCGGGCAGAGCCATGCGGCTGCTGGGAGGTCGATTGGTGTTTGGCATGAGCATCGTACTGGCCTCCTTCTCCACCCTCCTGGTGCCCTACAGCGCCCACATATCCAGAGGCACCTTCGTTGCTCTCAGAGTCCTGATCGGAGGCTATCAGGTAATGTTGGAAGAAATCCTTTACAGGCAAGCAAACAAGAGTATCAAGCTTTACATATTTAGAGAACGGAAAATAAAAGGAATTACTGGTATGCCATATTAACAGGTGCCAGCTAGCCAGGGGCGATCGAGGCTGTTCATGTGTTCACTAAATCAGTAACAGTAATAATTTGGTAAATAGATTAAGAATAATAGATTAGACAGTAAATAGATTAGTGCATAATATAGTGAGATGAGAGCAGCGTTAGGTACATAATATCTGATTTTGGAGAGTATACCAACTGTTTAGAGACTTTCTTAGTTATGTGGTGTATGTGGGTGCTGAAGTTGAGTCTCTTGTCTAGGAATAGGCCAAGAAATCTTTCCATCATTTTTATTGCTAATGTTAACATTGTCTATCTGAAGCTGAATTGAATTTGTGATTAGCTTCCAAATAAGATGTAGTAGGTCTTTTCTATGTTAAGTGTTAGTTTGTTGGTTGACATCCGTAAGTGGACTTTTTTTTTAGTTTATTATTAACAACGTTATTTAGTGTGTGTGGGGTTGGGGTTGAGTAGATGAGGGTAGTATCATCAGCAAACATATAGGTTTAAGAATGTTAGAGACATTACGCAGATCATTGATGTATATAAGAAATAGGAGAGGTCCCAAGATGCTGCCCTGTGGCACTCCAACAGTTATTGGTAGAGTGGGAGAGGTTATATCATGGAAGGCTACACATTGGTGTCTATCACTAAGATATAATTAGATATAGTCCAGTGCATGGCCTCGGATTCCATAATGATGGAGTTTACGTAAGAGGTAGTTAAAATTGTGATTAACAGTATCAAAGGCCTTTCTCAGGTCAATGAAGAGTCCAATCGGAAACTCATTTTTGTCAAGGGCTGAGTAAATTATATCAAGGAGACTAATAATTGCATCGTTGGTACTCTTTTGGGAGCGGAAGCCAAACTGACAGGGACTTCCACAAGTATGGGTAGGACTGAGTATGTCGAATTTTACGAGGCAGGAGTAGAGTTATTTGTAGATAATTTTTTCAAATATTTTGATAGTATGGGTAGGTTTAATATTGGTCTATAATTGTTTATGTCTGCCGGATTACCTACTTTATGAACTGGCGTTACTCTTGCTTTTTTAAGGATATCAGGGAAGGTATGACACTCACGGGATTTGTTGAACAGCAGAGTTATGGGTGGCGCATGGGCATGGGAGGCGCTCTTATATACAATGGATGGGATTTCACTATGTTCCCAGCTTTGGTTTTTAGTGAGTGTATGATGGACACAATATCTGTCGGGCTGACTGGTGAAAGGAGGAGGCTTATCAGCTCTTATCATGCATTCGGAGCCAACATGAGATGAAGACCACATGAAATGGACTGTTACCATCATTAATAATTTTGTTGTATTTGTGCTAAGCTTCGGACACGAGCATGTTACAGTTATGTCTTAAAGAGTAGTTGTATAATTGTGTTGGTAATAAGCGGTGTTTTGCAGGGGCTGGCGTATCCTTCACTGAGTCACATGCTTCATGTCTGGGTCTCCCCAAGAGAAAGGTGTACTTTTCTTGCCTTTGTTGCCACAGGTAATTAATTAATAATAGTACTTTCAGTATCCTATTCATGCCGAGCATTAGTCGCCAAGTACTACCTTGGCAAGGAGGGACAATTAGGAAGCGATTCTTAACCGCTTGTCCAGCAGTAAATGGGCCCGGACCGGGTTGTTAAGAAATTGGTTCGTGCTCCAGAGAAGTAAAGCTAGTATGGTAAGACTTATAATGCGCTGAGGAAAGGGAGAGCTCGACTAGACTGCTAGCAATCGTCTGCTCCTCTACTCTTAGATCTGTGTTAACAAAACAAAAATAGCAAGATGGTGTAAAGCCAAACTAGCGCCACCCAGGTTTGGGGTCGAAAATGTGGTTTTGTAGCCTTCAAAGTGTGGCGAAGACATTTTGGATGAGGTCTAAATTAAACTTGCATTATGACATACGTATGTTGTATCACTGTATTAAGAGTAATACAGATACTCCAAGTTCTCAGCATTCTACTGCAGGAATTATAATATTTCCATTAATCTCACATTCTAAGAAGTAATGCGATAAACACTTTAAAACTTCTCCAATAACCAATTACAAGTAATAAATGTTCCCAAACGGTTACATGAATCGTATAGGAACGTCCAAAGTAACCAGCGAGTTTTCCATCAAGCAAAATGACGCGTCATGATAGGTCGAGACGAGGATGCTTGATACGTGATGCTGGAAGTTGGGTATAGGGCGCAGGACGACGGCAGCCGGAGACAGAGCTTGAGGGAGGTCTTAGAGCCGAGAGCTTGAGGGAGGCCTAGAGCTGAGAGCTTGGGCGAGGCCGAGAGCTTGAGCTAGGCCTGGGGTAGAAAGCTCGAATGCAGGATGAGAGCGGGTAGTTCGAGTGTGACTGTTATTGCTCTCTGTAGCAGGCTGTATACTCTGAGCGAATGTTATATCATATGCTTCACCTGACCATGTGTTGGACATGAATTGCTTTTGGTAAGTTGATAATTTTCCCTAATGGAAAACTCGCTGATAACTTTTGGCGTTCCTAAGTGATCTGTAGAACCGTTGGGGAACATGTATTATATGTAATTAGTGCACATAGGATTACTGGAGAACCTTAGTGCTTATCGCATTACTTCTTGGAATGTGAAATTAATGGGAGCATTTAATTGCCTGTGATAGAACCCAGAACTTGGAGCAACTGTATTACTCTTAATACAGTTGGTACATCTTCAAAATAATTTTATCTATAATGCAGCCCGTAATTAAGGCTGTTTATATATACTTAACCACAATTAACAGCTTAAGCAAAACAATAAATTCCAATATAATAAGAAATGTGTTATTCCATGGTCTTTCCACCCACAGGTGTGCCGTTGGGTATAGCAGTGTGCCTGTCCATTAGCGGGGTGCTCATAGAGAGTGGCTTCTTGGGCGGGTGGCCCTCGGTGTTCTACCTGTTTGGTGCTCTGGGGCTGCTGTGGAGCGCTCCTTGGTTCCTGCTGGTCCACGACCGTCCAGAGCTCCACCCAAACGTCTCCTCCAGTGAGCTGCACTACACCCAAACACACACGAACTCCGTTAACAAATATGAGGTAATGCTGCTGAG
>WNGS01163947.1:22602332-22636242 GCA_020271785.1 Procambarus virginalis | reverse complement strand
TCTGTTTTTGGGTCCACCTTAGTCATATATCCCCAGTTAGTTACTACCTGCAGTTAGCAAAGTGATTGTAACCTGTCCACCGCTGCCCTTTTGGATGGGGGGCGGCGAGCAGGACAAACATATCAATTGTGACACTAGCTCTCCAGTTGTCAGTTGCAGATGTCAATTGTTTAATTTAGGAAATATACTTGTGGTCGGTCTCGAGCCCCATATGTTGATGTGACATGTGCATTGAATTTTGTAACTAGCTCATCAAGAGTGTAACTTGTTCAGCTAAATGAATTGTGGGGTTCAGTTCCTGAGCCCATTATGTGCCTCTAACCATTTCCACTACGCCCCATACCCACAAGATGGGTATGGGGTGTATAATAAATGAACTAAACTAAACTAAAGGTCCTCTGGTAGGTTAGGATCGGGGACTTTAGTACGACAGTTTCCTGACGTTGGGAAACCTTAGGAGGACGGGCTGCTTTGTTAGTGTTGATGACCAGGTGGTCTTAGATAGTGAAACATGATAATGTTGCAAGCAGATAGTGAATACAATGAGAGTCTGGAAGCAGTTGAGTCTACATTGCTGCCTGGCATATAAATGATCAATTGATCACTACCATGTAAGTTCCTGGCTAGTTTTAAGAAAAGATAATGTGTATATTGGTGAATTAATAAACAGCCAGGAGGGGTACATTATGATGTAACTAGGCGAGAGATTGGTGGTGGTCAAGTGAATCAGAGTAGACTGTTACTGTATGACTATTTGGGCTACTCTGAGGCACCGTGGAAACATAGATTAAACTTGGTACAGTATCTGAAATGGAGGGTTAGCAGTCATGTTTTGTTGACTCAGGAGTTTTCCTCGGATAAGTCTGGATATCTTAGATTGGATATTATTATTATTTTTATTATTATTATAGTTATCTGAACAATTTCTTCAAAAGGTCAGATGTAACACAAACGAGGAGCAACGGTTCCAAGCTCAACAAGCCTGTATGTAGAAAAGAGAACAGAGATGATTGTTCACCCACAGGGTTATAAACCCATACAACTGCCTATCTACTGAAGCTGTAAATGCCAAAACTATGTTAAGTTTTAAAATCTACCTGGAAAAAAATTAAGATAAAGGGGGGGGGGTGCACCTTCGATAAGCCGCCGGCTTCCTGTCCTCATCAAGGCCACTGGGGTTAGTGGCCCTCAGGTAAATATCATAAACACATCACTAAATTAGAAAAGATGCAAAGACATGCAACTAAATGGCTTCCAGAACTGAAAAACAAGAGTTATGAAGAGACACTAGAGGCATTAAATATTCAAAAGAGAGAGGATAGAAGAAAAAGGTGATTTTTATTATTATTTATTTTTATATACAAGAGTTCTTACATTCTTGTACAGCCACTAGCACGCACAGTGTTTTGGACAAGTCCTTAATCCTAATTTTGACACACACACACAGCCAGGAAGCAGCCCATAACAGCTATCTAACACCCAGGTACCTATTTACTGCTAGGTAACAGAGGCATCAGGGTGAAAGAAACTCTGCCAATTTTTTTCTGTCTTTCGCCGGGGATCAAACCCAGACCTTAGGACTACGAACCCCAAACGCTGTCCACTCAGCCATCAGGCCCCCATGGATTTTAAATTACCCCCATGATTTTAGACCAACAGGACTCGATAAAATTTCAAGAAAGAATTTTGAAAATTGCAACTTGAAGAACAAGACGACATAGTTTGAAACTAAGGCAAGGTAAAGCTATATGAGATGCTGTACATGTACAGTACTCACCTGATTGTGCTTGCGGGGGATGAGCTTTGGCTCTTGGCCCTCGATTGGGTCCAACAGTGTCCCGGGGACTCTGTTGCCTTGTTCTCGATTGGGTCCTGATGAACCTGATGGCTACTAACTTCTAGTGACCTCGACGAGAACAGGAAGCCGGCGGCTTGTCAAAGGTCAGCCCCATTTTTCATGATGATTTTTTCTAGCTGGATTTAAAAGCAATAGATTTTTGGTATTTACAGCTTCGGCGGGTAGGCGGTTCCAAGCGTTTTATAAACCAGTGGATGAAAACATTTTTGTTTCCTACATTGTGGCTTGTTGAGCTTTAAACCTTTGCTTCTTGTTCACCCGTCCTCCTATACACCACCGCATTTTGACGCATACTTTACCCAAGGACAAAAATCGTCTTAGAAAATGGTTAGCAGCTTGTGAAATTTACATTTTTACAGTCCCATTTTCTGTTTTGGGGTCCACCTTAGTCATATATCCCCAGTTAGTTACTACCTGCAGTTAGCAAAGTGATTGTAACCTGTCCACCGCTGCCCTTTTGGATGGGGGGCGGCGAGCAGGACAAACATATCAATTGTGACACTAGCTCTCCAGTTGTCAGTTGCAGATGTCAATTGTTTAATTTAGGAAATATACTTGTGGTCGGTCTCGAGCCCCATATGTTGATGTGACGATGTTCATTGAATTTTGTAACTAGCTCATCAAGAGTGTAACTTGTTCAGCTAAATGAATTGTGGGGTTCAGTTCCTGAGCCCATTATGTGCCTCTAACCATTTCCACTACCGCCCCATACCCACAAGATGGGTATGGGGTGTATAATAAATGAACTAAACTAAACTAAAGGTCCTCTGGTAGGTTAGGATCGGGGACTTTAGTACGACAGTTTCCTGACGTTGGGAAACCTTAGGAGGACGGGCTGCTTTGTTAGTGTTGATGACCAGGGTGGTCTTAGATAGTGAAACATGATAATGTTGCAAGCAGATAGTGAATACAATGAGAGTCTGGAAGCAGCTAAGCCTACATTGCTGCCTGGCATATAAATGATCAATTGATCACTACCATGTAAGTTCCTGGCTAGTTTTAAGAAAAGATAATGTGTATATTGGTGAATTGATAAACAGCCAGGAGGGGTACATTATGATGTAACTAGGCGAGAATTGGTGGTGGTCAAGTGAATCAGAGTAGACTGTTACTGTATGATACTTTGGGCTACTCTGAGGCACCGTGGAAACATAGATTAAACTTGGTACAGTATCTGAAATGGAGGGTTAGCAGTCATGTTTTGTTGACTCAGGAGTTTTCCTCGGATAAGTCTGGATATCTGAGATTGGATATTATTATTATTTTATTATTATTATAGTTCATCTGAACAATTTCTTCAAAAGGTCAGATGTAACACAAACAGGAGCAACGGTTCCAAGCTCAACAAGCCTGTATGTAGAAAAGAGAACGAGATGATTGTTCACCCACAGGGTTATAAACCCATACAACTGCCTATCTACTGAAGCTGTAAATGCCAAAACTATGTTAAGTTTTAAAATCTACCTGGAAAAAAATTAAGATAAAGGGGGGGTGCACCTTCGATAAGCCGCCGGCTTCCTGTCCTCATCAAGGCCACTGGGGTTAGTGGCCCTCAGGTAAATATCTTAAACACATCACTAAATTAGAAAAGATGCAAAGACATGCAACTAAATGGCTTCCAGAACTGAAAACAAGAGTTATGAAGAGACACTAGAGGCATTAAATATTCAAAAGAGAGAGGATAGAAGAAAAAGGTGATTTTTTTATTATTATTTATTTTTATATACAAGAGTTCTTACATTCTTGTACAGCCACTAGCACGCACAGTGTTTTGGACAAGTCCTTAATCCTAATTTTGACACACACACACAGCCAGGAAGCAGCCCATAACAGCTATCTAACACCCAGGTACCTATTTACTGCTAGGTAACAGAGGCATCAGGGTGAAAGAAACTCTGCCAATTTTTTTCTGTCTTTCGCCGGGGATCAAACCCAGACCTTAGGACTACGAACCCCAAACGCTGTCCACTCAGCCGTCAGGCCCCCATGGATTTTAAATTACCCCCATGATTTTAGACCAACAGGACTCGATAAAATTTTCAAGAAAGAATTTTGAAAATTGCAACTTGAAGAACAAGACGACATAGTTTGAAACTAAGGCAAGGTAAAGCTGCTGAAAAACATTAGAAAGTTCACTTATTTATTTTTATTTATTTATTATTTATATACAAGAAGGTACATTGGGTTTGTGAGAATACATAGCATAGTATTTACAATCTTGTAAAGCCACTAGTACGCGCAGCGTTTCGGGCAGGTCCTTAATCTAACAGATAATTTTAAGTAGGTAAATTCTAGCAAAATTAATAAAATGATAAATATATTGCAAGAAAAAAAACATGAGATGAGAGAGATTAGTAAGTATATTAAAGCACATTGGTATATTAAAGCACTGATTGATTACATTGACAGCTTGATTGGTAATTTAAACAAGATTAATAGGCACCATACAGCAAATTGATAGCACATATAAGAAGACAGCAATGATCACAATGGTTTTTGAACTCACAATAGAACTTTTGCCAAGTGGTAGATAGTTGGAACAAGGTAACCAAAGTGGTGGAGGCCAAAACCGTCAGTCATGAGGAAATTGTAAAGTCAAATTAATGATACACGGTTTTAATTCAAAATATGATAAAAACGAGTGAAAAAGTCATACTTGAAGACAGCACACTCCTAGGAGCTCCTATCGTTATGAAGGCCATCGACGAGGTCCATGGTAAGATGATCAGAAGTTGGCTGACCTGAAGGGGATGGACGAGAGGACCGAAGATTGTGATGCCCCACAACGCACTTTTCCTCATCACCAGCTAGAAGCTAGATAGCTCTACCTGTCACAGAATATTCTAAAATTCCTAGATATCATTCAGGATGCCACTATGAGATCAAAAAGACACGTGGCAAGTGATGTTCAAGTGATCAGATTCACTGAGGATTATGTCAAGGGACCCAAAGAAATTGGGGAACAGTAGGAAAACATTTCCAATGATCCTAATAAACAGGACATTGTAAGAAGATTCATGATTGTTATCAGGTCAAGGCTTCACACCAGTGTTCATGTCTATACTTGTCCTCTAGGTGGAGCGAATATCTTGGACGGAGGTGATGAAGTCAGGACAGTTCTGGGCCACCATGTCGGCCAGCTTGGGCACCAGCTTCACATTTATGGTTTTCTGGTCTGGTCTCCCATCTTACCTCAGCACTGTACACCATTTCCACATCAAAAATGTAAGTCTTAATTATAACAATTTTACTTACGATACTTGTATATGTGAGAATAAAACCAATATGATCATTGTAGGGAGTTTCACATATTCAGTGCTAGTTTTAGACCAAAAAATATTTCCATTGCAACAGACTTAAACATACACATATGACTTTGATAGCTCTTGCCTAAATTTTAATTTCATGGCCAAACCTCACTACAAATTATTAGCTTAGAAATTTATCTTGCTATCAGCTTTTTATAATTAAATATTTTTGTATTTTGTTAAACTTTGTACCAGAATGGACTAATGTGTGCTTTGCCATACTTGGTGATGGGGGTGTCGAGTCTCTTGTGGATGTGGCTGAGACACCACCTTGCTGGTAATTGGCTCTCAACCAGGGCACACCACAGGCTCTCCACTTCCATTGGTTAGTTTACAACCATTTATCAATATACAGTATTTGTAACCTATAGGCTCCTAACAAAGCTTATAAGCATTTACGCATTACTAATCATGTTTATAAACATTAAGGCAGTGTTAATGGGCAACATTTAGTTCTGCTTAAAAATCTATAAACCAACAAAAATTTATGTTGCAAAAATTAACTGATTTAAATTAAATTTAGTTAAGCATTTAAGGGTTAACGAGATTAAAAATAGTTTCTCGTTTAAACTGGAAGAGAAGTACAGTAATAATAATAATTTATTTGCAAGGTAAAATGGGTTGGTGAGATTATATAAGGTTGTCATTTTTACAGTCATGCAAAGCCACTAACACGCATAGCGCTTCAGGCAGACAAAGAACTACCTCGTTAACTTTATGAAACTCATTTTCCTCGCCTTTTCTCATCCTACATTTCAAACTGAGATTTGCTGTTATTGTGAACATTACTTATTAATTACCACATATATATATATATATATATATATATATATATATATATATATATATATATATATATATACTATTACTAAATGCTGCCATTTCTAAAGAGCAAACTTTTTATTTTTTAAATCTCTTCTACAATTTTAACATTAGCAACTGTTTACTATTAAATAAGGACTTGCCTGAAATGCTATGGGTGGTAGTGGCTGTACAAGAATGTAAGAACTCTTGTGTGTGTGTATATATATTTATATTTATTCATTTGGGGACCATGACCAGCCTATGTTTATCCCATACCCTAGACCATTCCCTCTACCAGTTTGGGTGATGCTAGCCCTAAGTGTATGACCTCCAACTTCAAACAGACATACATTCTTTCTTATAGTATAGACATGGACTCGCTGCCTGCCCCACACTGACTTTTATATCTTCCTAACCAGGAACCTATGGGCCAGCAGTGGCACTGGCAGTGATGTGCTTTGTGGGCTGCAACTGGAAAATGACAGTTGGCTTACTGTGTGTGATCATGGGTTGCTTGGGAGTCAGCTTTAATAGCGGCCTTACCTACCAGAACACGCCTCCTTCCATGTATGGTACTAGTACGTTGTTCTTCATCAACAGTGTGGGTGCAGTAGCTGGCATTTTGGCGCCTGCCGTTATAGGCTTCCTAACGCAGCACAATGTATGTATACTTATATCATTCTTCACATATTTATATTCAACATCCTCCAGTCTGATCAGTTTGGCTCCAATTGTGGATGGACATGTACAGTAGTTGTGATCAAACATTTAGTTTAATCCTCCCAAAAATTAAAAATTATTTTTATGTATAAAACTACATAACAGTATATTACTGCTTCACTAGATACTTTAGACAAACCACCACAAATACTGTATTGGTAATAACAAAAAATATTACTTAATGGGTACACTCCAAGGGTCTAGACGGTTCACCACATATGAACTTGGAATGATGCTTAGGCGAGTTTGGTGTTAATGGAGGGAGGAGGTGGAATGAAAGAACATAAGGTACTCAAAGTAATGAGAAACATTAACACAGATTGTACATGAGAACAGCATTAACCATTCAACAGTCAGCATCATTATCAAAGACAAGGCTAGAATTTCAGGACATTTGAAGGGGGTTCAGACTTGAAGTCAAATTTGTGGGAACTACCATGCAAAATTCAACATACTGTACTGTTTGTGTAAAATAACTATATTTTATAATATTGGTATACAGGCAATCCCCAACTTAGTGAAATGCATTCTATGAAGGTGTTTGTAAGTCAGCCATTTGTAACTTTTGAACCAATTTCTCATAGGCACTATAGTATAAATGGGGGATGCATTTCTAGATCACCAAAAGTCAACATATAAAGCCAAAATTTTTGAAAAAATAATGTAAGCTTGTTTTAATTTAACTTGAATAATGGAATACTCCTGCTTGTCCGATTTGATGCTTTTTGAAGACCAAAGATATAATTACTAAAAACGTAGTAAATAGAGTGGTGGCGCTGCATGGGCACTGTGCCCCACTAACACACGCTCTTATCACCCACTGAGGCATTTTCCTTGATAAACAAGTAAAATAGTGCATTATTATCACTGTTCATCATGTGTAGACTTCAGAATTAACTTGTATAAGTTAAGATTGGGGATAAATGGGGGATTTCAAAGCCATGCATAAGCAGTTTAAAATAATTAATGCAAGCTGTATCATCTATGTGTACTGGTGGTTTTGTTCCCCATGTATCAGAGAAGGTACAAGATTTAAGAGATGCTTAAATTTTAACTACGTTTACTACCTACACATATTAATACATTTTAACACAGGAAAATGCACTCATGAATTGTTATACATATACAAGCACAATATTCTAATGTGTGGACAATAATGCTGTATGGGCAACGCTCTCTCTCTCTCTCTTTAGCCGTCCCCAGGCACCTGGAAGGCTGTCTTTGTTGTTACAACTGCCATCGCCTTCATTAGTGCCTCCCTATGTACAGTACTTGGTCTGCTCAAACTACAATCCTGGAATGACCCCAAAGCTCAAGGTCTGTCAGCGAATCTCAACTTATTATATTTCATGTACGGTACCTTTGTCAATCATTTCTTTCATGAAATGGCATTAAATCTACGGTACTTAAAAGCTGTTGCTCTCCCTTTCAGCTATTTGGAATACTGACATTGCTAAATAGTTACTCATTGATAATTAATTTTTATTTAAAATAATTAACCTTATTCCAGATAAATTATTGTAATAATTAACTTTTTTCTACAGACATGGAGCGAAGCCCTCAGCAACCACTTGCACCACATCAACTTTCAGGTGAACGGTAGCACTAGAAGAAATTTGAAGAGTCTACAATACACAAAATATGTTCATTTAACATTATATATTGTATTACAGTATGCCTTTTACATACAATTGTTTTAATTTACACATTCTCTAGACTAATTTGTTAGATGACATCCAACTTTGTAAAGTAACTTTTATGTTTAGGTTCAACACAATTATGCCTGCATGTGCAATGAAATGTCAACGGAATAAAGAAAAAGGAAATTTACTGCAAAGCACGTCCAGTGACCCTTGCATGACTGCAAGACATGTATGAATCACGAGGTGCAGGCATTACATTCAGCTATGAAAGCTAGGGGCTCTCATAATGTAGAATCATAGGTTGAATGAAATCACAAGACAAATCACAAGTGATCTAAACCTAGTTGAAGGCAGTAGAGTAAGGGGAAGTTATAAAAATTATTCAGTTTTCAATTAGAATTTGGGCCAGGAGCCCAGCACTAAAATAGATGGGTTATTCAACACTAATGCAGCTTAAATAAGATTGAAAATGCTAAAATTGTCAAGAATGTGAATGAAGCAAAATATATACAAACAATTCCCAGAAGTTGTCTTGACAGAAAAATTTCCAATGTACCGTACATTATACTATATGCACTATAATATGATGGTCAGTACATATGAGTAATTCACACTGCTACTATTAGTTTGGTAACAGGCTCTTTGATTTATGGCACAAATTGCTGAACAACATAATACACAATGAGATAGCTGGAGTGTTCCAAGTGTAGGTTAGATGCATATATATAATTTATTTTGTCAGGGACAGAAAGCCTATGTGTATATATAATACTGTATATACTTAAATATTATTACTGTACACCAACCTAATCCATTCCCTCCCCCCATCTAGCTCGTATCTTGTAACTCTATCATCATTACCTAGCCTCAGGACTTTACATTTATCAGCATTAACTGCATCTGCCAATCCTTTGACCATTTCAAAACCCTATTTAGATCAACTTAAAGTGATAGCGAGTCTTCTTCCGTATTAATTTTCCTACCCATTTTTGTATCATCGGCAAATTTGCAAATGTTGCTACTAAAACCTGATTCTAAACACCAATTGGGCTGGACGGTAGACCGACGGTCTCGCTTCAGCAGGTCGGTGTTCAATCCCCGACCGTCCAAGCGGTTGGACACCATTCCATCCACCCGTCCCATCCCAAATCCTTATCCTGACCCATTCCAAGTGCTATATAGCTATAATGGCTTGGCACTTTCCCTTAATAATGCCTTCCTCCCCCCCCCGATCAAGCCATCTGTTTTACTCCACAGTAAAGGAATCATTCAGAGTTTAACACTATTGCCTTGCCAATTTACTGTGAAATAATGGATGGAGAATATAGGCATATATACACATTACTGTATATGGTTAAAACTTTCATCAAAGTACCAACATCAAAAAAATTTAGTAGTAGTATGTGAAAATAAAGATACCAAGTGATGAGACAGTGAAGGTAATTATTATAAACAAAAAATAAAAATAATCATTCTTGGTACAAATATAGTTTTATTAATATGTAATTAAAAATAGTTAATTTGAATAGAATGATTATTACAATATTCTTTGGTAAAAAAACTATGATTAGTTTTAATTAGACACACACACCTTTCTGTACAGGATTACCAGCAGAGACACCAATATTTTCCAGTGAAGCCTGCCATGCCGGCCCACACAATCACTGCTTGTATAGTGTGCAGCAAGTATATAATATTCAATGAAGCCTGACACACTTCATTGATTCATGCAGGCTTCAAGTTCTGTACTAGCATACACTTGAAAAAATAAAATATATATAAATATAACAATTAATAATGGGAAATAAGTCTATGAAAAGAATTCAATCATCTTAAGAATTGAAATAATTGAAGAATTCAATAATTTCTAAAACAATCCTAAGTTTTAGAATATTTAGAAGTGGAAAGGCTGCAGTATATAAGGTCTATTCATTCATCTCAAATAATAATACAGTATTTTAAACAAAGAATTTACTGAAAAACTATTTGATAGCCACCTGCAAAAATTCCCCTCACATCAAACTTTATTAATTTTACAATAACTCTGTAGAGTACATAAAAAAAAAGGAATAAGAAAGTTACATTTATAATACAGACTGGTAGCTAAGAACTTGAACAAAATATAAACATTAAAATTCAATACAAATGGAGGAGCCTCATTGCAGCTTTCTTCCATATTCTAACACAGCCACCAAGAACTTCAATTATAATAAAGTACAGTATAGGGAAATCCTCGATCACCCCCTATACAGCTTTCCCTATTTTGACCACGTTCTTAACTTTGAAAGTAACTTAAAAATTTGAAGTAGAGGTACATTAAAATGACCTCCTAGCACAGTTTTATCTTCCTTTGACAGACTTGCTACTATTCCTTGTAATCCTCTTGCTGCCACTCCTCAATGATGGCCCACCTGGTTGGATGGTAACATGAAACATTTGTTACATGTTTCAAGCAAATTCGTTGAGAATAAAGGTTAAAATGCAAACAAAACAGTACAGTACTACTACCAATGCTTTCTCAGAATACCATTCCAAGTTAGGAGGAAAGAATCATTATTACCCTACTACAGTACCTTCCTTTAATGAGATGGCATCAACCTGACACTATAGGAAAGCTGTAAAGGTAGAAAAGTTTCAGAAATGCTAAATGTTGCACTTATTTATGCATTGTATCTTACACACTACAGCATCACTGAGAACCCTCTCCTGCAATATCCAACAAAGCATCCACAGCCGTATCCAGTGCTGCTGGTGAATCATTACATATAACCAGGTGTACAGTACCCTTAGTGACTCGCTATTCACCAGGTAAATGAGTAAACTTCACGAATTGCCACATACTGTGGAGACGAACCTCAAAAATCTGGAAATGCACAAAACCATACCATGCTAACATGTTGACCACTAACCTACATGCCTAATAAGAAATATACTGTCACAAAAAACTAATGTTTTCATTTCATTTACTCAATATCCTACAGGTAATTATCAAAAAGTTCTAAGCCAAAATGGCTATTTATAGCGCATTATACTGTAGTTTGTGTGATGTTCAAGGATATTTCACGGAAAAACAAAATATAAAGTACAGTACAAAATATATTAAAGTTAACTCTCAAGTTGCCAAATAAGTAATTATCAAAAGAAGGCACCAAGCCGGGAAGACTATGTAGCTCAATTTGCCAAGCTGCTGTATTGAACAAAAACACTGCCAGATTTATTTCACCACATTGAATAAGCTTAGTTTATTGAGTCCACAAAAAATTCAACAAACTTGACAATGATTCAAGTCAGCTGATGAAAATATTAAAAGAATGCCTGCAATAAAGCTTTAATTCATTTAAATCAATTTGTAAATAGCGAAAAATTAAGATTGACTTACCTGTTTTTTTCTTATCTCGTTAAATATATTGAATTGTGAGAATAGAAGATCTGAATATTTAACCACACTTATAACACGACCAATAAAAAAGTAACTAAGACATGAGGTTAGTGCTGAATTGCATTTCATTGTTCCAGGGGCATAGGAGTGTAATAAGAGACTTTGAACTAGGTACTCCACAGGGAGGTGGCTCCCTTAATTAAACATGGATAAGAAAAGAAAAATTATGTCCAACACACAACATTAAACAGTAAACAAATTCAGGAAGGAGAGCAGAACAGATGCCCCACATCTTGGATGCCAACTCTCACAAAACATTGATAGTATAACAAATGGTAAAACATAGGAAGGGTATTACACTAGGTGCAAAACTACCAGATAAAGGCTACAAAGAGTAAATCAATATGCAAGAAAACGAGGGGAGAAAAGACCAGAAGACTAATACACACCAAGTTGTAGACAACTAGATGCCTCAACAAACTAAAATGTCCTCAGAGTGGATACCAAAACAAGTCTCACACAAGATGCACATAAATGCAATAACACTAGAACCATGTGCAAAGGTTTATCTCATTAAAAAACATCCATTTATAATGTAAACCACCAAATCCTTCAAAATACTGTTTTACACAATTTATATTGAACCAGTTCTGGAGCTTGCATCATATTTTTTTTTATTATATGCAAGAGTTCTTACATTATCATAAAGTCGCTAGTATGCATAGCATTTAGGGCAGGTCCGTAATCCTAATCTTTTCCCCAGAATACGACCCGCCAAATCGTTTAACAACCAGGTACCCAATCACTGCTGGGTGAACAGAGGCTACAGTTCAGAACTGGCACCCAGTTCTTATTTGAACCCAGGCCAAAGTGCTCGCAAAATGCCAGGCAAGTGCTTTACCACTGCGCCACAGGACTATCAGCAGGATTATTATCACGGAAACCCCGAACCTAGTGAAACAAGAACGTAACAATACAGAAATTAGTAGATTACAGGCCACCAGTGAACACTTAAAAAACTAAAAAACAAAGTATTGGCCAGGGAAAAGAATTATTTTTATATAATCAATATATAATCAAATTAAGTCACGACCATAGATAGGCTGGCACAAATTTATATAAAAAAAAAAGATGCAAATTCAACGATGTACTTTTCACGATGCTCGACAACAAAACCTTTTAAAAAATGTTGCCACATGACATTAGTAAAAGTGGCTTATACACCCATCAATATAAACAGATACAGTACTAATAAATTAGACTACAATATCCTGTAACACAAAACACTGGCTTACGATTTTTGGAGCAGTCTGCTTGAGAGATCCTACGACAACGTTTGGGAGCAGGTAATGCTGTTTGTGTTCCTCTTCCAACTCCACGTAATGGTATTTCACTTCCAGTTTCATTGCTTTTCCCGACTACAAGTGAAATAACATTCTTACTGAAGTCAAAGCATTCTTAAAAAAAAATAATAAATTTAAGAAAGAAATTAACAAAATTGCAAGGAAAAATAGATTTTGTGAAAACCTGTCTTCACATGAGACCTGTCTTAAGAGTAAGCTGCCCCATTGTGGAGCCACCACCTAAGGAAACGCACAAGAAAAGGGTCAGAAGTTTACGACAAGGCTCCTTCCAGAATTTTGAGGGATGGGTTATGAAGAAACTGAAGGAACTAAACTTGACAACTATAGAAAAAATGAGGAAGACCTAATAGAGACTTACAAAATACTCAGGAGAATTGACAGTGGAAATACAGGAAATGTTCAAAATGAATACAACTAAAATAAGGGGGCATAGGTAGAAGCTAGTGTCTCTGATGAGCCAAATGTTAGGAATTTTAAATTTAGCATGAAAGTAGTGATATGATAGAGAAATAAGCCAGGGGGGTCATTGCTTTTTTTTTTTTTGAGGGGGGGCAGAGGGATATTCCTGCGTGGGCCCTAAACCTCTGGCTGGCCGACTAAGTAGACAACGGGCAGCTAGAAAGGTGGGGTCCAAGAGCTAACACTCAAAGCTGCAAGCTTAACTAATTGAGTATAAATATGTGAGTACATACAAATATTCACTACCATTTCCTTCACGACAGGCCTCGTCATCGCTATCAATGACAATGACTTCATCAGCAACCCTCTTCTTGGCAACTCTCTGCTGGGTAGTTGGATTTTCTTTGTGGTCATTGTTTACCACTGGAGTCCACTTGCCATCATGCAGGAAATTGATCTTGTTACAAGTGTTTGCTTCCTTTAAAATATTCTGAAAATATCTGAAGAAAGCCAAACAATAAAATGTGTTTACATCAAGAAACAATGCAAAACTGGGAAAGTATACACAGTTTAAACAAGGCTTGTCTGTCCCATCTCCTTCAGAGTGGTGAGTATTAGGCAGCCCCATACTAGTCCCCATTCAGTAACTGAGAAATACAGAATATTAATGCCCTGGGCTACCTCTCCTCTATTTGAATCCTGTTCAGCTGTCTGCCTTCTTTATGCCAGTCTCTCGCTCCACCCCGTGGCCGGTCTCTCTCTCCACCCCGTGGCCCTTCTCTTCCACCTGCTCAGGCAAGTCCCCTGTTTCCTATGATTTTATTTAGTAGATATTTCTTGTTTTAAATGAAGCTGACTCAAACAAGCAACAGCCTGAAATGCTGTGCTTATTAGCGGCTTTAGGCATTGTATGTACTAGTTCTATCTAGAAATCCAACATTATGTTGCAACTTATCTTGTATGTATGTACTTTTACCTGAATAAACATTTGATTTGATTTGAGAATGACTAACTCTGAAATAGAGCATCAAGTGAAATGAGACTTTCCTAAGAACTGATCCCTCGGTTGCTCTCATTCCCTCACTTTTCATCCAGTCTTCCCAGGCATGCATGGGTGGCCTCAGTAACAAGCTCTTCAACCCTCTCATGGTTGAAGAGCTACCATCACACTATTAGTAACATCCAAGATGTTATTGATCATCTTGGGTGAGCTTGTCCCTGCCACTTTGTCAGCAGAAAGTCTGTGGACCCCATATAGGCTGTTAACTCAAACGACCAACATAGTGATAGATTCAGAAAGAAGCTTTTCACTTCACTTGAGGCCCTTATTTTTACTTTGGGTACAAACGTACACCACATTTATTAATGTTAAACTAAAATTACACACTTTTATACATATGCATGAAAAGTAAAAACCCAATTAGAAAAAATATATTGCATTTTCCTCACCTATCAATTACAAGATTGGGGAAGTGCGCTGCAGAATGACACACAGGACAAATCCAATTTGCTCTTTGCTCATTCATCCTAAGATAGACAAGACCATCAAAAACTTGAACATGCTTGCATGATATAGCTCGACAGGGAAGTGTTATCCTGGTCATTGATAATGGGCACGTCAGAGAACATTGGACAGATGTAGTCTCCACATCACTGCTTGGGTTATTCAACCCTCTCTTGACTGGTGGGGACAAATTAATACATAAGCTTATCACAACGTATTTTCTTAAACAAAAAAAATTATATTTTGCATAAATGTTTCATAATTTAGTTTAATATTTGGTATACAAATGAGAACAAAATTTAACATTTAAAATGGAAACATGGCTGTATCAAGAAAATTTGAATACCATATTTACAAACCACTAAACAGTGGAGCCTCAGTATGCAAACTTACGGTAATTGATTCCTGAAGGCGGGACGAATGCCAAAATGTTCGAATACTGAACAATTTTTCCCCATAATAAATAATGTCAACTGGATTAATCTGTTCCAGACCACAACAAAATATATTTTTATAAAATATATATGTTCAATTTGGGAGCTGTTCGAATACCAAGGTTCTACTGTATATTATCAACCCCCAACTTGCGCACTATTTCTGATCATGGAAAAACAATTTCCTAACTTCTTACAAAATCTTAACTTACTGGATGATATTTTAAGTTTCAGTACAGTATTAATATTTAACTTTACACTAATTCATTTGTAACTGGCAGTATCATTACAAAACAATACCTCCAGAACCACAGACTCAGCGATAACTTTGGCTGCAGTGCTGACTCAATGCTCATAAATTCTGTTGTCCTGCAATAACTAGCAAAATTTATTTTCTAGATAATACAGTACATGATTAAAAAACAGATTGAAAAATTGACAACATTTATGAATAAACTTTTCAACTCTACACACTTACTCAGAGCTTTGGTTTCTTGGATTTCGAAGGGCTTCTTAGCCTTTAACTTTTGAACGAGGTCATCAACTGTCAACTTTTTCACACGTGATATATTAATCACATAATATATCCCATTTCCTGAACTGGTCACCACCTGAAAATAACACGAATACTATCCATAATGTTCATTAAAAATTACCAGTAAACAACGCTTATCTCTGAACAAATTATTCTGCTATTACTAGAGGTACAGCATATTGATTAGCAATGCTCGGCAATCTTGTAGCACATTCATGAAGGAAAAGCATTGAACCAATGTAATAAGTCAAAAATTTAATTTTAAGACTACTACCGGTGTTCTTAAGTCACTAGAAAATAGAGGTAAGAGATAAGATAATGTTGTTTTTGTTAGAGATTCGCTATCTGGAACAAAGTTCCAAGTAGCACGGGCTATGGTGAGCCCGTCAAGATAAGATAAGGATAAGGGACATTCAAAAATGTATATCCACAAGCCTATAGAATTTAAGCCTGGCAATGACATCTCTCAGTATCTACGGTTCAATAGGAAATCCAAAACAATTATAAATGACAATGGCAACTCTTGCTCACTCGCCAGATTTCAGCTCAAGAGAAGGCAGTTTTCCAAGGCTAGCTAGAAATTAAGCCCCACACTCTCCAAGAACCTCAAGAACCGCTTTTACCAGTCTGGTAAATAACTGTCCTTAAGAACTATAAACACAAGACAAGTGTGATAGGTAGGAAAGCTTTCTAATCATAATAAGTGTACATGAGAAATGGTAAGAAAGGATCTCACTGAAAAGACAGGTCTTAAATCATACAATGTTTTGCAGAGACTTATTTTTAGAATTCTGTTAAGCAGAGCAGGTCACTACACCCCTGGAAGCGGCGTAATAATTGATGTACCGTACTGTGTATTGATGTACACAGTACAACAGAATTCTTCACAAACCTGCATACTCAGTGTAACAGCTGTTTTTCACAGTATGCGATGCCGAGGCATCCAATAGAACAGAACACAAGTACAGAACAAGTTATGATGTCCAAAGCATGTTTAAACAAGTTATGATGTCCAAAGCATGTTTAAACAAGTTATGATGTCCAAAGCATGTTTAAACAAGTTATGATGTCCAAAGCATGTTTAAACAAGTTATGATGTCCAAAGCATGTTTAAACAAGTTATGATGTCCAAAGCAAGTACAGAACAAGTTATGATGTCCAAAACATGTTTCATACTTACACAATATAAAGAATTATGACCACTAGATAAAGAGGCAAGAAAAAGAAGGGCTTTTAATCAGTAATAACTGAACAGAAATTAGCAAATGTATAAAAGTATTGATAACAAATTGTACTGTACCTGTATATAATTATTCGCTCCATTCCGGGTGTGACACAGGGAAGTAATGTCCATGGGAAAAGGTCCACCCTAGTCATCAGATTGACAATAATTAGTAAAAAGGGCTAACATCGACATACAGTACTTCTTGTATATTGATCATTTAGTCATCCATTCACTGAATACATTCCTTGCAAACTTAAGATTTGCATAGCACAGGTCACTCTGTGACCTGTGCTATGTGAATGTGAATGAATAATGTACACCCTGATGTAATGTAATGTGAATGAAGTGTACAACCTGCACACACTTACAAAGGGTTCCCGCTGCTGTCATTAGACCACACTTAGAGATCAAGTTACTGAACAAATACCACTTTTTATAGTACCATTATATTCACAATAATAATAATAATATTTTATTGATACAAAAGTACATACATTTGATACATGAACAGTGGAAAAAGTAAGATAAGTACAATGGATAAAGCCAATAACAGGCAGAGCATTTTGGTCAAAATGTAAACAATTATTTTAATAGGGTTAATATGCATAATGCATAGGGTTAATATAATAGGGTTTAATGCAGTAATACGGCAAAAGAGAAAATATAACTTTTGACATGTTGAATACACTACTGTATACTGTATTTAGAAAATGATTGAAAATTTTTAAGTGATTTAGAAACCAGTTTTTGCAAATAAACACATTATGACATGTATCAATACTGTACATAATTTGTTTTAAATAGTAATAAAATATTAGTAAATCTAATTGCATATTATATTTGATTACAATTTAGTACTGTAATGCAATAATGACCATAAATAGTGTCATAGCACACACGTAAACATGGCAAAATTTGCATTCAAGTGTAACTATAAATCTGTCGGAGGCAAACAATGACAAGGAGAATCGTGCAACTTTTTCCATTTTTCTCAAAATTCACTTTGTAGCACTTCTAACAAATGTAATTCAAATTGTATTTTTTGGCCTTTATGCATGGTTTTTAAGCCATTGGTATATGTCTAAAACTGTTCGAATCATGTTACTAATCTCTCAAAATTTGACAATGCAATTAAATTCACAAGTTTTTCAGCTCATATTTAGTGAATCAAAATAAATCAAAGACCTTCAGATTATCAAAATGTTTCATATCTAATCCTGTTACTCCTGATGCTAATTTATCAGTCATTAAATACTGTACAGTATTTACATAAACTTCTGCTTTTCTAATCACTCTCGCTGCAAAACTGCTTGCCATTCTTGAAATTTGTGTTAGATTCGTCTTATTTGCACAAGCATCTAGACCCATCAACCAAATATATCCTTACCTTTGTGTCAAATGGCAAGTCATTCACAAACAACTGAAGTCCAGGAGGAAATTGATCATCTTGTGGTGTACTAGAGTCCATGCGACAGAACCTCAGCAAAATCTATAATGATAAAATGTGGTGAATACTTGCAAATAAATAAGTGTATGTGTATATAGGCATGCCTACTCTTTATACAAAGCAAATCATTTCTCCCTCAACAAAATACTGAAAATCATTACCAGGTTATCTTGTCCATCGACAGCCTTGGCAGCATTATCATTAATATAAAATTTGAAAGTCTGGTTGATAGCGAATATTGGTGCTGAAGAAAAAAAAATTGGGCATAAATGCACACTACATAAATTAATTCATTATAAATGTTAATATCCATGCTAAGTGGAAAAAACAAATTTAAGTTAAAACCACCCGTGATCTCTATTTGTGTTACAGACATATAACCGTGATGTATGAAAATGACAAAGCATCACTGAGCGCAGGAATGGTGCCTCAATCTGCCTAGAAAACAATGATGATTATTCCTTAACCAAATTAATTCAACATGCAAGGAGGAGATAGCTACATCGCAAAAACTCATTTGCTCGACATTTAGTAACATCAATCCAGCAATATACTACTAAATGCTTAATCCTTGACACAATAATTTACAACCACATAACACCTTTACCAATTTTAGATATACAATGCAGTAAAAATAGCATTTAGTTTACAGTTCTCTGAAGCCTTTATATTTGGTACTTGGTATGCCATGATGCAAGCCAAAGATTCCATAAAGAAATTTATCTAAAAGCACAAAATTAAGTTTCTTTAAATCATAACTTTTTTCATTACTGTACATGTATACCAAGATTTGAATAATCATCGTAATCAAGATCTGTCCTGCCACTTATTTTCAAATGAAAAGTTTAATTTCACTAATAAAAATCATAATAGATGCACGAAAAAATTACCAGCTTAACACTGGCAATGTTTTCTGCCACCATGTTATGCAAAAAGGCTCATATTCTCCAGCAATGGAGGAGTTGAAAGTGACAAGCTAGCCACTTGTCTTCCTAAACTTAATCACAAAGGGCATAAATCAACCTAGGATTAATGGCTTCATACTTGCCTAGAGCCTAGAAGGTAAAGTAATTTTGAGTTGAAAGCACAAAGCCATTACAACTTTATAGCACTTGGAAGGGGATCAGGATAAGGATTTTGGATGGGACAGGGCAAAGGAATGGTGCCCAACCATTTAGACAGTCAGGGGATTGAATGCTGACCTACAAGAAGAGAGACTGTCACTTATACACAGCTAAATGAGCCACATAGGCCCATGTAGCTATGTGACTGTGAGGGGGAGTAAGTGAACAAAAAACACTGGAAGTGTTGAAAGTTTTTAAAAGAGGGTAGAAATGATGAGAGGATGTGAAACGTCAGTCTTAAGAGGAAATGAGCAAATGAAAATGGGTAGAAATTACTATAGCATGAGTGAAAGAAAGAATATGAAATCAGAATGAAATGTGTGAACAATGAATAGGTTATACGTATGTATATAATATTATTATTAGATTAATACGCATAAAGATATTCATAACAGTAGCATATAGTAATGTGCTACTTGTGTCTAATTATTATTATTTTCTGCTCAATGTATTTGTAGAAATGTATTTAAATGTATTTGTAAAGCAGACAATAAGAGTTATAATCTGTGTGGTTTGTCTCCTCACATGATAGTGTTATTCAAGACTGAACAGCAAAGGAAGGCTGGTGACCTACAAACATGCAAAAATTGAGTACAAATGTTGAGAAAAAGTAGTTGGCTGATGAGTACAAAATGAGTAACCACATGAATCATGAGGTCATGTGTGAGCTATACAAATGGATGTTGGATGGACATGCTATACAGGTGTGTGGTGTTGCACAAGTAATTATCAAAAAAGGCACTAAACCGGGAAAGCTATGTAGCACCATCAAAAGGCGTTAAATATCAATAAGGATGCCAATACGAGAACAAAAGCGCACGAGGCAAACAACATCAAAGGCATCCGATTCGCCAAGGATACTATCGAGGAACAGGTGACCGTGAGGGACGGTTGGGAAGCAAGACGCACGCACATCCTGGAAGTCAGGACATTCAACAATTATATGCACAACTGTAAGAGGGACAATGCAGCTCGGACAATAAGGAGCAGGGCGGCGCTCTTATTAAGTGCCCGTAAGTTAAACGGGTATGGCCAATACGTAATCTTGCCAGAGCCATTTCCCATCACCAGTTACAGCGGTAGGAGAAAGGCAACGGGGCACACTACCTTTAAGAGCATGCAGCTTGTTACCAGTAACAGAAGACCAGTGATCCTGCCAACGGGCATGGATCGAGGCGTTAATAACTGGATGGAAGTCAAAATAAGGAACACCTTTGCGGGAAATAAGACAAGTGTGGACAGCCTCCTTCGCGGCAGCATCCGCACGCTCATTTAAGGAAACGCCAATATGGCTGGAAACCCAGTAAAACTCTACTGTCTTAAATCTGCTGGAGATAAACAGCCAATATTGAATTTCGACGACCACAGGATAGACAGGATTAAAGGTCTCCTGAGCCATGAGGGCACTGAGAGTCAACTACAACAACAAAAGAAGAATTACTGCGAGAAAGTACTTGAGGATCAAACAAACTGCATAAAGTTCAGCCATGAAGATGCTAGTCTCCGGAGGCAGGTGACACATATAGGTGCAGTCAGGATACACAACAGAATAGCCTACACCACCAGCAGACTTAGGCCCATCCATGAAGATGGAGCTGGAGTGTGAAGAAAAGTGAGCAAGGTAAAGGTGTTTCAGAACTGTAGAAGGGGTAAAAGCCTTAAGTCATGTGGGTCAAGGTTCTACAAAGCTTAGGAAGAGGGACCCTCCATGGGGGCAAGGATGGAATAACACGAGGAGAAACATTGGCAACACGAACCAAGAGACAACCTTGTAGTGTTGCACAAACTGGTAGAAGAATGAGCAAAGAACAAGGTAGTAGCAACATCAGTCGATTATTTCAGATGTGGAAGCAAACTGTACTTTACATTATACAAAACTTCTATATGTGAAGGTTTTTTGTGGCACACAGCTCTAATATGAGTGCATGCATACTGACAATATGTTTTCCTTGTGAGTGACAACAGTCTGACCTCTCATTACTAATCAAGTCTCACCTCTCATTTCTAGAGCTTTTTCACCAATTTTCCTTGATATATTATTTGGAGATCATGACTATATCATCTGATGAAACAATAGTAATGGTAAATCAGGTTAGGATAAGAGGAGCTTCCTTACCGTAGGTAAGAGGACGGAGTTATTAAATAAAACTATAGGATAAGAGGAGCTTCCTTACCGTAGGTAAGTAAGAGGACGGAGTTATTAAATAAAACTATCTTGCTGAGGAGACAAGTGGCTGGCAATGTGGTTACGATTTGACCAAAAAAAAAAAAAAACTCAAAATGAAGCAGCTCATAGAGTTTGTGAGTGGTGCAATTACAGTCTATAGCTGAAATAGTGGCACAAACTTTAGGCCTTAAACACTAAGATCAGTTAATTGGCTGGAGAAAATGAACAGGCAGTACGACATAGTACCATGTCATATTATATTTTGATTCTGCTTGGATATATTCAGTCTTTGTAGTACTGTACTGGGCCATCCACAAGAAAATGTCATACTATTTGCACTGTGTAATGTATAGTACAGTAAAGCATAAAAATAAATATTTTTCAAATATTATTATTAATACAGACAAAACAATATTAAAATACTGGAAACCACGATCAGTTACAAATTTCTATGCAGAATTTCTTTGTTTTTGGAATTCAGGTCTTCAGTTCTAGATTACATTGAACTACTGTATTTCTAATAGTAATTTCATTCCTATATTTAAAGGTTTCCATTATTTTGAGAACCAGATATTAAAATTATTAAACCAGAACTTATAGCAAAACAAAACAAAATTCAAATTTACCTAGTAAGGAGGTAAAAAGCAATCTTTCCTTATCATCATAGAATGGCTGCTTCTTCATCGTGACACAGAGTAGCGAATTACAAATAGGAATACGGCTTTTCATTTGTGGGGGATCTCGAGCATGTTGCTCCGCTCCTGAATAGGTTCCTTTTTGCAAGACTCGATTCCCATTTGGAAAAACAGATGTGGTGGAAAAACTTAAGCGTTGAGGTGGAGCACAAAAACTTGGGTTTAAAAATCTTACGAGGTTGAAAGTAAGTGATCCTACATCTGCAATCATATGACTGGCCATGTCTGCAAAACAAGATAAGGCAGATTTTGACAAATGGCTCATCACAGATGTATTATGTAAAACAGAATGCTGAATAGCTTTCAACTGGCATTATTTATTCTATACAACTTTATGTGGAATATAAAGAACAGTGCAAAGGATGCATTCTAGGCGAGCCTTGCTCTGCACAAACTCCTCACTGCATGATCACAGTAGTTGCTAAATGTTTGGAAGGGAACATGTAAAACTATCTAAAAAATAATTGTGAAACATGAAAAAACACAAATTTTGTAGACCAAGAAATGAAAAATGGTTATGGTTCAATTTGCCTTTAAATACTACATGATCAAAACAGTAACTAACATTTCCTTTCTGTTAAATTCATATGTCCTAGCTTATTTTGCACTCGATACTATAACGAACTCAAAACTTCACAAGTCCTAGTGTTGAAATTTTCAATAATAACTAGGCCTAAGAAAACACTCCACATATCACATTACATCACATCTGCCATTCTGTTGCTCTGGCCATATACTGTACTACATTAGCCACCTCCATTACGTCCTCCTGCCACATACTGCTACATCACATAGGAACTTCCATCATCTTGTCCTCTCATATGCTGAATGTGCCCTTACCTACTTGCCTGTTGACTACTTGTTGGAGATTTCGAGGATCAATGTCCATGCGGTCTAGTATCTGACCAGGCCTCCTGGTTGCTGGTCTGATCAACCAGGATGTTTGATACGGCTGCCTGCAGCCTGATGAATGAGTGACAACCTGGTTGCTTACATATCCTTTCAAGGTGTATGTCGAGTTCTCTTTTGATCACTGTAAGAGGTCGGCCAGTTATGCCCCGTATGTGTAGGGAAAGTGTCGATTCATTCAGAGTGTTTGTTTCCTCTTATTCGTCCATTATAATTTGGTTACTCACATCTTTCAAGAGTCCTGCCGAGTCTTTTGTTTTCGTTTTACTTCTTGTATAGGCATAGGACAACTTAGGATTTTTCTTTATATTTGGGCAAGTGTTCTTTCGTAGTTTCTTTTGGCTTATCTGATTTCCTGGGTGGTCAAGTTTAGTGCCCTTTTATATATCTCATAATCAATGATGTTCATCATGGATTTATACCTTCTCCAGAGGGTCTGCTTAGTTATCAAAGCTCTTTTTTACTATCTGTCATCCATCTAGTTCCTTTTTCTTCCTTTCTCCTTTTGGAAAATTTTTGAATGAGTTCAGTAATGACCTTTTTGAAATTTTCCCATGACGCTTCCAGGCCATAATCACCTATCAACTCTCCAGGTGTTATTTGCAGTTCCTCCCTCATTCCTTAATTACCTTCCCTCGAGGGAATGTTACACAGTAACCTACAACATGCTTACCTAGCAATGACTACGGGGAGCAAGATACTGGAACTATAATTAATTGTGTCGGGGAAACAGGCAGCCAGTAAATACAGCACATTTACCCAATTTACCCAAGGGCCACTAACACTAGTGGCATCGACGAGGACGGAAAGCAGGCGGCTTGTCAAGGGTCCCCCCCCCCATTTACCCTGCTTGACTTTAAATTTAACAGAGTTTTGGCATTTACGGCTTCGGCGGGTAGGCGGTTCCTTGGGTTTAAAACCCTGTGGGGTGAAAAAGCATCTTACATGTTAGGCTTATATCGGTTCGACACCCCCCCCCAGGATTGAATTACTGACCCTCCCCAAGATGCAACCCCACAACGGCGGTGTGTCCACTCACAAGATGAGTGGCGCTGCCCAATAAACTCGCCCCTCGGGGCAAAATTTAAAAAAAATTTAAACAGGCTGCTGGAGGCTGTGGGAGGATCCGGAGAGAGGAAACGCGCCCAACCAGTTCCGTCTTGCCCGGGATTCTTGAGTGTAATTACCCCCACTTAGGTAATTACACTCAAGAATCCCGGCAAGACGGAACTGGTTGGGCGCGTTTCCTCTCTCCGGATCCTAGGATAACGAGGCTGACACTACTACCGGGACCCAATGTTACACTGTAATCTACACCACAACAACTACAAGGGAAGGTAAACCCATGTACAATAATACCAGGTCGCACCGTCGTTCTCAGTGGGAAAAAGATGATGTTGTTGACAAGCAGCTCCAGTCAGCTGATGCTCCAGTCAGCTGATGTTCCAGTCAGCTGACTCTCCACACAGCTGATGCTCACAGGGTTGCTACATGCGCCAACACACCTAACATCTCTTCAGATTTTCTCCCCAATTTAATTAATTTTGTTATGCATTTATGGAGAGTAAAATATTTTTTTCATATTTTTGTGTGTAAATTATAATGTAGCAGTTGGTAGGCAAACGCTAAAATCCGTTCTCAATGCAATAACACGCATGTATTCTTTCTGGCAATGTCGACAATTCAACCAACTCTATTTTGGTAAATAAATAAATAATACATTTATAGATATAGATTTATTTGTATCTAAGATATTACAATGTCATTACAATATCATGGCAAGTGTGGCTTCGGTGGGTAGGCAGTTTCTTGTGTTTATAACCCTATGGGTGGAAATTTTTTCCCCCTGTATGTCATATTGGCCCTAATCTACTTCTAATCATAATCTACTTCTTTAAAGTAGATTAAACTAATATCTTCAAAGTTGTTAATTTGTTAAAGGTCTCTATTTTTCGTATTAACAAGCTTATGTAGACACAGCAATGTGCTGCTACCCTATTCTATATGAAAGGTTACACAGAATACATCAAAAACTAGCTATAAGTTTATATATAATATTCCCATCTCACAGGATGGTTAGTCATACATGGAATCAGGGGAGACAAAATACCTGCCTCAATGCAGAAACAAATCACTCTGACTAAACAACAAATTCATGATTTTTATAAGAGCTTTTAAAACTTAACAAAGTTTTGGCAATTGTGGCTGCGGCGGGTAGGCGGTTCCATAGGTTCATAATCCTCTGGATGAAAAAGCATCTCCTGTTCTCGGTCCTACATTATGGTATGTTGAGCTTGCAACCGTTGGTCCTTGTTTATGTTGCATCTATGTCCTCTAACTTGTTCAGTATTTTATAAGTTTCACTGCCATGCCTGGTTTACAGCGTTGTGTCAGTGTCAATTACCTTCATCATGGTTCAAGTTCAAGTATGTTTATTGAGACAAGAAAGAAATACATCTCAAAGGGATAGAGTAGCTTAGGCTATTTCTACCCCCCTCTACTTCAAGTCCCTCAAGGGGCGCACAAATTCAGTGAATACAAATAGACAAATATCATTACAAGATTCCCATTCATCATGGTAAAATGTATCCATGTCTGTGTATGGGTTTAGAGAAAATGTATTAGGACTCTTATTAGGTAACCGCCTGTATAGTTGGACCATTATGTATGTAAAATATGGAGGTTGATGTACTCAATACCCACTCATATGACCCTGTATCTATACTATATGTAGAGAAAGTGTATGACTTATCTCGTTTACTTATTTGATTGTGTCTATATTGCACCACCTAGCGAAACCTTTATTAGACAATGTACGCCTTCAGGGTTGAGGAGATCCTACGATTAATAGGTGTGTGTTTTACCATTTGTGTCTGCGGAATCAAGCTCTTGGACCCCACCTTTCTAACCAATCTATCTTTCCCCTATTATATTTACTACATATATTATTCTCTAAAACTCACATCCTCAGGAAGGAGCCCGTAGCAGCTGTCTAACTCCCAGATATGACTACGGGCTCACCATAGCCCGCGCTACTTGGAACTTCTTGTTTCAGGTAGCGAATCTTTAACAACAACAACAACAACCCAGGTATGTATTTACTGCTAGGTGAACAGGATATCAGGGTGAAAAAATCTGCCCATTTGTTTCCGCCTGCACCGGGAATCGAACCAGGGCCATTAGGACTACAACCCACCAAGCGCAAACTGACAGTTTGCGCTTCCCCTGTTTAGCTAACTTGCCTTTGCGGTTAGAACCGAGGAAGAGTAGTCTGAGTGTTGATACTGTGGTACACAGTCACGTATGTTGGTGGCCAGGTGTGAGAGAGGGAAACATGTATTTTCGTGGGGATGGGGGGGGGCGGGGAGGGAGGAGGGTGAGAGCACAGGTGTAGCATCAGTCCCTGGCTTAGACCAGCGCCTGTGGTGGTGGCTAGTACGTCCTTCGTTAGCCAGTAAATTTCCTTCGGTCAAAGTTCTTCGATGACTGGTACCGCATCTGAGGTAAGATTAAAGGTTTGAACTGTATCATATAACAAATGTTCCTACAACTATACATATTCTTTCTAAGATCCGTTATTTTGTAGCCACTTATGTACTGTTATGTACTTCTCACTCATGTATCCACAGCTCACTTCTAGGATCTCTGCATGTGTTCAAGAAATACCGCCTTAATTAATAATTAAGCCAGCATCACCCTTATTCAAATCACATAAACTATTAAGCATACACTCAACAATCCTCGTCTGTAGGCTATACATCTATACTGATCTATACTTCACCTCTAACCTTGACATAAATGAGGCAAATAGGGGGGACCTTCGACGAACCGCCGGCTTCCTGTCTTCGTCGAGGCCACTAGTGTTAGTGGCCCTCAGGTAAATTCAAGTGAATTAAATATATTCTTAGGAGGATGCATAGGATCCATGAAGTATGGATGTGGACTGGTCGACGTCGGTCTGATTGGTCGAGAGAGAGGGGGGGGCGAGTCCACCCCACTCTACGATTATCATGAAGTCTGAAATAAACTTGGGGATATGCTTTCCGTAGAGTTTTTATGTTTACTCTCGCCGTTTACCCGCGCATTTATTTTTTGAGAGGAGAGGCTGTTGTGGTAATGATATTCAAACACTGAGGGTTGGGTGATTTACGTGGGTATTTACCAGAAAATGTTTGCCTGTTGTGTGGACGGACAATATCAGTGTTCCTGGTTCGTAACCTCGTTCAGGCCATCAAATTATTATTGTTTTCTAAGGGAAACAATGTTCCAATTGAATGTCTGAAGATGTCTGAATACTTTTCTGTGCTATTATTACTATATATTGTTTGTTTAATTTGCAGCAATCATTTTCATGGACGGTAGAAGACAATGTAGCAGTCATACTACTTTCTGGTAGTGTTTTTGTCCTTGTGGGACGTGTTAATAAGGTGGCGAAGTCTTCTGATTTGTTATCATCTTTGTCTGACCGTATCACTATTCCTGCCCTCGTCTCCAGTATGACTCACTATTACCATTATCTCTCTCTTCACCACTATTCCTACTGGAGGAATAGTCCGACAGCCAGCTGGAGGACCGGCTGGCTGGCTGGCCGAGTGACTCTGGTGGCTGTTTGACTGGCCAGCTGTCGGGTTGCTTTGCCGGCCGTATGGCTGTCACACACATCGAAAAAATGTTTCACTGCCCCCATTAAAAAAAAGACCGCATCACTTCTGTCTTCGTCTCCCATGGTCGCTAGGTCAGTCTCCATGATCCAGACAAACCGCTACAGCGTCCAGCCTGGTGCACGTTGTCAACGTCCCATCGTTGCTCCGAGCTAACGTGATCCCCAGAGCAACGGAGATTGATTGATTAATAAAGATTAAGCCACCCAAGAGGTGGCACGGGCATGAATAGCTGGTAACAACGGAGATTCCAACCCCCTGGGTCATATGTCCCCTCGGCCCCATGCTGTCGTCGCGTTCCAGATTCAAATTCAAATTCAAATTTTTATTCAGGAAAAGTACATACATAGATGATTTACAAATAATGTTGGATTTATAGATAGAGCTAGTACATACAATACCTAAAGCCGCTAATATGCATAGCGTTTCGGGCAAAGCGTTTCCAGCCTAGCGTTTCCAGGGCAGCGTGATGTCGTCAGCGAGGTGATATCTATAAGGTACAAGAACTCAATTGCATTTTTTAAATAATTAGATAAGCATTAACTCCTTTCCTCTCTTCCCTCTGAAGGTCATCATGGCTGGGCAGGAAAATACTTCTCTAGGGTCAACAGTGAACGGGGTCAGAGGTTACAGCGCCCTGGAGGAGGAAATTGACAGGGAGGAGTTTGCGGCCAACAAACGGTAAGTTGAGACTAGTGAGCGTGCCTCAGCCTCTCCCCAAAAGGCCTATTTTATGCATATTTGCTACAATGGAGCCCACTAGCAACCACGGGATGGGTGTAGGAAGCCTCATCTAACCTTGAACAGACAAATATATATTTTCATTTATGGATATACATTCTAAATCTTATATTAATATCCCAATATTGGAGCTGACTGTAATACATTTTTCATTAAAATAAAGCTTTACGCTTGTGTATAGTAGAAAGTTAAAAAAGCTTAACTAAGCGGCAAGGTAAAGTTTGTAGTCAGAAGTTAGGCTAATCCTCACCTGAAAATCGAAACAGTATATTTTATCGCTGGCGTAATCAGTCTGTAATTATGCTATTCAGCAGGTGTACAGAACATGTGTACTATCAATATGTTTACAAACTACAGCTGGCTGTATTCGTTACATGAATTTGGAATGTACATTAGTCAGTCAGTGATGGATCCAATATGTCAATGGCTACCAGAATATGGCAGGAAGCCTGTAATGAACCTATGCATGGGTTCCAGCATGGGTTGCTAGCCCTCTCTGCTAGACTTTTACCCTTGTACTGGTATTAACTGACAGTGTGTGCTTCTAAACTCGGGAATTTATATGTTACATGTCAAGTTTAGTCAAGACTTTAGAGAGGCTAGTAGATAGGTTTTTAAATGTTCTTCCTCCTACTTGAATGATTCAAGAAGTAGAAACAGATAAAGAGTTCATGTTATATACGGTTTTTAACATTCAGAAAACGAGCTTTGTGTCGAATAGTCTTGTGTAAACAGTTGACCATACCTCTTTGGGAAAAGGCGAAGCATTTCAGAGCATTTTAGTAAAGTACTATAGTACTTAAGTATAGTATAGTAGTTAGAAACTAGTAGCTAAGAATGTCATCATGCACATCAAGTGTCACAAAACCAGATCCCACAAGCGTGAAGTCTTGACAAGAAGGGTTTTTATGTCGTCTCCTACGGTCACGCATCTGCTCGTGTAGATAATAGACTTCCGATTCCAATCTAGAATGGGAAAAGGATTCGGAGTTTTTGTCAAGATTCGAGTGTGGTCGACTCCACTACTTGTTGAGAATGGGGGGGGGGGGGAATTTGATTTCTTGTCTAATTTAATCTAACTAGCAATAGTTTTCAAGTGTTAACGTTGATTGATTGATTGATAAAGATTAAGCCACACACAAGAGGTGGCACGGGAATGAAGAGCCCTAATGTTCACATTATATAACACAATGAATAATAGTTATCACTTTATTGCAATTATCAATTAGGCATCACTTTATGCACTACTAATTAGCAGTTACTAATTATGCACTACTACTTTATGCAGACTAATTAGCAATTAGTCATCAGTTCATGTAACACAGTAAATAATTTGTCATCACTTTATATAACACAATTAGCTATTAGTCATCACTTTATGTTATACAATTAACAATTAGTCATCACTTTATGCAACACAATTAACAATCATCACTTTATGCAACACAATTTACAATTAGTCATCATTTTATGAAACACAAAATGACAAAATAAACAATTCTAACTATATTTTGTATATTTTCTACAACTTTTTATATATTTTAATTCATAAAACGTTTGATTAATATTAAATCATCAGGCTTAAGACTATAGTAATCAATTTGTTAAATACAAGGCTTTGCTAATTTGTGTATTTTGGTAATTATAATATAATGAAGTAAAAATGCATATTCATATTATCTATTATATATCTATATATCCTTTTTTGGAGAGTTGGAAATGGCCACCGTACTCCCTACGGATTGTGGAGTGGGACAAATACAGTACACGGATTGTTTATTTATTTATTTATATTCAAGAAGGTACATTGGGTTTGCGAGGCTAAATAGCATGGTATTTACAATTGTTGCGTGAAGAAGGCACACTATAGATTGATTGTGGAGTGGTGGAGGCAGACTCCACACGTAAACTAACTCAAGATAACTCAAGATAACTCAAGATAACGTATTGTAGAATGGAGCCTCCATTCCATTACGGTGGAGGCAGGTCCATACACCGCTTCAAATGTAGATATGATAATGAGTCCAAGAGGAACCTGCATGTAGACCAGTTAGTGAAAACTTTGAAAGACGGAAGATATGAGCTATAGTTCAGCCACCACCAGCACAGCTCGGTGAATACAATAAGGCGAGCATTCATGCCCAGGAGCTGGAGCCCAACCCTGTAAGAACCGCTTATAGTATTACCTCGTGTACCCAAACAAGTTGGTGGAGACGGGTCTTAGACCTGAGAAAAGTTTGCCGTGTCTACGTCAACATTTTATTTTTAAACAAATCTAACCTAACTTAAACTATTCTACCCAAACGAAATTAAAATTAGAGATACAATTATGTTTTATATATTGCGATTTGACGTCAATTTGACGTCATAACTTTCAAGCCCAGACAGGTTTTGGATGCGTCTGTGTTCTGCATACTAAACTGTACATTTTGTAAACATTTAAATAAACAAAAATAGAGAAAATTATTTTCAGTGTTATATAAATCATTCAACGTTGAAGAATTGCCATAGATTCTTACGAAAAATTCCGTAAATTGTAGCAGACTTAAAATGTGCCAAAATAATTTGGGCTTTGTTTACACTTCGGGCCGTAGTCACGTGTCCTGCGGGCCTGTGTGTGTTGTGGTCAGTTAGTCAGTGTTTTGGCCACACAAATGGACTCACTGGCTTACTTCTAGTGGGCATACGACCTGCACCTAACAATGAAGAGACGACAGCTATGGAATACAAGTGGAAATCGCCAATATAAGAGGTTTCTCTTGTCGTCACTGGATTATACTTCCCCTTGCTGAAGCAACAAGATCTCCAGAAGGTGAGTCCTGGTGATCAGAATTTTGTCTTGTTTTCATTACTGGACAAAGAGCCGTCATATACCGCTTATGTGTGATGGCTGACGTATCAAGTCATATACAATATACTGTATATATGCCTAGGTGGAGAAAAATATTTTCGAACTAAAATTCGTGAATGCATCCTAATATTTGTTTACCATTATATAAACAAATATAGATTGCATGCATATATATATATATATATATATATATATATATATATATATATATATATATATATATAAAAAAACTAACATATAATATATAATATAACATATTATTAAACTAACATATACATATATATAAAAACTTGCATATATATAATATATATATATATATATATATATATATATATATATTATATATATGCTCTTATATATGTATATATGCTCTTTGTTTCTCTTCTCGAGGATGGGTCCCTGCAATTGCACCAAGGTGTACCCTTATTATATAATATATATATATATATATATATATATATATCTATATATATATATATATATATATATATATATATATAAATATATATATATATATATATATATATATTAATATTATATATATGTCTATCATGGGTAAAACAAATTATTTGGTGTTATTGGATTAAACTAACATGGCGGTGATTCTAAGATTTGTTTCACGTTCTTTAAACCCCGTGATAATATTTTCCTAATTGGAGATTGTCTTGGCTTTCAATAAAGATAAATATTTATATTAGGTCACCACTTATTCATCGCCTCGTGAGACAATATTTACTCAGCTCTTACTACTTGTGGGTGTGTTGCCTAGTGTTGAACTGGGGGATTAACTTACCTGAATTTACCCGAGGGCCACCATCTCGTGAGTGTGCCTCGAAGAGGACAGGAAGCCGGTGGCTTGTCACAGGTCCCCTCATTTGTCAGCTTCAGCAATTATTTGTGCAATGTAGCTAGTCTGACTTAGAACTTTCTTTTTTATATTAACGCCTTTTCTTCTTATGCATTAGACGTTTTTTTTTTTATTGCAAATGCGTTGTGGTTGTCATTTCTTAATGTGTTCTCATTAATACTATAATTATTATAGGATAAGAACTCACATTTTGTGTATTTGTGAAATTTATGTAAAGAATTCGCACTCTCCTGGGTGCTTTGTCGAGGTCTGGTGTAAATTCTTTACATCAATTTCATAAATACACAAGTGTGGATTTTATCCTGTTATTATGTCTGTGAGAAGACATTACCATTACTATAATTATTATTATTATTTGGTCGTTTTGTTTTTATTATTATTATTATTATTATTATTATTATTATTATTCTTATTATTATTATTATTATTATTATTATTAACGTCATAACTTCAGCACAAACGCACAGTGGTATCAATATTCATAAATATAATAATACATAATAATAATATATGTTTATTCAGGAAAGGTACATACATAAAGAGATTTACATAAGTGGATCGATTTATAGATAGAGCTAGTACATACAATGCCTAAAGCCACTATTACGCAATGCGTTTTATTTAATTCTTCGCACTTTACAGCAGTAAATTTGTGGCATCTCTTTGAGTTTGTAAATTGTAAAACCCAAGCGTTTGTGAGACTAAGAATAGACTGGGCAAGGGATTCACACCACCTCGCGTTTTCACAGGATATCCGTCTCAAGATGGCTGTAGAATTGTTTGCTGGTCACGCCCTTGCTCCCTAGAGGAGGGCCAAGCCACTGATTTTTAGTCGTGTATGCGTGTGTATTTATCTAAAGGAGTTTTGTAGGGTCGAGCGCCAGCTCTTAAACCCCATCTTTTTGAGTTATCTTGCGGTTATCTTGAGATGATTCGAGGCTTTTTAGTGTCCCCGCGGCCCGGTCTTCGACCAGGCCTCCACCCCCAGGAAGCAGCCCGTGACAACTGACTAACACCCAGGTACCTATTTACTGCTAAAACTTATTGCCAACACATTTAGTGTTCCCAGGTGGTCACCCATCCAGTGCTAACCAAACCCAACGTTGCTTAACTTCGCTGATCGGACGAGAAGCGGTGTTCTCACGTGGTATGGCCGTTGGTCATAGTTGTTATAACGCAATTATTTTCTTTTCTTTGTTTCCTTATTATATTTTACATAGTGGATCTCTGAAAGTCTCTTGAATCACTATCTCGTTGTTTGGCTGGATCTGGAA
>WNGS01163947.1:22586816-22599614 GCA_020271785.1 Procambarus virginalis | reverse complement strand
TCTTATTAAGTGCCCGTAAGTTAAACGGGTATGGCCAATACGTAATCTTGCCAGAGCCATTTCCCATCACCAGTTACAGCGGTAGGAGAAAGGCAACGGGGCACACTACCTTTAAGAGCATGCAGCTTGTTACCAGTAACAGAAGACCAGTGATCCTGCCAACGGGCATGGATCGAGGCGTTAATAACTGGATGGAAGTCAAAATAAGGAACACCTTTGCGGGAAATAAGACAAGTGTGGACAGCCTCCTTCGCGGCAGCATCCGCACGCTCATTTAAGGAAACGCCAATATGGCTGGAAACCCAGTAAAACTCTACTGTCTTAAATCTGCTGGAGATAAACAGCCAATATTGAATTTCGACGACCACAGGATAGACAGGATTAAAGGTCTCCTGAGCCATGAGGGCACTGAGAGAGTCAACTACAACAACAAAAGAAGAATTACTGCGAGAAAGTACTTGAGGATCAAACAAACTGCATAAAGTTCAGCCATGAAGATGCTAGTCTCCGGAGGCAGGTGACACATATAGGTGCAGTCAGGATACACAACAGAGTAGCCTACACCACCAGCAGACTTAGGCCCATCCATGAAGATGGAGCTGGAGTGTGAAGAAAAGTGAGCAAGGTAAAGGTGTTTCAGAACTGTAGAAGGGGTAAAAGCCTTAAGTCATGTGGGTCAAGGTTCTACAAAGCTTAGGAAGAGGGACCCTCCATGGGGGCAAGGATGGAATAACACGAGGAGAAACATTGGCAACACGAACCAAGAGACAACCTTGTAGTGTTGCACAAACTGGTAGAAGAATGAGCAAAGAACAAGGTAGTAGCAACATCAGTCGATTATTTCAGATGTGGAAGCAAACTGTACTTTACATTATACAAAACTTCTATATGTGAAGGTTTTTTGTGGCACACAGCTCTAATATGAGTGCATGCATACTGACAATATGTTTTCCTTGTGAGTGACAACAGTCTGACCTCTCATTACTAATCAAGTCTCACCTCTCATTTCTAGAGCTTTTTCACCAATTTTCCTTGATATATTATTTGGAGATCATGACTATATCATCTGATGAAACAATAGTAATGGTAAATCAGGTTAGGATAAGAGGAGCTTCCTTACCGTAGGTAAGAGGACGGAGTTATTAAATAAAACTATAGGATAAGAGGAGCTTCCTTACCGTAGGTAAGTAAGAGGACGGAGTTATTAAATAAAACTATCTTGCTGAGGAGACAAGTGGCTGGCAATGTGGTTACCATTTGACCAAAAAAAAAAAAAACTCAAAATGAAGCAGCTCATAGAGTTTGTGAGTGGTGCAATTACAGTCTATAGCTGAAATAGTGGCACAAACTTTAGGCCTTAAACACTAAGATCAGTTAATTGGCTGGAGAAAATGAACAGGCAGTACGACATAGTACCATGTCATATTATATTTTGATTCTGCTTGGATATGTTCAGTCTTTGTAGTACTGTACTGGGCCATCCACAAGAAAATGTCATACTAATTGCACTGTGTAATGTATAGTACAATTAGTACGACATAGTACCATGTCATATTATATTTTGATTCTGCTTGGATATGTTCAGTCTTTGTAGTACTGTACTGGGCCATCCACAAGAAAATGTCATACTAATTGCACTGTGTAATGTATAGTACAGTAAAGCATAAAAATAAATATTTTTCAAATATTATTATTAATACAGACAAAACAATATTAAAATACTGGAAACCACGATCAGTTACAAATTTCTATGCAGAATTTCTTTGTTTTTGGAATTCAGGTCTTCAGTTCTAGATTACATTGAACTTCTAGATTACATTGAACTACTGTATTTCTAATAGTAATTTCATTCCTATATTTAAAGGTTTCCATTATTTTGAGAACCAGATATTAAAATTATTAAACCAGAACTTATAGCAAAACAAAACAAAATTCAAATTTACCTAGTAAGGAGGTAAAAAGCAATCTTTCCTTATCATCATAGAATGGCTGCTTCTTCATCGTGACACAGAGTAGCGAATTACAAATAGGAATACGGCTTTTCATTTGTGGGGGATCTCGAGCATGTTGCTCCGCTCCTGAATAGGTTCCTTTTTGCAAGACTCGATTCCCATTTGGAAAAACAGATGTGGTGGAAAAACTTAAGCGTTGAGGTGGAGCACAAAAACTTGGGTTTAAAAATCTTACGAGGTTGAAAGTAAGTGATCCTACATCTGCAATCATATGACTGGCCATGTCTGCAAAACAAGATAAGGCAGATTTTGACAAATGGCTCATCACAGATGTATTATGTAAAACAGAATGCTGAATAGCTTTCAACTGGCATTATTTATTCTATACAACTTTATGTGGAATATAAAGAACAGTGCAAAGGATGCATTCTAGGTGAGCCTTGCTCTGCACAAACTCCTCACTGCATGATCACAGTAGTTGCTAAATGTTTGGAAGGGAACATGTAAAACTATCTAAAAAATAATTGTGAAACATGAAAAAACACAAATTTTGTAGACCAAGAAATGAAAAATGGTTATGGTTCAATTTGCCTTTAAATACTACATGATCAAAACAGTAACTAACATTTCCTTTCTGTTAAATTCATATGTCCTAGCTTATTTTGCACTCGATACTATAACGAACTCAAAACTTCACAAGTCCTAGTGTTGAAATTTTCAATAATAACTAGGCCTAAGAAAACACTCCACATATCACATTACATCACATCTGCCATTCTGTTGCTCTGGCCATATACTGTACTACATTAGCCACCTCCATTACGTCCTCCTGCCACATACTGCTACATCACATAGGAACTTCCATCATCTTGTCCTCTCATATGCTGAATGTGCCCTTACCTACTTGCCTGTTGACTACTTGTTGGAGATTTCGAGGATCAATGTCCATGCGGTCTAGTATCTGACCAGGCCTCCTGGTTGCTGGTCTGATCAACCAGGATGTTTGATACGGCTGCTTGCAGCCTGATGAATGAGTGACAACCTGGTTGCTTACATATCCTTTCAAGGTGTATGTCGAGTTCTCTTTTGATCACTGTAAGAGGTCGGCCAGTTATGCCCTGTATGTGTAGGGAAAGTGTCGATTCATTCGAGTGTTTGTTTCCTCTTATTCGTCCATTATAATTTGGTTACTCACATCTTTCAAGAGTCCTGCCGAGTCTTTTGTTTTCGTTTTACTTCTTGTATAGGCATAGGACGACTTAGGATTTTTCTTTGTATTTGGGCAAGTGTTCTTTCATAGTTTCTTTTGGCTTATCTGATTTCCTGGGTGGTCAAGTTTAGTGCCCTTTTATATATCTCATAATCAATGATGTTCATCATGGATTTATACCTTCTCCAGAGGGTCTGCTTAGTTATCAAAGCTCTTTTTTACTATCTGTCATCCATCTAGTTCCTTTTTTTCCTTTCTCCTTTTGGGAGATTTTTGAATGAGTTCAGTAATGACCTTTTTGAAATTTTCCCATGACGCTTCCAGGCCATAATCACCTATCAACTCTCCAGGTGTTGTTTGCAGTTCCTCCCTCATTCCTTAATTACCTTCCCNCCTGACCCCTTCCTGGGGGTCTCTGGGGGTCGACCCGACCCCTTCCTGGGGGGTCTCTGGGGGTCGACCCTGACCCTTCATGGGGGTCCTGGGGGTCGACCCTGACCCCTTCCTGGGGTCTCTGGGGGTCGACCCTGACCCCTTCAGGGGGTCTCTGGGGTCGACCCTGACCCCTTCATGGGGTCTCTGGGAGTCGTCCCTGACCCCTTCCTGGGGCACTCCCGATACAATGACAATTAATCCTGTTTAGAGTTTAATGAAGCTATAGCTCGGGCGTCTCGCCAGCGACCTCGCACAAATCTCCTATATAGATATAACCATATTTACCCTTTCAGTTTTTCATTTGACTCTGCAGTGTCTGATCTGTCTTGACGGTTTTCTAAATGTCTTCGTGGCTTTCTAGACGTCGTGACGGTTCTCTTAGTGTCCTCAAGGTTCTGTAAAGTCTTGAAGGTTTCTGGATGTCTAGACGTTCCCCTGAACGTCTAGACGGTTCCGTGAACGTCTAGACGGTTCTGTAAAATCTTGGCAATAGTGGCGGTGCGAGCGCACACGAAGAGACCTTTATACCGTGTGAACAAACACGGTTCCATGATCTACAAGGTGAAGGTACAGGTTTTGCGGGGACTAGTCATTCACTAAGAGTGAACTCCTGGGGTTGTCAACACCACCAAAATCACGACACCCATCGATATTCATCAAGAGGGCGACGTAGCGGTTGTTCTCCTCTATTCTCAGGATGAGGATCCCGAACACTGTTCTCTTCTACAAACCAGGTACGTCACCCATTACTGATGTGCCATCTGAGGCGCGTGCGGGCGTAATGACAGTATAACCTAGGCAGCTTGGAGCTAGCTGGCAGGCTACGAAAGCCCATCTTACAAGCGTAGGCACCCTGGCTACTACCGAGGCGAGCCCTAGCTAGCAGGCGAGCCCAAGAGAAGGAGCCCCTCTTCCACCGGTACAGCGCCTCAGTCGACGTTAACGGCTAACCTGTCACTCCACCAATACCCCTTCCCCAGGGGCCAGAGAGGTGCTGGCCAAGGAGGAGAGCGTCTAAGACTCCGCCTGGTTCATGAAGTGTGGACGAGACAGCAGCGCGAAGGGCAAGTACATCACGTGTACGTCCTGTGGAGACACGTTGAGAGGCTCTGCGACCTCGGCACCATCTTGGGAAGAACACGCCATTCAGCCATACAGTAACAGAAGCAAGTTCAAAGCCAGGTGGTGGGGCCACCGCTCTTTATAACTCCCGTCTCCGCCTCGTCTCCCCTCGTCTCCGCCCCGTCTCAGCCCCGTCTCAGCCCCGTCTCCCACTCCTAGCTCAAGTTTTTAGCATCCTCGTCCCATCCTTCCATATCCTCTTGCCAGCCCTATGATCTTCGGAAGGAAAGCACAACAACAACAATACTTGGCACATACAAGCAATACATCACATTCAACGAGAATAACCTAAACTTCATTCATAATCCATCACCTTCAGTTCTCAGTACTCTGCGAGTCTTTATTGTAAACCTAAACACACCCAATATAGAATGACTGGAACTGCCTGAGTCCTAATGACATAGGTCTTATGGTCTATCAATGAATCATAGAACATAGGAAGAACCTGTAGGACCGTTGACCTATATGAAGCAGCTCCTGTTTATAGCCACCCAAACGCCGTTCGTACGTCTGATCTACGCTGAACGATAATCTATTGATCCCACGTCTCTTATTACCTGCGGTAATTTGTTTCATAAATCAACAACCCCTATTTCCAAACCAGTATTACCCAAATCTGTTCTAAATCAATTAATACCCGTTCTTTAATGTCCTATTTTGTATTGATATACGGATAGCACGCATCACGAAAAGCGAGGCGGGGGGGGGGGGGCACGATAATTGAGGGGGAGAGTGTACGATCACCAGGAGAGGCTGTGGGTAGGTAGGAAGACCCAGGGGGGGGGGGGGAGAGAACGAGGGGCGGGTTGTGAGAGATGAGGGGTAGGGGGTGGGTTGCCAGGGGTGGGGTTGTGATAGACGAGGGGAGGGGGGAGGTTGTATTAATAATAATATTACATTGTCATTTGCTTTTACTACACTATTTTCTTGTGGTTGTGGGCGCAGGAAAATAAGTGTATTGAATAAAAGACAATCTGCATTTTGTCTTTATTTGCTCTATATTAAGTTGATATTGACTTTTATGCAATTTAAACACATACCCTGGAGAAGTATTATATAGCCACCAAGTACTTGTTCCAGTTGGCCACCAGGTCCTTGTTGTTCCAGTTGGCCACCAGGTCCTTGTTGTTCCAGTGGCCACCAGGTCCAGTTCAGGGTCCGTCATTAAAGCTCTTAACTAACATGTTGGATTCACGTTAAAATACTGATAGATATCGATCTTTCTGTTTCGCTGACGAAGGTCTGGATCCTGTTGGCTAGGGCAGGATACTTGCAGCGGAGTTCTGTCAGGATGAACTGGAAGCGTGTCCTCTGGCAAGGCTGGCACCCGGCGCACAGATCAGTGCCAGATTGGTTAGTGATGAAGTCTGCAGGAGGAAGGCAGAAACTCAGTGAGAAGGAGAACTCAGTAAGGCACGATAGGAGAGGGAGACATGCAATAGAATTGTCACCATAGTAAGAATTTCTCATCTCAAGAGATGCTTGAGATGAGAATAAGTAATCACGTCGCAGCATCATGATCTTGGGCATGGTAGTGGGGAAGGGGTGATTACAAGGGCGAGGGGGAATATGGATGCATTGCTAGACGTGAAATGGTTGACTTGAGAATTGTACAATCTTGTTTGAGAGATATTTTAAAGGTCTAGCGAAGCCTAGCAAGAAAAAGGAGTCTGCAGGGATCTCTTTAACAAGATCAGGTAAATATATATATAAGCCTGTCACCAAATCATATGCTATATAGAGAGATCGAGTTCAGTAAGACATTGAATATGTCCGATAATCTTAGTGTTTAAGGAAGATTAGAATGTTACTTTAACAGGAAGGGAAGACTAATATTAGTGAATGTGAGAGGTAAGAGAGCTTTACTAACCTGGGAGTGTATAGTGAGTCAAAGAGTGTATAACGTAGATAAATATGTTTCTAACGCCTCTTCCCCCCCCCACACACACACTTCTGTAATGTTTGTATCAATAATACAGACGGGGGGGGGGGGGGGAGTAGGGGGGGTTGTGAGGTAGTGTCACATGCTTTCATAAAGCTGTACTGGAGGGACTGTTATACACTTACACTGGAGCGACTTGCCGAGCTTGGTACAAGCCTTGTTCTCGATGATACAGTCAATGTGTTGAATGACATCGTTCTCGCTGGCCATAACGGTACGGATGTTGGCGGAGGACTCGTCGAGGAGGGGCAGGTAGAGGTCCTGCAGGCCGGGGCTGACGGAGCTCTTGGCCGCGGCCACCTCCTCCGGGGTACAGTCCAGAGAGTCAGCTTGGCCGTGGACGCCACACACGACCACCACCACTGACGCCAGCATCGTCCACCCGTTCATCCTGTCAACGGGGAAACTTTACGTTGATGATATTTGCTGGTGAAGAACACTATTGCTGGGTCTGTACTGCTTTAACGCGCGCAGACATGCACACAAATGAAACTTTGTCACCACAGAGTGTACTGTATAGTCGTGAGATGCAATGGTATTCCTTTTATATCATAGACAATTTATTTGTGACAATTTATATTTACATGTGACAATTTATTTACCATGCTAACATATAGCCCCACATATATTTCCTCTTTTCATCCAGATGGATTGGGCTAGAGATGTGTTCCACTACATACATAGTGGTGGGGTTAAGTTTTGGCCCCGAGTGGCGAGTTTATTGGGCAGCGCCACTCTGTGAGTGGACACACCGCTATAGTGACAGTATTGTGCAGCGCCACTCTGCCTGTGAGTGGATACACCGCTATAGTGACAGTATTGGGCAGCGCCACTCTGCCTGTGAGTGGATACACCGCTATAGTGACAGTATTGTGCAGCGTCACTCATCCTGTGAGTGGATACACCGCCAAAGTGACAGTATTGGGCAGCGCCCACTCATCCTGTGAGTGGACACACCGCCATAGTGACAGTATTGTGCAGCGTCACTCATCCTGTGAGTGGATACACCGCCATAGTGACAGTATTGGGCAGCGCCACTCATCCTGTGAATGGACACACCGCCATAGTGACCAGTATTGGGCAGCACCACTCATCTTGTGAGTGACCACACCGCCATAGCAGCATGTTCAACACTCCCCAATAGGAAGAAAACCCGCTGGGTTGTTCATCCTGTCACTTGTACCCAGACACAGCTGGGACTTTCTTAACTGTCTCAAGTGAACAGCTTATCAAACAAGAAGATTAAACGAGATGGGTTATTGAGCACTGGACCACAGAATATGACTGAAGTACTTTTGCAATGGAAAATATAAATTGTAACCAACATTTATATATGCACTAATTTATTATTTATGCACTAATTAAATTGCTTAGCTTAATGATAATTGGGGCTCAGTTCCAGAGCCCAATATGTGCCTCTGTAACCTTCCACTACCGCCCACAGGATGGGTATGGGGTCCACCACCACTCACAGGATGGGTATGGGGTCCACCACCACTCACAGGCTGGGTATGGGGTCCACCACCACTCACAGGATGGGTATGGGGTCCACCACCACTCACAGGATGGGCATGGGGTCCACCACCCACAGGATGGGTATGGGGTCCACCACCACTCACAGGATGGGTATGGGGTCCACCACCACTCACAGGATGGGCATGGGGTCCACCACCACCCACAGGATGGGTATGGGGTCCACCACCACTCACAGGATGGGTATGGGGTCCACCACCACCCACAGGATGGGTATGGGGTCCACCACCACCCACAGAATGGGTACGGGGTCCACCACCACTCACAGGATGGGTATGGGGTCCACCACCACTCACAGGATGGGTATGGGGTCCACCACCACTCACAGGATGGGCATGGGGTCCACCACCACCCACAGGATGGGTATGGGGTCCACCACCACTCACAGGATGGGTATGGGGTCCACCACCACTCACAGGATGGGCATGGGGTCCACCACCACCCACAGGATGGGTATGGGGTCCACCACCACTCACAGGATGGGTATGGGGTCCACCACCACTCACAGGATGGGCATGGGGTCCACCACCACCCACAGGATGGGTATGGGGTCCACCACCACTCACAGGATGGGTATGGGGTCCACCACCACCCACAGGATGGGTATGGGGTCCACCACCACTCACAGGATGGGTATGGGGTCCACCACCACTCACAGGATGGGCATGGGGTCCACCACCACCCACAGGATAGGTATGGGGTCCACCACCACTCACAGGATGGGTATGGGGTCCACCACCACTCACAGGATGGGCATGGGGTCCACCACCACCCACAGGATGGGTATGGGGTCCACCACCACTCACAGGATGGGTATGGGGTCCACCACCACTCACAGGATGGGTATGGGGTCCACCACCACCCACAGGATGGGTATGGGGTCCACCACCACTCACAGGATGGGCATGGGGTCCACCACCGCCCACAGGATGGGTATGGGGTCCACCACCACTCACAGGATGGGTATGGGGTCCACTACCGCCCACAGGATGGGTATGGGGTCCACCACCACTCACAGGATGGGCATGGGGTCCACCACCACCCACAGGATGGGTATGGGGTCCACCACCACTCACAGGATGGGTATGGGGTCCACCACCGCCCACAGGATGGGTATGGGGTCCACCACCACCCACAGGATGGGTATGGGGTCCACCACCACTCACAGGATGGGTATGGGGTCCACCACCACTCACAGGATGGGTATGGGGTCCACCACCACCCACAGGATGGGTATGGGGTCCACCACCACTCACCGGATGGGTATGGGGTCCACCACCACTCACAGGATGGGTATGGGGTCCACCACCACTCACAGGATGGGTATGGGGTCCACCACCACTCACAGGATGGGTATGGGGTCCACCACCACTCACAGGATGGGTATGGGGTCCACCACCACTCACAGGATGGGTATGGGGTCCACCACCACTCACAGGATGGGTATGGGGTCCACCACCACTCACAGGATGGGTATGGGGTCCACCACCACTCACAGGATGGGTATGGGGTCCACCACCACTCACCGGATGGGTATGGGGTCCACCACCACTCACAGGATGGGTATGGGGTCCACCACCACTCACAGGATGGGTATGGGGTCCACCACCACTCACAGGATGGGTATGGGGTCCACCACCACTCACCGGATGGGTATGGGGTCCACCACCACTCACAGGATGGGTATGGGGTCCACCACCACTCACAGGATGGGTATGGGGTCCACCACCACTCACAGGCTGGGTATGGGGTCCACCACCACTCACAGGATGGGTATGGGGTCCACCACCACTCACCGGATGGGTATGGGGTCCACCACCACTCACCGGATGGGTATGGGGTCCACCACCACTCACCGGATGGGTATGGGGTCCACCACCACTCACAGGATGGGTATGGGGTCCACCACCACTCACAGGATGGGTTTGGGGTCCACCACCACTCACAGGCTGGGTATGGGGTCCACCACCACTCACAAGATGGGTATGGGGTCCACCACCACTCACAGGATGGGTATGGGGTCCACCACCACTCACAGGATGGGTATGGTGTCCACCACCACTCACAGGATGGGTATGGGGTCCACCATCACTCACAGGATGGGTATGGGGCCCACCACCACTCATAGGATGGGTATGGGGCTCACCACCACTCACAGGATGGGTATGGTATGCATAATATATTAACTAAATTAACATTGAATGACCAGAATCCAGACATTCGGCAGATTGTACATCTTTTATTGTGCTACACGCACGTATTCACTTAGTTGTATTTTACGGGGGTTGAGCTTTGCTCTTTCGGCCCGCCTCTCAACTGTCAATCAACTGTTTACTAACTACACTAACTATTTTTTTTTTCACACCACACACACACACCCCAGGAAGCAGCCCGTGACAGCTGACTAACTCCCAGGTACCTATTTACTGCTAGGTAACAGGGTGTGTGTGTGTGTGTGTGTGTGTGTGTGTGTGTGTGTGTGTGTGTGGTGTGTGTGTGTGTGTGTGTGTGTGTGTGTGTGTGTGTGTGGTTTGTGCCATCAATATGCTTGTGTTTACTAACCACGTATCTTCACAAGTCCATTTGGGCCCATCAGTGATGGGGAGGGGCCACTACCTCAGCCCATCAGTGATGGGGAGGGGCCACAACCTCAGCCCATCAGTGATGGGGAGGGGCCACTACCTCAGCCCATCAGTGATGGGGAGGGGCCACAACCTCAGCCCATCAGTGATGGGGAGGGGCCACAACCTCAGCCATCAGTGATGGGGAGGGCCACAACCTCAGCCCATCAGTGATGGGGAGGGGCCACAACCTCAGCCATCAGTGATGGGAGGGGCCACACCTCAGCCCATCAGTGATGGGGAGGGGCCACAACCTCAGCCCATCAGTGATAGGAGGGGCCACAACCTCAGCCCATCAGTGATGGGGAGGGGCCACAACCTCAGCCCATCAGTGATGGGGAGGGGCCACAACCTCAGCCCATCAGTGATAGGGAGGGGCCACAACCTCAGCCCATCAGTGATGGGGAGGGCCACTACCTCAGCCCATCAGTGATGGGGAGGGGCCACAACCTCAGCCCATCAGTGATGGGGAGGGGCCACTACCTCAGCCCATCAGTGATGGGGAGGGGCCACTACCTCAGCCCATCAGTGATGGGGGAGGGGCCACTACCTCAGCCCATCAGTGATGGGAGGGGCCACTACCTCAGCCCATCAGTGATGGGGAGGGGCCACTACCTCAGCCCATCAGTGATGGGGAGGGGCCACAACCTCAGCCATCACCAATATTCACCTGACTACACTTACCTAAAGAGTGTTGGAAGTTTAAGACTGGAAATGTATTGATGAGGGACGCCGAGTGACGTGGTGGGAGTGTCCGGAGCTGAGGAGGAGTGTTGCACACAGCGAGGAACCTGTCAGTGAAGAGAGGCTGTTCCCCACGTGTATTTATACCTGTCTGGTACAGGCCGCCAGCTGCAACTGGTCGCCCAGTGATGGCAAACCGGTCCGCTGTTTTGTGCATGCAAGCACTCACACGCACACGCGCGCGCACACACACATACACACACACTCGCACACACAGGCAATGATGTGGTGGAGACTGACTCCATACACAGTTTCAAATGTATATATGATAGAGCCCAATAAGCTCAGGAACCTGTACACCAGTTGATTGACAGTTGAGAGGCGGGACCAAAGAGCCGTTGGGTTCGAACCCTCTGTAGAGGGGGCCGGGTAATACGAACACCGTTGACGTGGTGTGGGGGTGGAGTCGTACACGAACACGGTGATAGATGGGTGGTGTGTGTGGGGGTAGATGGGGGGGGGGGGGTATATGTGGGGGTGGACGGGGTTAGTATTTGCAACTCCTCCTTGTCGCTTACCCCCACCGCTTCCCCCATCCCTGTAGGCGTGGGTAAATCCTAGCTTCCTGTCCTAACAATCCGGTTCAAGCGTCGCTTGTGCAGACTACACATCTCGATTCTCAAGCAACCACTTCTTACGGAAACACATTTTTGCAAACCATCAGCAGACAGTCCAGTGACCATGAGCTCGAGGTCTGCGTGAACTATGCGGCTCTCTTCTGCGAGAACAATGGTAGACTAAATTGTCTTGTGTTCAATATACACATAGCTTCCTAGCGTTCCAAGCAGTCACGGGGTAAACAGGAACGCGTTGTAGCCAGCGCCTTCCAGACGAGGCTGGAACTTGCGCCTCCTTCCAGACGAAGCTGGAACCTGCGCCTCCTTCCAGACGAAGCTGGAACCTGCGCATTCTTCCAGACGAAGCTGGAACCTGCGCCTCCTTCCAGACGAAGCTGGAACCTGCGCATTCTTCCAGACGAAGCTGAAACCTGCGCCTCCTCCAGACGAGGCTGGAACCTGCGCATCCTTCCAGACGAAGCTGGAACCTGCCCTCCTTCCAGACGAAGCTGGAACCTGCGCATCCTTCCAGACGAGGCTGGAACCTGCGCCTTCTTCAAGACGAAGCTGGAACCTGCGCTCTCCTTCCAGACGAAGCTGGAACCTGCGCATTCTTCAAGACGAAGCTGGAACCTGCACATCCTTCCAGACGAAGCTGAACCTGCGCCTCCTTCCAGACGAG
>WNGS01163947.1:22566489-22586716 GCA_020271785.1 Procambarus virginalis | reverse complement strand
AACTTTAGTACATGTTGAGCACACGTGATCGACGTCGGTGCTAGGCCAGTACAGGACGGAGCTCGTGGCAGCCGTAGAGTGTGGGATCTACAGGCAGTTCCTCCAGACCCAACATATCCATGAGGCCCTCCACCACCTCCAGCACCTCGGATCTCTTGGTCCTCTTCGCCGCAGGGAGCCTCATGCTCCTATCACTGTGACTCTGCTCGCTGCTGCTGCTACCCACACTGCCAGAGAGGGTGCTGTAGGTGTTTCCACGCCTCCGTCGACTGGTCCTGTGTTCTTCCATGTCGACATAATCATCGACGTTGAAATCCAGGTTTTGGCGCCAGCCGGTAGGGTGGGGTCTAGTGTGGGGATCGCTACTGTAGGACTCACGCAGCTCTCTCTGTGCGTCGGTCTTCCTGACGGAGTCATTCCAAAGAATCCTGCTGAATAAGTGACTAGGGCCAGCACTGAGAGCTCGGACGTCCTGCCTACCACGTCTCGCTGCTCGCTCCGTGGGCTCCGTGGTGATGGCCGAAGTGGATTCCTGTCGTGGGTGTTAGTCGTGTGAAGACTCGTGGATCCTTGGCTGGAGAGTCCTTCCGCTAATGGCTCGCCCGACGGCCCGTCCGATAATTCCTGCAGTACTCGTCTGCTTCTTTTACCGAACCTCATGGGTCGTCTGGGGAAGGAGAGGCAACAGTATTAATCGTGCATATTTGAACATAATAAGAGAGGAAACTTCGAAAGGTCTATGCAAGGTTTCATGCAACCTCTTTCGACCCTACCACACCTACTCAAATATTTGTCTCGCCTTCACTTGAAATTATCCAGGTGACCCCCCCCCCCATCTTCCCACGTGTGTTATGTTACTTGGCAATATATTAAATAAATCTACAGCCTTATTTTCAAGCCAAGAAGTCACCAGGACAATATATCTTCCAGCCATTTGTATATCTCAATCATGCACCATCTTGTTCTTCGCTTCTCAAAATAATATTAATTAAACTTTTAGAATGTCTTCCAAGGGAAATTCCAAATGTCTGGAGCTGACTTTGTTATCCCTCTCTGCACACGTTCAAGAGAACTGCATAATAAGCCGGAGTAGACTATGAGAGGAAGGAAAATGTTTGAGTCATTAAAATAAATAGATGTTAGTAAACAAAACCCGATGCCTATCACCGCAGGCACATGCCAACAGAACAACAACAGCGGTGTGTGCAAAACTGTCGAACATTCCTGTATCCTTCAGCCACCTCGACTAGGAAGATTTCAAGACATTGTATAGAACTTGTGGTAGAATGTGTAGTCTAAGTGAGCGTTCCTCACCTCAATAAATGAAGAGAAAGTGCAATGGTTAGGAACATGACTGGTCCCTGCACCCAGAAGAGTAAGCAACGAAGAAACATCACTTTGCTGGAAAATTGAACTATAAATAGGGACATGATTACTATATATAATATTTCTAGAGTCATTAGCAAAGTGGATATAACCAAACTTGTGAAGATGAACAGCGACAGGACAAGAAAACATGGATAGAAACAAGAAATTCAGATGGCCCAGCAGGATGCTGGAAATCAAATCTTCAGTAAATGAGTAGTGAATTTGGGGTGAGTTGAAAGAAGTTGAAGGAGGAGGTAACTGAAGGTTATTCCATCCATGGCCTCAAGGATGGAGGCCATACTTCAATCCAAATATGACAAAAAAGCACTATCGACACAACCATCAGCCGAAATGCGGCTGAAAGATGAGACTCTGGGAGCTAGACTCTGGGTCTCAACCTCACCATGCGGGCACACGGATATAAGAACAAAGTCACACACGTGAAACATAGACCTAATATGTATGGGTATAAAAAGGGATCAGAAATTGATCAACACCTACATGATTAATTAATATAATTCATATTACCAAGTCCTACAGTATTGCTGCAAATCGCATCCAAAGTCGATGTCGACTTGGATGGGTCGATGATGTCTGACGTGAAGACACGGGCAGATTGGTCAGTGCCAGGCGCCCACGGGTCGCCTTCCACACACTTGTGAGTGACACGGCCATCAGACACGTGTCATATGACCCCATATGACCTTTGATTACAGCTGCTGACCTCACATGACCTTCGACAACAAGTACTGACCTCACGTGTTCTGACTGACCCACTGACCTCCTGATACAGCGGCTACAGTGGAGGTCGAGGTCAGGAAAGGAGCAGATAACGTCGCAGCGAAGCGCTTGCACGTCACACTGGCTGTGATTGGCCAGGACGCGGCCAATGCCCGCCCAGCACGCCCACGCCAGCACCAAGACCACGCCCGCGCGTCCCACCTGCAGGGAAGAAGGTCAAGTGATTACCAGAAGACACAGTTGTTGTTCTGCTTTAAGATTCAGCTACTGGGAACAAAAAGTTGCAAGTAGCACGAGCTATGGTGAGCCCGTAGTGGACTTACCTGGCACAGGAGCGGGGCAAGTAGCACGGGCTATGGTGAGCCCGTAGTGGACTTACCTGGCACAGGAGCGGGGCAAGTAGCACGGGCTATGGTGAGCCCGTAGTGGACTTACCTGGCACAGGAGCGGGGCAAGTAGCACGGGCTATGGTGAGCCCGTAGTGGACTTACCTGGCACAGGAGCGGGGCAGTGAGAGAGACACAGTTAAACACAAGTGACTATATACCACTTGGGAGAGATATGAGGACGGAGTCAGGGAACGGTGCTTAACTACTTGGGACCATCGGGGATCGAACGCCGACCCTGTAAGAAGTGAGGTTGTCACTATACCGACCAGTCCAAGTAGGGGGAAATAGTAAGGAGCCGATACAGAAATAGTCAGATATACATACATACATAGAGATACATAGTGCATAGATATACATACATAGACAAAGATACATGGTACACATATATACATATACATAGACATACATAGTACACAGACACAAAGAGATTGCCAATTTCGACTAATGTGACTTAACTCATTATCGGCATGAATCAGGGGCTTTAACCTCTGGTGTCACAACACACCACCCAGTGTGTCACTTTTGGCAACGTTTCTTTGCACCTGGTGCCTCTGCTCACCTAGGAATAAACTGAGGCCAGATTCACGAAGCAGTTACGCAAGTGCTTACGAGCCTGTACATCTTTCCTCAATCTTTGGCGGCTTTGTTTACAATTATTAAACAGTTAATGAGCTCCGAAGCACCAGGAGGCTGTCTATAACAATAACAACAGTTGACTGGCAAGTTTTCATGTTTGTAAACTGTTTAATAAATGTAACCAAAGCCGTCAAAGATTGAGGAAAGATGTATACATTCGTAAGTACTTGCGTAACTACTTCGTGAATCTGACCCCTAAAACCTGGGAGTTAGACAACTGTTGTGGGCTGGGTCCTGAGCAAGGTCATCAGTAGTTGACCTAACGAGGACTCTCGTTAACCTATCAGGTCATCTGTCCCCGGCTACAGGACAACGAAGCAAGCACACTGTGTGTAGCTCCCGCCTCAGGAAGCACAAAGCAAAGATTGAGGAAGTACAGAGATCTGCTGAACTACGGGGCCACTGGTAGAAAGGAGAAGAGGGACATGTTTCAGACATACGCAATACACATCAAGTATTTAATATGTTGACCAGACCACACACTAGAAGGTGAAGGGACGACGACGTTTCGGTCCGTCCTGGACCATTCTCAAGTCGATTGTGACCATTCTCACAATCGACTTGAGAATGGTCCAGGACGGACCGAAACGTCGTCGTCCCTTCACCTTCTAGTGTGTGGTCTGGTCAACATACTTTAGCCACGTTATTGTGACTCATCGCCTGCACAAGTATTTCCTAGTATACCCCACCTAAGAGTTTCAAAAGATAAAGAGCGGACCGAGAGGAAAAAGAAACCTGGACTTAAAGCCAGATGTATGTATGCTGAAACATTTATTTCGACCGTTCAATGCTTGCAGTCACTGTCGGAGGCAATATAAATATCCGTCTATTCCCCGCGCTACCTGAAGACCCCATAAACACGTGACCGTCTCCAGCGAAGCCAATTAGAGAGCATCAAGCGAACTCAGTCCAGCTACCAAAAGGCACCTTAAGCTCAGCGTCCAGTCAAGCTGTGCCCCTCGCCCCAGGCTCCCACCACACATTATGTCAACAGTCCACAACACGGGACATTTGATCCTCGGGTATTTGAATGCTATTTTCAACCCATCTTCGACGCGTCGGGTCGAAAATCCCTAGCAATCCGATGACGCCTTTGATGCGTAAGTGAGGGAAGGAAACTGTGAATTGTTAGCTATCATCTTCTCACTATGCGGACCTCTGCAAGAATGATCTAACAAGTGGTTGATAGAGTTCAACTCCACCAAATGCAGTATGTTGAAGACGGGTATTGGGCACAGGAGGCCGGACGCAAGACGGGCGCTGGGAACAGGAGGCTGGGCACAAAACGGGCGCTGGGAACAGGAGGCTGGACACAAAACGGGCGCTGGGAACAGGAGGCTGGGCACAAAACGGGCGCTGGGAACAGGAGGCTGGACACAAAACGGGCGCTAGGAACAGGAGGCTGGACACAAAACGGGCGCTAGGAACAGGAGGCTGGACACAAAACGGGCGCTGGGAACAGGAGGCTGGACACAAAACGGGCGCTGGGAACAGGAGGCTGGGCACAAAACGGGCGCTGGGAACAGGAGGCTGGACACAAAACGGACGCTAGGAACAGGAGGCTGGACACAAAACGGACGCTAGGAACAGGAGGCTGCACACAAAACGGGCGCTAGGAACAGGAGGCTGGACACAAAACGGGCGCTGGGAACAGGAGGCTGGACACAAAACGGACGCTAGGAACAGGAGGCTGGACACAAAACGGGCGCTGGGAACAGGAGGCTGGACACAAAACGGGCGCTGGGAACAGGAGGCTGCACACAAAACGGGCGCTGGGAACAGGAGGCTGGACACAAAACGGGCGCTGGGAACAGGAGGCTGGACACAAAACGGGCGCTGGGAACAGGAGGCTGGACACAAAACGGGCGCTGGGAACAGGAGGCTGGACACAAAACGGGCGCTGGGAACAGGAGGCTGGACACAAAACGGGCGCTGGGAACAGGAGGCTGGACACAAAACGGGCGCTAGGAACAGGAGGCTGGACACAAAACGGGCGCTGGGAACAGGAGGCTGGACACAAAACGGGCGCTGGGAACAGGAGGCTGGGCACAAAACGAGTGTTTGGAACAAGTCTCCGTGGCGTAATGGTTAAGACGCTCGCCTGGCGTTTCGCGAGCGTTTGTCCTGGGTTCGTATCCTGGCCGGGGAGGATTGACGAGGCGCTAACCCTTAACTGTAGCCTCTGTTCGCCCAGCAGTGATTAGGTACCTGATAGTTAAACGATTGGCGGGTCGTATTCCAGGGTAAACAATGTGGGTAAGGCTTACCATGAGCTATGGGAAATGAACGCTGTCAGTTCCCTGAAGTTCCCTCAGTTCTCAGGACAATCAATATACTCATTCATATATTTACATCAACTGAAGTAGAGGCCTTTATATTGCGACGGGTTAAGTTGCACACATATTGACCAGACCACACACTAGAAGGTGAAGAATCGACTTGAGAATGGTCCAGGACGGACCGAAACGTCGTCGTCTCTTCACCTTCTAGTGTATGGTCTGGTCAACATACTTTAGCCACGTTATTGTGACTCATTGCTTGCACACATAAACTTAGCAACATCAGCAGTATATGCAACCTTGGTACGTCAGGACTCTCAACAAGGGATCACTTACAACGCTATGCACCACCTATGTCAGACCAGTGCTGGGGAAGTGTGCAGGAGTGAGCACCACCAGGATACATTAAAAAACTGAACCTCGCGTGACTACAAGTACTGAGTATGACGTTACTAGAGGGAAGAAAGAGGCGGAGACATGATCACAGCATACACATTACTCCAGGTAATATGCCAGGTAGATAGACTGACGCAGGATTGAGAGACGCAAGAGAGTACCCACATGCAGTCAGCGAGTGAAGTGAACCAGGACCAGAGGTAGTAGAAGCCACCTCCACTTGCAGCTGTATAAACATGTCATAAAACAATAGACACAGACCGCTCCTGTGACAGGTAAGTTACGGGATCACCATAGCCCGTGCTACTTGCCCCGCTCCTGTGACAGGTAAGTTATGGGCTCACCATAGCCCGTGCTACTTGCCCCGCTCCTGTGACAGGTAAGTTACAGGCTCACCATAGCCCGTGCTACTTGCCCCGCTCCTGTGACAGGTAAGTTACGGGCTCACCATAGCCCGTGCTACTTGCCCCGCTCCTGTGACAGGTAAGTTACGGGCTCGCCATAGCCCGTGCTACTTGCCCCGCTCCTGTGTCAGGTAAGTTACGGGCTCGCCATAGCCCGTGCTACTTGCCCCGCTCCTGTGTCAGGTAAGTTACGGGCTCACCATAGCCCGTGCTTCTTGCCCCGCTCCAGTGCCAGGTAAGTTACGGGATCACCATAGCGTCTACTTGCCCCGCTCTTGTGCCAGGTAAGTTACGGGATCACCATAGACCGTGCTACTTGCCCCGCTCCTGTGCCAGGTAAGTTACGGGATCACCATAGCCCGTGCTACTTGCCCCGCTCCTGTGCCAGGTAAGTTACGGGATCACCATAGCCCGTGCTACTTGGAACTTGTTCCCAGTAGCTGAATCTATAACAAGAATGTCATAAAGCAATAGACAATAGAGGTGTGATTATATCAGTTAAGAGGCCGGGCCCGAGAGCTAAACCTCACCCCATTATAGTCAGTGATCAGCGCAGTTAAGATCACAGCCGAAAAGTCCCAGGTTTGATTACCTTGCGGTTACCTTGACATGATTTCGGGGCTTAGCTACCCCACGGCCCGGTCCTCGACCAGGCCTCTAGAGCCAGGCCGGTAGGCCAGAGCGTCTGGACAACCTTTCCTTGCACCTGATGCCTATATGTTCTCCTAGGAGTAAATAGGTACCCGAGAGCTAGACAACTGTTGTGGGTTGCACACAACTTGTTAGACAACTGGTAGAAAGGAGGAGAGGGGACATGATCGAGATATAGGCAATACTCAGGGTAATCAGCGAGAGACAATGCTGAGGTTGTGCAGCAGCGTCACGCAGGATCTGAGGACATGTGCAATAAACCAAGAGGTCAGGAGTCATTACATTAGATTACGCATCATATAGTTCGAAAGGCAGAGCCCATGAGCTGAAGTTCGGCCTTGTAAACTCAGCCATAGAAGCACCGTTAGGTAAGAACACACTCAAAATAGAAAATTTAATTGAATAAAACAGAAATAAAATGCTTGTCTCTTTCTGCAGGTTTCAAAGAGTCGATGAAAAAAGTGAGTCAATCCCCCCCCCTTCTCCTCCTCCCCATCCCCTGAGGGGGGGAGGTCAGAGACCCCCCCCCTCCCCATGGAAAGAGGGAGGGGGGGAGGGGGGACCTGTTAACCACTCATTCGCACTCTTCTCACGTATTATAATTAGCAGACCCGCCAGTGGGAGGGAGAGGGAGAGGGAGAGAGAGAGAGAGGGAGGGAGAGAGAGGGAGGGAGGGAGAGAAAACACCTACTTAGCAGTGGTAGTTTTAAAACATTTCTCGTCAGCAGCTGAGCTCTGCCACTTTTAATTCTAATGTTCTTCAATAGCAACGCTTTATAATTGCCTTAGACATTCCGTATATAAATGCTCTAATTTTAAAATATATTATTAACATGTATCGTGTGTATATATGACCCAGAACAGAGCAACAATAAGGAATAGAGCGAGGAGTCTTTAGATTAAGATTTTTTGATTCAGGTAAAGGTATATACATTGAGTTACATACATATGTTGGATTTAAAGATAGAGATAGTACATACAATACCTAAAGCTACTAGTATGTATATTGGGAAAGCATCTTCACCACACCATCCACGGCACTCGGCGACACATTCACCATCACCGGTTTACTAAATAAATACTTTGTAGATGAAGTAAGACGACACATTGGGAGACATCTCCCGTCACGCAGGGTGCAGTCGCGCCTCCACAGATCTCCAGTATCATCTCTTGATGATGGAAATGGCTCAAAAGGGCCACCACTTACGGGCTATTCATGCCCGTGCCACCTCTTGGGTGGCTTAATCTTCATTAATCAAGCCGTCGTATGTAATATTTGGTCAGGCTCTTACTGGCACTCTTCGCACGGGAGACATCTCCTGTCCACGAGGCTAACCATAGCCCGTGCTTCTTGCCCCGCTCCTGTGCCAGGTAAGTTACGGGCTCACCATAGCCTGTGCTACTTGGATTTTGTTCCAAGTAGCTGAATCTATAACAACATGGCACTCTTACTGGCGTGTGAAGTGGTCCGAGTCTTCATCTCACAGGTCTCGTGGGTTCCAAGCCTCACCTATAAACTGTACCGCTCTACACGGTTCATAGGAATCAATATTTGCGCGGAATTTTCATAAGTGTAAGTCATTTTTGTAAGCTTATATTGATGTATCTTGTAAATGGTGTAAACATAATCACTTGTAGTACTTTTGACAGATTTTGATTTCAACCTCAGTGAAAATTCAAAATCTGTTCAAATTGGCTTTTTTGAAGTTGTGTTCATCCCGACGACATAATATTCCATTGTGTTACCAAACACTTACTGCACACTCCATATACTTTCAGCCAGATTTTTTTTATTTTCAAGGATATTCCTGCGCGGGCCCTAAGCCTCTTGCTGGCCCACTGGGCGGGCCCTAAGCCTCTGGCTGGCTCACTGGGCGGGCCCTAAGCCTCTGGCTGGCCCACTGGGCGGGCCCTAAGCCTCTGGCTGGCCCACTGAGCGGGCCCTAAGCCTCTGGCTGGCTCACTGGGCGGGCCCTAAGCCTCTGGCTGGCTCACTGGGCGGGCCCTAAGCCTCTGGCTGGCCCACTGAGCGGGCCCTAAGCCTCTGGCTGGCTCACTGGGCGGGCCCTAAGCCTCTGGCTGGCCCACTGGGCGGGCCCTAAGCCTCTGGCTGGCCCACTGGGCGGGCCCCTAAGCCTCTGGCTGGCCCACTGGGCGGGCCCTAAGCCTCTGGCTGGCCCACTGGGCGGGGCCCTAAGCCTCTGGCTGGCCCACTGAGCGGGCCCTAAGCCTCTGGCTGGCCCACTGGGCGGGTCCTAAGCCTCTGGTTGGCCCACTGGGCAGTTATCTCATTAAAGTGAGTCAATCTAAGGCCCTAAGCCTCTGGCTGGCTCACTGGGCGGGCCCTAAGCCTCTGGCTGGCCCACTGGGCGGGCCCTAAGCCTCTGGCTGGCTCACTGGGCGGGCCCTAAGCCTCTGGCTGGCCCACTGAGCGGGCCCTAAGCCTCTGGCTGGCCCACTGGGCGGGCCCTAAGCCTCTGGCTGGCCCACTGGGCGGGCCCTAAGCCTCTGGCTGGCCCACTGGGCGGGCCCTAAGCCTCTGGCTGGCCCACTGGGCGGGGCCCTAAGCCTCTGGCTGGCCCACTGAGCGGGCCCTAAGCCTCTGGTTGGCCCACTGGGCGGGTCCTAAGCCTCTGGTTGGCCCACTGGGCAGTTATCTCATTAAAGTGAGTCAATCTAAGGCCCTAAGCCTCTGGCTGGCCCACTGGGCGGGCCCTAAGCCTCTGGCTGGCCCACTGGGCGGGCCCTAAGCCTCTGGCTGGCCCACTAAGTGTTGCTTGTTTCTGTTTTACTTGGGCGGAGTATGAGTATTTATGACTCGTATGGTCGCTTCAGTAAGATTATACCCCATGTGTGTTTAACAACTTCTTCTGCTCTGTTGAATCTTAGTTTAAATCTTAATGGTTTGTAACTGTGCACTGTGTTAGAAAATTTTTCCAGTGGTGTGTCGGGTATTTCTCCACACTGCTGACGTTTCCTCTCATCTACTGGAACCTGTAAGCCTATTTCCCATGAACATTTGTATCCAAGCCTGATGCAATGTAAGTGTACTTCTGTTGTTCTACTGCTAACAACCAGCTGACACCTTCACTACCAACAAACTCACCCAACTATCAACAGCCAGCTGACACCCTCACTACCAACAAACTCACCCAACTATCAACAGCCAGCTGACACCCTCACTACCAACAAACTCAGCCAACTCTCAACAGCCAGCTGACACCCTCACTACCAACAAACTCAGCCAACTCTCAACAGCCAGCTGACACCCCTCACTACCAACAAACTCAGCCAACTATCAACAGCCAGCTGACACCCTCACTACCAGTAAACTCAGCCAGCTGACACGGGGTTCCACTCTGCCATCTTCCAGACCAAGACGGACCATCCAGCACACTGCCCCAGCCATCACTGGTACACAGCAGGTGGTAAGCTGTGGTGGACCTATTGACCCACGCCACACCTCGCTAGGTCCTCTGTTGCTCCAGCTAAACTGTATTCACTTCTACCTCGCCTTTGACAATGTTGACAAGACCAGTGAAACGCTTCTCTTAGCGTCAGGCCATAATAAAACCGTAAAATGAACTTTGGAGAGTTAATGTTTCAACTTCTTTCAAGTGATGACGAGCATAAGAAATATAAAGAAGATTCGTGCTAGAATTATTGGTCTCACCTTTTCTGTCATATTCAATAGCACAAGTCTACAAGAAAGACTTCTACGAATATCTCATCCCTTTGTGTGTAGTTTACCTCAATAAACTTATTTCAATTTCTACCAATATATACGAAGTCTAGAAAAAGCTTGAGGAACGCAGACATACTTGATTCTCCAACCGGCTCTAGATTACAAATTATAGAAGGAAAAAAATCATGGAAATCATCATGGAAAAAAACTGACAGCATAAACACACAAAACACCGCCTCGCCTCTAGTCCCGAGACCTTGGCAGGTGACGTCGCAACAGAGTAAACTCCGCCCCTCGCCTGACACCTCTGCTTGACTCACCTCACCTCCACCTCATAAGGCCAGATATATATCTTTCTTACAAGTTACAGCTCCCGGGGCACACACAGCACCGTTCCTGTGCCAGATAAGTCCACTACGGGCTCACCATAGCCTGTGCTACCTGCCCCGCTCCTGTGCCAGGTAAGTCTACAATGGGCTCACCATAGCGCGTGCTACTTGGACATTTCGTTCCAAGTAGCTGAATCTAAAACAAAATCCCTTATCGTACACGTTACACACCATTTTCGGAGCTATAAGCAAAATCCGGAATGGATTTTTAAGTAAATTTATTAATTTAGCAGTCTCCGTGGTGTAGTGGTAAGACACTCGCCTGGCGTTCCGCGAGCGCTATGTCATGGGTTCGTATCCTGGCCGGGGAGGATTTACTGGGCGCAAATCCTTAACTGTAGCCTCTGTTTAACGCAACAGTAAAATGTGTACTTGGTTGTAACAACGATTCTTCGCGGCAGGGGATCGTATTCCAGGGACCTGCCCGAAACGCTACGCGTACTAGTGGCTGTACAAGAATGTAACAACTCTTGTATATATCTCAAAAATTATTGTTTCAATATTACATAACATTAAAGCAAATAGTTGTCCATAATTAATTAATTATTAAATTTAACATTAATATGATAAGTAGTAAAAAAACATAAATCGTATGGAAACACATAACGTTGAATAACTGAATGATAAATGTAAATGAGAACAAACTTCGTGAATGAGGTTAGGCTTGAAGAATAAAATAAGAATTGCCAATTAGTTGTCCAATGTTGTTGTTGTTAAAGATTCGCTACCTGGAACAAGAAGTTCTAAGTAACACGGGCTATGGCGAGCCCGTAGTGGATGTTATATAGTTGTCCAATAGCAGACGCATTGGAATAGTCAGATATATAAGAGAATAACGGAAGGGTGTGGGCCCACGGGAGACATCTCCTGTCCACGAGGCTAACCATAGTCCGTGCTTCTTGCCCAGCTCCTGTGCCAGGTAAGTTACGGGCTCACCATAGCCCGTGCTACTTGGAACTTGTTCCGAGTAGCTGAATCTATAACAACAACGGTGTGGGCCCAGCTAAGGAAGTGGAGATTTGAAGTAAGTGAAGACCAGAAGAGACATAATAGTAAGGATGGGGTACACGAAGGGGAGTTCCGGTGGAGCCCCCCGCCCCACTCTTGGCTAATGAAAATGGAAAAACCGGAGAGGGTTAGTGGTGGGCCTTTGGCAGGCTTCGTGGCCCACAGCTGCGCATTACGTTGTGTAATGCGCAGCTGTCGAACTGCGAGTCCAAGCCTGGCAGTTGTTGTTGTGTTAGTTTCAGCTACTTAGAACAAAAGTTCCAAAGTAGCACGGCCTATGGTGAGCCCGTAGTGGACTTACCTGGCACAGGAGCGGGGCTGTAACTTTTTTCTGGCCTGGCAGACTGGAAGCCTCTTAAGTACCCCACCCAGGCAGGTGAGGCTGAACCCCCCCCCCCACATAGGAGGGGGGTTGATCAGATCCTTCATTTTGCTCTTCGAAAATCCCACGTCTGCGACAGGTGTTATATCTCACCTCAAGCCTGTACATCAAACATCAAACCTGCACTTACGAACTTGTCCATCTTTTCTCAGTATTTGGCGGCTTTGTTTACAACTATTAAATATTTAATGAGCTCCGAAGCACCAAGAGGCTGTTTATAACAATAACAACAGTTGATTGGGAAGTTTTTATGCTTGTAAACGGTTTAATAAATGTAACCAAAGCCGTCAAAGATTGAGGAAAGATGTACACGTTCGTAAGTACTTGCGTAACTGCTTCGTGAATCTGGCCCGCATTATACACACCAAGTGATATTAAGCCGCGAAATCAACTCAAGATAAGAGGGGGAGGTGGGTGGGGGGGGTATACAGGTTGGGTCAGTAGATCTGGTGCTGGGAGGAAGTTCTCTCTCTTGGTCTAGTGGAAGTTAAGGTTCCTTAACTAAGTAAGTACACCTTAACTACCAGTAGACCAACCTCCACTGTACCAACTACCACAAGCTGTTGGCAGTTGAATGAGAATGCTTGACATGTAGTACTTCGGCACTGAATATTATTTTTCCTTTTTCAAATTAACAAAATATACTGAACCTTCATTTAAACTATCACAAATAAATAGTCATTAATATTCAAACATGTAACACAGTGTATATAGTTCTCTACCCACAATCCCCTAGCCTACAGAATACAATTATAAATATACATAACAGCACAGAGGAGGTCATTTGACAGCTCTCGTGTGTTTATAGCTACCTTTATTCATCATTCCCCGAGGGCATGAAGCAATATATTCCGGCATTTGTTTATAAACACGAGATTATAGTAATGCTGGTATCAAAGCCTAGTGTTTGGGGGAGGGGGGTGAGGTGTGGGACGGGGGTTAGGGGTGAGGTGGGAAGGGGTGATGGATTGAGGGGCGGAAAGGAAGGTAGTGATAAATAAAGTCTAATTTATTACAAATTAACGTTGAATGTCATTATAAAGCCTGAAGGCTTAAAATATCTTGGCCTAATCCACCCCTCCCCCCTCCTCCATATATGGAGTTACCCTCCACGAAGGGTGGGCTCAGGCAAGGGAATGATTCCCCACCCCAAATGTGGAGTGGTGAACACACTTGAACAAGCTGCAGAGATGGCCGGAGGAATTTTTGTTCTATTATTATTTTTTACCACAGACGTGGCCACACATTTACAATGCTAACCAACATATATACATTTTCTTCTGCCCTCCATGGACAGAGTTAGAGATGTGTTAAACATATAGTTCAGGGATTTATTGAACAATCAACCACAGAAGGTGGTTCGGTACTTTTAAAATGCTAAGCTAACCTACATACGGAAATACATAGATACACAGATTTACGTATGCCCTACATAAAGTGTTCGAAGTGTCATTAATGTGCATTTACAAAGGTGAAATGCAATTCTGATCAGCTTCCATATGTACTTTATACACATACATATACATACACACACATGTATACGTACATATACATATATACATGCATATATACACACACATGCATTCACATACATTTGTCTCTTTTACTCTGACAGGGTGAGATAGCTGACAGAGAAACTAGTGTGCAATTAAGCACTTAATCACTGAAGCTGATTAAGGTGCTTTTTACAAGCTCAGGTTATATAGTTATATCACATACATACATTGTATAATTGATACGTTACATGGTCAATCTTGGGTACAAGTCCAATATATCATCAAGTGTTCCAGGAGGAATGGCTACTGTAGCTCAACACGAGCAAGTGTAAAGAGATGGCAGTGGGAACAGGAGACCAAAGGGACAGTACACAATGAAGAGAAACGATCAGCCTGTAAGAGACATGCAGATAATTCAACAAAAAATTAAGTCTTGGTGCAAAAAAAAAGAATTTTGCCCCAAGACTGTAATTTTTTGTTGAATTATCTGCATGTCTCTTGCAAATTGTCTATACAGTATACCTCGGTCATAAAAGTATTTGTGTACGTCTGGTACCATACTACTTGTGGAAAGGAGGAAATGTAGATGTTTATCTCTCAGGATGTTTGGTAATATGTTTATTGTTTGTGATGTGTTTATATGTATGTATTAACACGATGTACTGAACGGTGTGAGAATAGCATGAGCTACCTCATCCCTTTGTGTGTATTTTACCTCAATAAACTTATTTCAATTTCAATTTCAATTTCAATCTGCTTGTAACGACTCGAGAAAGAGACCTGGGAGTGGACGTAACACCAAATCTAACTCCGGAGGTTCATATAAATAGGATAACGACAGCAGCGTACTCTACGTTAGCAAAAGTTCGAACGTCATTCAGAAACGTAAGTAAGGAGGCATTTAAAACGCTTTACTCCACCTACATGAGACCAGTCTTAGAGTATGCAGCCCCATCATGGAGCCCCCACCTGAAGAAACGCACATGGAAACTAGAACAGGTTCAGAAGTTTGCGACTAGGCTCGTCCCAGAAATTGCGAAGGATGGGGTATGGAAACAGACTGAAGAAACTAAACCTGAAGACGCTAGAAAAAATGAGAGAGGAGAGACGTGATAAGAGACGTATAAAATACTTAGGGATGATTGACAGCGTGGAAATAGAGGAAATATTCACAATGAATACCAATAGAACAATGGGTCATGGGTGGAAGCTTGAATTCAGGTAAGTCATAATATTAGAAAGTTTCCATTTAGCGTAAGAGTAATGGGAAAATGGAATGAACTACATGAACAGTTTGAAGAGGGAAAACTCTATTCATATTTGTAAACTTAGTTATCATAGAGAAATAGGCCAAGAGTTAATGGTTTAGACAATCAGCGACGATAGAGGCGGGGTCCAAGAGATAATAGCTAGATTTTGCAGGCACAAATAGTAAATACACCACGGCTGAGTGGACAACGCTTGGGAGTAATAGTCCTAAGGATCCGGGTTCGATTCCCGGTCGACAAATGGGCAGAGTTTCTTCCACCTGAAGCTGTTCACCTAGCAGTACGCAGGTACCTGGGAGTTAGACAGCTGCTGAGGGCTGCATCCTGGGATATGTGTGTGTATGTTAGAGAAAAATATATTTTTTTTATCTATCATAAGCAAATATAAGTATGCTTATGATAGATAAAACAAAAACAGGTCGAAAGTCAATACATTAGACAACCGACGGTTAGAAAGGCGGGGTCCAGGAGCTAACAGCTCGATCCTGCAGGCACAAACAGTAAATACACACACACACATACACAATCATTTCAAACATGGCAATAACCATGAAGGAAAAGTCATGTAAATAACGAGGACTGACTCTCGTGACTCGTCAAGTGTCATCCTCTCAAGCCTCGTCAACAAAAGTAAGGCAGCCTTCACTAGTCAAGACTGCCAAAGGTAAAAATCTTGTTTTTGTATTTTAAATAAGTGATTATTTGTTTTTTTACGCTCGAGCAATGCTTGCGTTGCCATGTTGAAGCAATTCGATGTATTTAATATATGGATGATTTAGATTGAGGGTTTTGCTGCCAGTAGAGCTTAGGGATCTAGACCGAGTAAAGTGTAGTGTGGACAAAGACAAGGACACACTACATTATGTCTGAAACTGTGATAAAACTGAGAATGAAATGACAAACCATCTTATTACAAATGATAAACTATCTGAAATCCTTGCACGGTATCCATATTTCGCTACCAGTAGAGATATGACATATATGACTCAGGACTAGGCAAAGCCTAATAACCTATTTTTATAGTTTTTTGCAGGGATATTCTTGCGCGGGCCCTAAGCCTTTAGCTGGTACACTAAGTGTTACTTGTTTCTGTTTTACTTAGGCGGAGTATGAGTATTTATGACTCGTATGGTCGCTTCAGTAAGATTTTGCCTCATGTGTTTAACAACTTCTTCTGCTCTGTTGAATCTAAGTTGAAATCTTAATGGGTTTGTAACTCTGCAGTGTGTTAGATAATGTTCCAGTGGTCTGTTGTGTGTGTAACTGTGCACTGTGTTAGATAATGTTCCAGTGGTCTGTCGGGCATTTCTCCACAGTGCTGACATTTCCTCTCATCTTCCGGAACCTGTAAGCCTATTTCCCTTGCACATGGGTATCCAAGCCAGCAATTGTTTGTGTTCTGTCTTCTGTGTTCATATACCCCATGTCTAAAATATTTTATGGATTGGCAAAAGACCTACCATCAATCTGTAATAATTTATTATAAATAGATAGATTTAATAATGAACAACAAATTGTTCGTAACTGTCATTATAATCATAAGAACTGCATATCAGATGTTATTATTAATGTAAACATTTCCGTCCAGGTCTGATTAACAACTTCTGTCCACTTTGTAATTATTGGGCACTACCGCTCATGGGATGAGTATGGGGTGCACAGTAAACTACCGCTCACAGGATGAGTATGGGGTGCACAGTAAACTACCGCTCACAGGATGTGTATGGGGTGCACAGTAAACTACCGCTCACAGGATGTGTATGGGGTGCACACTAAACTACCGCTCACAGGATGAGTATGGGGTGCACAGTAAACTACCGCTCACAGGATGTGTATGGGGTGCACAGTAAACTACCGCTCACAGGATGAGTATGGGGTGCACAGTAAACTACCGCTCACAGGATGTGTATGGGGTGCACAGTAAACTACCGCTCACAGGATGTGTATGGGGTGCACAGTAAACTACCGCTCACGGGATGAGTATGGGGTGCACAGTAAACTACCGCTCACAGGATGAGTATGGGGTGCACAGTAAAGGAGCCGCCTCTGGCGCCAGCAATCAAAGAAAAAACATTATGTGGAGTATATCATTCCATTTCCCTGGCCTCGGCGGGAGTTGTAGCACTATTTCCCTGGCCTCGGCGGGAGTTGCAACACTATTTCCCTGGCCTCGGCGGGAGTTGCAATACTATTTCCCTGGCCTCGGCGGGAGTCGCAACACTATTTCCCTGGCCTCGGCAGGAGTTGCAATACTATTTCCCTGGCCTCGGCGGGAGTCACAATACTATTTTCCTGGCCTCGGCGGGAGTTTCAACACTATTTCACTGTGGGACGAGAGAGAACCTAACTGAGTCTTTGATACTTTGGAGGTGGTCAAGAGCAGGTGTGTGAGGCGTACAAGAGGTCACAGCAAGTGACCTCTTGTCAATGTTAGTACGAATCTTAGTACAGTACTAAGAACCTTGGTATTTGAAGCTGTGTTAAGAACCTTGGTATTTGAAGCTGTGTTAAGAACCTTAACAGTTGAAGTGGTGTTAAGAACCTTAGAAGTTGAAGCTGTGTTAATAAGAACCTTAACAGTTGAAGTGGTGTTAAGAACCTTAGAAGTTGAAGCTGTGTTAATAAGAACCATAACAGTTGAAGTGGTGTTAAGAATCTTAGCAGATGAAGCTGTGTTAAGAACCTAACAGTTGAAGCTGTGTTAATAAGAATCTTACCAGTTGAAGCTGTATTAAGAACCTTAGCAGATGAAGCAGGTAAAACTCGAAGCTTCTGCCCTTATGATTTACACATCTCAAGGTTTACACCTGTCAGAATTTACACCTGTCAAGATTTACACCTGGTAAGATATATCTGTGAGGATTGACAGGTGACAGGACGACCAAGAGGTTATGCTAGAGACTTGCTACAGAGGACAGGACTGTCCCTTACAGTACCAGGAGACGCGGCCGGTGTTCGCATAATCCCGTCTGCGGCGTTATTGTGGGAAGCCTAACTCATTCCTCCGGTTACAGGGAAAAGAACATAATTCTAAACTTTACTGTACTTAAATGTTTCTTCGGCGAGATAAAAAGTGCATTTTAAAAGGCGCTTTTGTTATGGATTTACTCGAAATATATCCTAAATCTCTCAATCTAAGTTAGGCATTTCGAACTATTTTTATCAAGAAGTCTATTGAAGAAGCTTACCATTACGATGTGGAGGGTGGGAGCGGGAGCCGGTTGGGACCAGGGAAGCCAAGGACCAGCTAACTGGTTTCCGGCCGCTGGTGCAGATGGTCACAGGTGCTGGAGTAAGAGCCTCTGGGTTTCTCTCCACCTTACTCCAGAGCTATAGTCGCCCTTCTCTTCTGCAGGAAGGTGCTCGGGGGAGGGAGCTCCTCTCAACACGGTCTTATCAGATGGTCATTGTCGTGTGTAGGGAAGGAGGGAGGGAGGGAGGTGTTGCTGTCGTCTTCCAGTACCAGAGCGACGACGCAAGAGACAGTGGTTGGCGTGGAGGTGAGAGAGCGAGGGCGGCGGTGGTGTGACGACTTGTGGTGTGTGATGCCGTGGAGTGATGCCTACCTCTCTTCTCTCGCTTTTATATCACCGCCGCTCGCCCCCTCCCTCCCTGCTCACCTAGTTGTGCTTCCGGGGGTTGAGCTCTGGCTCTTTGGTCCCGCCTCTCAACTGTCAATCAACTGATGTACAAATTCCTAAGCCTACTGGGCTCTATCATATCTACATTTGAAACTGTGTATGGAGTCAGCCTCCACCACATCACTGCCTAATGCATTCCACTTGTTAACTACTCTGACACTGAAAAAGTTCTTTCTAACGTCCCTGTGGCTCATTTGGGTACTCAGTTTCCACCTGTGTCCCCTTGTTCGCGTACCACCCGTGTTAAACAATTTATCTTTATCTACCCTGTCAATTCCTGAGAATTTTGTAGGTTGTGATCATGTCTCTCCTTACTCTTCTGTCTTCTAGTGTCGTGAGGTGCATTTCTGGCAGCCTTTCCTCGTAACTCATGCCTCTTAATTCTGGGACTAGCCTAGTGGCATATCTCTGAACTTTTTCAAGCTTCTCCTTGTGCTTGACAAGGTACGGGCTCCATGCTGGGGCCGCATACTCCAAAACTGTGTCCGCCTGCCTATGTCAGCCTGTCCGTGTCTCCGTCAATGTCCCTCCCTGGCTGTGTATCTACCTTCTTGTGTGTCTCCCTGTCTGTGTCTACCAGCCTGTAGTTCTTCCTGTCTGTCTCCTTCTCTACGTGTCTCTATCTGCGTCTCTCTGTCTATGTCTGCCGGCCTGTAGATCTCCCTGTTTGTGTGCCTCCCTGTCTGTGTATCTCCCTAGAGATAAAGCACCAGTCGTTTAAAGATTAAGAGACGGGCCGATTCTCAGCAAGCGACGGAGAGTGGCGGGAGAAACCGGGATGACATGTGGTGGACCTTCATCGAGATACAAACATTAACCAGGTGTGGTGGAGGCTCCCACGGGAACGGCGTGTGGATCCTTAATGTGGATCCGGTGCCAAGTTATATTGGTAGCCAGGGTGTTGCTTTCCCAGGGGATGGTGCAGGATGTCGTCGCCTCGCTTGTTCCCTTCTTTACTCCCTCTCTTCCTCATCTAATCATCAGCCTTTCCTAGTTATTATATCTTTCATACACACATGGTTTATGACCACAGTTTAGCGTCTTGTCCCACGTCAACTTTGTTTTGTTCCGGTCCTATCGCCTGGGCCCCATGCCATCCACCTGGGCCTCTACCACACGTCCACCTGGTACCTATTCCAAGTGGTTAGAATCATTCCACGTCCTCTCGGACCTTTCAAAGCCTTCTTGTGATGTCTTCCTCCATACATTTCTAAATCCCGTTCCACGCCCTCCTCGACGGGTACTACCCATATCCTCGAGTAAATACTATGACGTTTAATTGCACCAGCATGTTAGTTTAATTACTGTATTGTGGAGCACCATACCCGTCCTGGAGGCATACCCGTCCTGGAGGCGGCGGAGGAATGTTAATCACACACATTTGCTTATGGAACTGACCCTCCTGATGTTCTTCAAGCTAAATAATCTACAATTCTTGTGAACTAGTTAGTTTTCATTTGCCTCAAATTTGTGAAGAAGTTTAATGGGTCTAAC
>WNGS01163947.1:22527448-22550001 GCA_020271785.1 Procambarus virginalis | reverse complement strand
ATTTGGTTAGTATGTGTATTTTTAGTGAGAGTATTTTTACTGTACGAATGCATGTATGTGATATAAACTGCGTTTAAAAAATAATAATTTTAGAAACATGTACCACGAAATGGCATTCATCACATTAGAGATATTTGTCAAATAATTCTCCAAGGTATATTTTGTATATTTTCTGAAAAAAAAGGTATATAAAATATTTTTATTTAGGTTAATAATGAACACATAGCCACGGTGTTCCTTGATCTACATATTAAAATATGTCTATCATGTCTTAGAGACTCGTCCGCTACAGATTTGTATCAATTTAGATGAAAAACTAATAAATCATATAATCTAATCTAATCGTATATACTCTGATTGTGTGGTGATTGTACTGGGTAGACAGGCAATTGATAACAAACAGATGGCCTTGAAAGGCAGTTCTTCAAGACGGATACACATCCTAGCTTCTGTCCGCCCTCCTAAAATGAAAATTCATATAGTATCTATTTAGTGGGAAGTACCCATATGTAGTGATGGACCACCAAAAAGTTGACTTTTGTATTATTATTTTTTGGACAAACCAGAAACTTGTTTAAACTCCAACATAAATATAAAACCTAAACTAACCTCTCCTAGCAAGCCTACGCCTAATACATGCTATCTTAGGCCTAATATAGTTCATATATGTGCTGTGTAATAGCACATATATGAACTAGTAATATTTAAGCCTAGTAATATTTAAGTTTGGGGTTTTAGCTTTATTCTTTTCCGGACTCTTTTTATAGAGTACAAAAAGTGGTCGATCACAACATATTGGTACTTTGGGCCAACGTTAAGTACAGTCATGTCATGAGGATGGGTCGCCCAGCGTATTGTTTTAAAGAGTAGATAAATGGCTAAATTGAGTTTCAATTTAATAATTATTTGTCATAATGTGTAGAATATATCCATGTTTATATCATTCAGGGCTTTGCTACTTTTAAATGAGATATTTCAGAAATCTCAAGTAATTAACATCAGCTTGGTCAACACGTCGTCAAACAAGACCATTAACAATTGCAATTCAGCAAGAGCCGCGTTCCATGTAATGTCATTATTATGTTAATAATTTTTTAAACTATGTTAATTATTTAGTTAAACGCATGCAGCCGGTAGACAAACTGAGGAGCTTGAAGCCATAAATGTAGGGATAAATAGTGACGTAAATATGGTGTTTAGGATGGGGGGGGGTTGTGGGGAGTGGGTTAAGGGTTGGGGTCCCGTAGTTGAGGTGGTGAGTGGATGGGTAGGGCAGGTCAGTTGACCTCAGCGACCCTCCCACACCAGTGCTCCAAGTTTCTATCTCGTTACATACACTGTACGGCTTAATGTGCTCATATTTTCTATTTATTCGGTATTTGTGTGGAGAGTAATATTTTTGGCCAATTTTAATTAAGTGGTTGAAATTGGGATTACTAAAACATTTTATGCATTTTTAATATGAACTCGCACCACGGAAGAAATTTTCCTTGGCTAGTTAGTTTTGCTTAACTACATAACTTGCCCTCTAAATTTGGCGTTGTATTCGTTAAGTGAATACTGATTAACTACTTAACAGAAATCTCTAGTACTTGGTGCTAAATACTGTCTTTAGGGCGACTAACTTTCGCTTCATGGTCTTCAACAGACTCTTAAACTAGATGATTAAGATTGCGTTAATATTTCTTTCACTCGTACAACTTAAAGCCTTCGCTATTTAGCGGTTAGAGAACTATAAATTAATTCGACAAACTGTCCAGACCGGCGCTCGTAACGCAGCATCCTTATCGTAACATTTTATGGCATTAATCTTAGTCTCGTACATTCAGTGTAAACAAATATTTCAGGGTGACCATGATGCGCTACCACCAACTACCTACTGGTAGTCCAACCAGGAGACACGTAAGTACTTTAAAATTATATAATTGCTATTGGCTACATAAAAGCCTAACTTTTACTTTAGCTATGTTAGTACTACATATACAGCTTAACTTTTCGCCATGTGCTTGTGTTCCTACCTATAGGCAGTTTACCAAATAGTTAATGTTCAGACTTGTCAAAACACAATTTGTAAACTAATATACAAACTGCTGGTAAACATTTAAATGGATACTCTTATCAAACAAATTAAGACGTGAATCTTTAAATCTTGTATTAATAAATCTGATATAAAATTTACTGCTAATACTGTAAGAATGACAATATTAAACTAGCCTCTAGCGCCTAATAACAAATGTTGGTAGTAAAAATAACTCTTGGTAGCTTGGAAAGCTTTTCAAATTTTATTACCCGCGCTTGATGCAGCATTAAATCTATAAGTTCCGTCACCCACAGAGTATGCTGGACGTTTCCTTGGCACCAAAATGGCGTCCTCGCAGTGCCTCCATGAGCGTCGTCGACGTCACAAAATTTTCTCCACAGTTCACGTCTGGCACGTGAGTATCTCGTAGTGGCTCGGTGAAACATTATAGTACGTGACTGATAGCAGTTCCCTGCCCTTGGTTTGGGGGGTGGGGAAGGGGTGAAACAATGACGTGGAAGGCTCCAAAGGTCCGTTTAAGATATCTAGATTAAAGCACTTAAGCATGACGTACTATCCTAAAATCTACAAAGGATACTGATATCTATCTTCCGTCGTTAAAGAGTACTAGTCTTGAAAAAGTCTAATTTAAGACGGCCTGTTTTTACGCTAATGTGCTAGAATATTAACATACCGGGTCACAGTTTCAGTCGGTCAGCATGAAAGTACTGCTATAACAGCCTAGTTAACTCTTTCAACACTCTTTAACAAAAGTAAATCTGAATGGCTCATAATCATGGGTAGGGTGACTGCAATTTATCTTGACTGAAAGATTCTTTCATAACTACTCTTTAACCTAAGTTTTCACTACGGAAAATTAGCCTGCCGATTAGTTAAGTTTGGCCTAGAGTATACCGTTTATGATTATACTTTGGTCCCCACCAGCAGCGGACTGATGACCAGAAGGCCAGCTCCGGCCCCCTGTACCACGCCATGCTTCGTCTCGCCTCGTATGGCTTTCTCGACACAGTTCGCGTATGACTCTCCCTTGCAGGTAATTATATTTTAGCCCTTTAAGGCTTGAGATTAACCTAGAATTATTGTAATTCAGTCTTAAGAGTTCCAGCAATAACTTGCCACACTATGAAGTGAGTTTAATTTAATTTCTCGACAGATCTTGAGTTCTGGATCTCCTCAAGCACTTGTTAAGCTGAAGAGTAAATTTGGTCTTAAACGTTTATCTCGCCGCTGGAAGATCTTCCTCATCCTGGTGTTCTCCGTCCTGGCTGCCACACTCTTCCTCGTTAGGACTCTGGGCGGTGAGCCACGCCATGTTTTTTAGCTATAGAGCTGTGCTTGGGGCTCCCCATCTTCCTAAGATGGGTGTGGCGGCACTGACTTGAAAATTAAGTTTAGCCGAACAGCTAGTTCTAAGAACCTATAAATTTTCTAGGTAGTTCTTAAAGTGCACTCTAATAATTTACCCTAGTCTACGTAATGATACTGTGTTGAAGGTTACTTAAAGTGAACAAGTAAGCCAAACATTTTGATAGTTAAAATGGTGTTAAAGTATGTAGTTCTGCTTTATGGGTTAATGGTGTAAAAATGTTTTCAGATAACGTACAGACAAAGCAGAACTCTGAAAATACCTGTGCTGAGGACGACCTAAACTGTCTGAATGGAGACACATCCCATGGCCACCCAAGTTTCCAGGCTAGTATTTTATTTACTTGCGCTAAAATGTAACTGTGGCAGAGTTTCTTAAGAGCCTGCTTATTAGATTTTTCCTCGGGTAGGAAGTTTACTACGTATATTTTGGATTTTTTTTCCAAAGCCAAAAGAAAAATCTGGATAATTAGGCTATAAAGTAAGTTAATTTAAAAGACTTGCCGCACTAATGTATTGGTTCGTATAAAACTTGATATACTATAATTTTAACAATCTTGCTTCGCTTTTAGATTAATGGATAGTATCTTTTTCAGCGGTTCTTGAGAGCAGTTTCTCCGCCCGGCCAGCCTACTCACTACCACAGTCTTTCGGAAGACTTAGACGACCCGGAGGTAGACGCTCTTCAATCTGAAAACATTCAGACAAAAGGGTTAGAGAGTAATACTATTGAAGAGCGAAGCACTGGGTATGCTAGCGATCCAAACTTTTATGTCCAACGAGACACTACTGAATTTAGTGAAAATCGTGTGGAGGAAAGTGCTTATCGCAAGCAAAGACTTCAAGTAGTCAATGGGCAGTATACGGAACGCGTACAGCAATCTGCTACACGGGTATATGCTCTGAATTCTGGAGAACCTACTCAGCAGGTAGAACCCCTAAAAGATCCACAACGGTACCGAACAGACTCTAGCTCACTGGTGCAAGAAGACTTTGAGTCGCAACCAATAGTACAAGGCGAGACGGCTAGTCTGGATCAACACACTGCACAGGTACAATATCAGGAGGATATGCCGCAGAATATTCAGGATGAGACTCCTGGTAACACTGTTAATAACTACGAAGTGAACCAAAACTTGCGGAACACTGAATGGGAAGGCCACGAAAACCAGGCCAGAGAAGAAACTGGCGAGATAAAACGGTGGGAGAGTTCTAGCCAAGAGAACCCTGCTCCCGGGAACAAAGACTGGGAGAGGTCAACTCAAGATAACTCTGCCCCAGATAGCCAAGGTCAGTGGAATAGGTCGCCCCAGGATAACTCGGCCTCGGGTAGCCAAGGTCAGTGGAATAGGTCGCCCCAGGATAACTCTGCCTCGGGTAGCCAAGGTCAGTGGGATAGACCTCATCAGGGTAATCCTGCCCCTGTGAACCAAGCCCTCTGGGATAGGGCGAACCAGGAAAATGCTCGCCCTGGGAACCAAGCCCAATGGGAAGGTCAACCTTCTGACTCGCGAAGGTATGCAAACGAACCTAGACACCCGCAGTACGATCACCAGCCCAGGCACATCAGACGGGCAAATGAAATGAGGCCTCAACGCCTGCAGGAACACTTGCAGGGAAGGCCAAATCAACACTACATGAATGCCATGAGAGTAGAGGATCTGATCAAAGATGGGCAGATTTATCCTCAGGAAGGCGCAGAATCCTGGCGCGATGCTAGGATGCAGGAGAGGTTTAGGGTCCCTCCTGGTGTGAACCCTGCAAGATATAGACGCTTGGAGCTATAATGCAGGTATAATTAAAGTTTTTTGAGAACTTTTTAACTATTGATGTTGGTAAACCTGATTGTACCACAAGATTAGTGGCTTTTTAATGTGCAGTGTGTCTTTAAATGTAATAATTTAATCTAGTTTTAACGAATGAATGTAACTTAAATAAAACTTTTTTTAAGAATTTAAAGTCTTTCTAGTACAAAATCGCACAAGTTTGAATGTGTACAGCGCACAGCTCGCTTGTGAAATCAATCCTCTTAAAGTGTGGTCCTTGTGTTCACTAAAGATTCACCACTACTGGTCTAGGGTTGACTTCTTGGCTTCTGGCTACGGTCACCACGGCAGTGTTCTGATAAATACTTGTTTCTTGGCACTCTACGCTGGAGGGCCATTAATACTACCACATGGAGTCTGTAAATAATTGATTGGAACTTTTTGATGCTCGTTAACCGTTTAATAAAGCTGCCAAAGATTGAAGATGTAGAGGTTGGCAGGTACATGTGTAGCTCCTAGCCTATCGTCTGGGATATGCCATAATATAGCCTCTTCCCAAAAATCCCTTGCATAATGCCCAACATTTGAGCTCTCATGATGACCCCTTGGACCCCCCCCCCCCCACTCTGACGCAAAGGGAATGTTTACATACCTTATGATGCTGAACTATATAATACATATATAACAATATATATTTATATACACATACATGCCGGTCGTGTAAACTAAAATTCATAACTAGTGTATGAAAGTAAAATGGATTATATTTGTAACTGTCAACATGACCCTCAAATGGTTTGGTTTATACATGGTATAAACATTTAAACGGTTGTACAGTACATGACACTAAAATTTAAATAATTGACGTAGGTAATGGTTTGTCCTTCAGCTAGTAAGATTAAAACTCGAAGGCTAATAAAGCTACATTTTGACAGTAGTCATTATATACATTGTAAAGCTCCTGTGCCTCTAGTACATTTACAGATGAAGTGATGTTGTTTTGGTTCCACTACTGCCAACCGTATGACAAGCTTCTAGCTTATTATCTTAAAATAAGACTGTATAGTCGAAAGGAGCCTAGGTTACATTATAGGTTGGCCATATACTGGTTAATTGGCTAGTGTCGTTGTGAATTGGGTCAGACCGGCGCCATGGAAGCTTTTTCCTACCTCAGACGTGGCCACACGTTAACAATGAAGACTGACTGCAGGGGCGGGTTGTGCAGCAATGGTTCCTCCAGCTTAACACTTGAGTACCATAATCCCTTAATTTGTACTAGGGCACCGTTCTCGGTGTCTTCATAGAGATTGTTGATACTCTAGCCCAGGGTAGATGTGTTTATGGTGTAAACCCTGCAGCTAGAGAATTGTGCTGGGTGAGAATACAGTATCAGATTGTCTACTAGAGACCAGTAGGCCTACCTAGGTCTTGCCTGTGTAATTACACTTCTACATAGATTATCGAAAGCAGAATAAATGTTAGTCTTTGCGAGAAGTTATAAATGAATACTGTAAACTTGTATTTCGTGACAGTGTAGTAGGCTAGTCACTACTTTAAACAGGTTCACCTTTCTACCAGCTGATACAACACGGTTTTTTTTTTTATTCATTAATACAGTAATTCATCTCTATCCCCAAACGTAGCTTCCCAAATTAGCTAGCTCAGCATCAGTAAATGGTGCTACATAGCCTTCCCGGTTTGGTGCCTTCTTTTGATAATTACTTACTCGGCATCAGTAACATGCTTGTAAGGTAACTCCAAAGCTGTGGATTGGTGGGTACATGCGTACCAGCTAATATGAAGAGGGAGAGACGTAAACGAATTATAATATTGACTCTTTATTGATGTAGGCTTTAGAGTTGGCGATAGATGTAATAATTTTGACTCCTCACCATCACGCTTATTGACGCTGGTGACAAGACTGAGAAACAAAAGATCATAAACTACAGTAATTGATAGTAGACACGTATAGGTAAATTTTGATATATGATGCTAGGAGTTTGCAGGTTGGATGTGAGGGGACAGTTTGGTACAGTATACGTGATAACATGAGGGTTGAAGCAGACTATTGAAACAAACTTAGAGGTGGTCTTAGTGAATGGGGACTTTGGGACAGTAACTGCAGGCTATGAAAGATGGGTACTGCATGCATGATTAGGCGGAGAGAGGAGCCTCGGCACAGGGGCTTGGGGTACCGAAAAGCCCATTCCACTTCAGGAAGGTCTGAACTTGGCAGGCGAGAGGCTTGTAGTTGGTCTTGAGGGTATCCATAACGTATTGCAGCTTCTCCTTCTCACACTTGGAGCATCCATAGCACAGCTGTTGCACGCGCTGTTGATCATTCATCAGGTCTGGGGAGATGGGTACACTCAGATTGAACCCATTCGGGTAACCTACAGCTTTGGGTTAAATAAACTTGAATATGGCTAAATTGAGCTTAAACTGAAATTTTAAAAAGGCTTTAGGAAGATGAGTTTGTTTATAGTTCAGGATTAAGTTGGTGAGTTTATGTATAAGATTGGAGGCCCTCTAGATCCTTGACAGCACCTGTACAGAGGAACAAGACAGGTTTAGTGTTGACTCCCACCATTGACATAGTATAATTTTGTGCTCAGGCACAGGTATTCGGTGAAAGCCTGAGCAGTGGAGATAGAACTCAACACTGCGTAATGCTTAATGTGCGAGGCATTGAGCATGTCATAGACGCCTTTGTTGTGGGTGAGTCGTCTTGCGAGGCTGACCGGAACACCGCCTACCTTACCCTACCCCAGGCCATCACGGTGCACTACCTGACGCAGACTACTTACGCTGAAGAGCCTTGCCGAACTTGTCGCAGGTTCCCTCCCCGGTGACGCAGTCAATGTAGAACTTGACGGTGGTGGGGTTCTGCATGTTGGTGAAGAGATCAGAGAGAGGCAGGGCGGTGAGTGGCTCGCGCAGCGCCTGTATGGCCTCGGGCACCACCAGCGCCTGCTGCTCCTGGGGCTGCTCCAGCTCTTGGGCCCCCACCGACGCCACCACCACCACACACACGGTCACCAGTACACGCATCATCTGCACCAACCATGAAACAAAAATACATTAGATGTTACAGTATATAAACGGATCAGTGCTCTTTGATCACCTGGATCACCTCGTACAAGGTGTGTCCTTTGTGTCCCTCCAGCACTAGGGAACTGTCAGTTTTTGCTCCTCAAGGTTTTTATATTTTTTTAAAAGAGTGATCTTTGCCAGGCCCTCAAGCTCTCAAGACTCACATCTGACATTTAGACTCGACCAGTTGACCTTGTATGTAACGTCTGTATGACAGTTACATCATAATAATTCCTCTGACGTGTAATTTTGGCACTCACAATGACGTCAGAGTGCCAGAAACGTGTTATAACGGTAAGCACAAACTCTCGAGTATTTCTTTACACTATAGAGCGGGATGAGGTGTGGGTGTCTGTCTCTCACTCATTATGTATTTGTGTGTTGTGTATTGTCGTCTGCTGCCCTCTGGCGTGCCCTCTGTGTCTACTGCCCACCTGCAAAGTATTTATTTAATTACTGTGCCTTCTTTTGATAATTACTTAATTTATTACTTAAAACAACAAAATTTGGCAGTGACCGACTATGTGACAAGAGATCAGCATGACTTTAGAAAGGGAAAGTTGCGCCTGACAAACTTGACTGAGTTCTGTGACAAGGTTACTAACATAATACAGGAAAAAAATGTTGGGTAAACTGTGTTTTCCTAGATTGTCAAAATTTGACAATCTAGGAAACAGCATTTGACGGTGTTCCTCGTGAAGAACTGGTGTACAAGATGGTAAAGCAGACTGTGGTAACTGGGAAAACACAGTACTCGGCAAGGGAGTACCTGAGGAACAGGAAGCAAAGAGTCACAATGAGAGAGAGAGTATACAAGCTGGAGGAATGTAACAAGTAGGGTCCCACAAGGCTCTGTCTTGGGACTGCTGCTGTTCATAATCAGTGTGAACGAATGTAAAAATGAGAAGGACTGAAGGAATTTACAGGAAGATTTTGACAAACTCCAGGAGTGGCCGAACAAATGGTTGTTAGAATTCAGTCCGAACAAGTGTAAAGTAATGAAGCTGTGAAAGGGAGAGAAGAGACCAGTACGATTCATCCTCCTAACAAAGCGTCGTATTTTGACGTATACTCTACCTAAGGTCAAAAATCGTCGTACTAGAAAATGGCAGCGCCTCGCGAAATTGACATACTGTCCCGTTTTCTGTTTTGGGGTTCTCTGGTAGGTTAGGATAAGGGCACTTTAGTACGACAGTTTCTTGACGTCGGGAAACCTTAGGAGGACGGGCTGTGTAATTACCACACCAGAACACCGATATTAGAGGACTGTGAGTTGTTGGGAGCAAGTGTGTGGCGGGTGTTGAGGGAGTGTAGTCATCTCTCCACTAGACAAGCTTCTAACTGGTACTAAAGGGAGTGTGGAAGTCAACATAAGGGTGGAAGTTAACATAAGGGGTGGAAGTTAACATAAGGGGTGGAAGTCAACACAAGTGATGACAGTCAATAGTAAAATGAGCATCTACCTCATTCCCCCATCAGCTGTTCTTCAGACAATAGTCAACACGTATGTACGAGTCACATTCCTGAGAAACACAGATCAACATTGACACACAAGCTGTCAGCCATTACACGCAGATCGCAAAAAATACAAAACGGACAATGGACTAAACTCAGGAACTGGCAGTTTAGTCCATTGTATAATTACACAAGCAGTAGTGAAGGAAAGCGTGTCGAGGTACACAAAAACAATAGCAATATTGAAAAACCGAACGGTAATAATAACAATGAGAAAGAATGTGGAAACGAAATTAGGACAAAAAACATAGATGGCTCCAATTAAGAGGTGGTCAAGACAAGCACAGGTATAAACAACCAAAAAAACTGTAAATAAAATTGATTGCAAATACCATGCAAAGAGAATATGCAAATAGGGGCCCAAAGACCCAGAATCCTGTTTCATGCATCTAAAAAATTCTGGAAGATATTGGGAGAGAGTTCATCTCGTTTTGGAACAGAATACAGATACTTCCACTCTAAACTATGCAAATTTTAATTAATAAGAGAAAATGTTACGATCTTCAATGGCCAGCATGAGAGGTACACAGCGATATAGACAAAGATCAATGTGGTAATTCTGAAAGTTTTTTTAGAGGCAGACAGAAACACTGCAGGAGGAATGATGATGAGGAGAAAAGCACAAGATTGAACTACAATTCGTCATCAAGCACATATTTGCTACACCCCATAACTCCAGAGAAAAACTCACACCCCACAACACCGGTACTATTACCAAAACTGGACGAACCATTTCCAAAACAGTACACCTTGTTCAGGTAAGATCCATGTACTAATACTGTACACTGCTAACGAGACTAAGCACATCTACTTCTAATAAAGGTAATATGTTTACCTATCTACCAATAGGTAGATGAGTATCATTAACAAAACCCTTGCACTCGTTCCCACTACTGACATCCATCTACACATAACTAATAACCTGCATGAACAGAACCATCTACCAGTATTTAAAACGTACCTGTATATACTGATATGTATCCACTCATTATTAATAACTAGGATGATTATGCTCATATATCAATATCTATCCATAATTATATTAGTCTACGCCCTTTGCTCTATAACACCGACAAGCGCGGATAACCTTCGTCACAGAGGTCTTATAAAAGTCCCACGAATTAATCCCATCTGAGGAAAGAGCGACAACAATTATACACACGGTACCTTGTGAATGAGAGGGATCCAAGAGGCGCCAGCACAAGTCCTACACTGTCTGCTGAAGGCACTGCTTGGCATATATATACAAACATCACCTCTCCCTCCGCATTGTGAAACAATTATAGACCAAAAAAAAATGTGACCATGTGCACCGCAAGTCTTCCTGTTGGGACGCGTCAGTGACCATGGGGATACCCCTTCAAGCAGTTCTTTCTCTTCTCCCTTGGACCATCTAACCTCATACTGTTCTCTACTGTCTCACCTCTTACCTGTCATCTTTTCCCTCTGTCCTCAATTCCCGGCCGGGACAGAAATGGTTGTGTACCAATCCTTTCGCATGAAGCCTCTGGTCACCTAGACGTAAATAGGTACCCGGGAGTTAGGTAGCTGTTGTGGGTAGCATCTTGGGAAAGGTCAAAAGTTGGCCTAGGGCCTAGGGAGACCTCAATAAGCCAAGCATAAGATTCATGTCCCTTACTATTCGATATCCAATAAGGTATGATGACAGAAAATCTATTAATGCAAGAGGAGACAGGTGAGAGACGAGAGCACCAGACAGCAGGGCGGCATTAAGTGGTGGTGTACAGCAGAGATCAGTCGCAGGTCCACAAGTGTTCTTCATCCACGTAATTAACTTGACTGAATATATGGCTTCACAAAACTTATGAGAATAACGACAGATCACAGAGCAGGTCTGCAGGAGGACCTGCTCTGAAAACCTACACACGTGGTCAGACAAATAGCTTCTAGAGTCTAATCCTCACTAGTGTAAAGTGATGAGAATATGAACAGGAAACGGGAGACAAAAAGATCTATACAACCTGAGAGAAATACAACAACTCACAACCTCTGACGATGAAAATCTATTGGTAGCTGTCGCACAAAGTTTGTCTCAAGAGGAGCCCATAAACAGAATCATGTCAACAGCATATACAAAACTGGCAAATTTAAAAAGTTTTTCCAAATATGCGAAGTTCAGGACTCTGTATTTAAGCTATGTAGGGCTAGAACATGAATATGCATCACCTGCGCGGACTGTAAACGCCTCGTAGCAAAAACTTAATCGTGTCACGGTCTAAAAGCAAGTCTAGAATGGTACCAGATAGAAAAGAATCGAATTATGAAGTCAATGAACTCTTTAGTAAACAATGTCACAATAACACGACATCAAATTAGAAGCCCAACCCAGAAGTCTGAAAAATATAGGAAGTGGCGAGGTTTCGGTCCATCCCAGACCATAATCAAGTCGTGACAATGACCCACGATGGATCGAAACGTCGTCACTTCAAAGCTAGCCTAGGCCAGATTACAGTTTAGGCTAGAGTCTGTAGCTAGACTCCTACAGCTCAGGTGAATGGAATGGTAGTCACTTCCTTTATTTTCAGACTTGTGGATTGGGCGTCTAATTTAAAAAATACGAGGAAAGAGAAGAACCGGTACGATATGACCACAAGGTACAAAATATATAGAGAAATTGACACGGTGAATTAGTGGCCGGATTAGAATTCAAGGCAACAGTATAACACCAACTTATTGAAGGTTGAAAGACGGGAGCAGATAACTGTAGCTTACCCTCTGGAAGCACAATTATATGATAACAACTAGGGGAGTACGAGCACACGTCTGCACCCACCCACCTACTGGCCTTCAGCCAATAAAGGTGCTCGCAAAAAAAAAAATGTTTTTGTAAGTGTTTCCTGCAGGCTGTACTGTTTGTCACGCAGTGACTCACATGAGTGCCTAGCTGAACAGAATTAGAATTTGTAGTTATTGTTTAGTCTACCTAATGTAGCGTAACGTAACAACGTAACCTAGTATACCCTAGCCTAGCTTATTATAACCTAACCTAACTTAGTATATCCTAAGCTAACTTAGCATTACCTAATCTAACCTGAGTTACCGACATACAGAGCTCCTAGAGCTCTACTTCAGCTCCCAGAGCTGAGAGGTATGAGATACGAGGAAAGACTACGGGAACTAAACCTTACGTCCTTGGAAGACAGAAGAGTTAGGGTAGACATGATCACTATCTACAGATTTTCTGAGAGGAATTGACAGGGTGGACAAAGACAAACTATTTAGCAAGAGCGGAACATGAACAAGAGGGACACAAGAGAAGTGTTCATTTCCACGGAAGTATTGATGACAATTTAAAAAATAATAATAATTATTATTATCGCCATAATACTCACAATTTTTAGTCTTATTTTACGCTATGGTTTAGTCCCAAGTCTTTTTCAATCAAGTGATACATAAACTCCTCCTCAGGCTTTCTTGAAAATTTGTCTTCCATTGTGTCATATGTAACACGATTAAGTCCTCGGGATTTAATGTTAATGAGTAATGGTAAGCATTTGTGCACGCTCATGTTGGCCTTCTGACTGACGTCTCGGTCCTGTTTACAGGTGCGTGGTGCTGTTGTAGGTTAATGGTGTTGTAAGTCTGGCGCCTGCTTTTGATAATTACTTGCATCTGTGTGACCTACTTCGTTCCTTTTACCACTGTATGCAGTGATGTCGTCCATAGGTGTTTTCGTCAACGCCTGCTGCTCCCCCACACGTCATCAGCACTTGCTGCTCCCCCACACGTCATCAGAACTTGCTGCTCCCCCACACGTCATCAGAACTTGCTGCTCTCCCACAAGTCATCAACACATAGAATTCTCCGACACATCATCAACACCCGCTGCTCTCTATCACTTCAGCTGAGGTCGTCTCCTCCGCGAGCATCTTCCTCGGCATCTCACGCCAACAAAGTCAATCGTATTCACGATTATATTCCCTTCATCACACACCTAGATCATTCCCTCCTACCCTTCCCTCCTCTTCTTGTGTGACCTAACTTCTGACCAGAATTAACTTCCCGTTTTCTGGAAACGTTTAATTTGTCTTCCAAGCTCCTTAATGCGTAGGTTAGACAAAGATGAACTAGTCTGGGTAGTTGCTAATAATGATTAGCTTGTCGGAACAAGTTAATAGGAACTGCCTCGCATGGACCAACCAAACAACAGACTTCCTGCAGATACATGTATTTTTCTTATGTTCTTTGCATTTTTCTACATTCTTATGTTTTTTGCCCTTTTTTGTACATAGGTTCTAATCTCGTGATATTTTGACTCTTTTTTATATACAATCCTTTAAAACACGTATATATTCGAAACGTGTACAATTTTCCAAATGACTCAGTTGATGAGAGGCTAGCCTCGCTTTGCCACAAAATTTCGCAGTGATTATATAAATTGTTTTATTTATTGTCATTTTAGTGTTTTGCTCATTAATATAGAGCCTTCTTTTATATGTTTAAGGGGACAAGGAAATGAAGAGTAATAAAGTAAAGACCCAACTGTATTTTTTAAGCTTTATTTCTCTACAGTATAACCTGACGACGTTTGTCTCAAGTTGAACTGCTGCTGAAGAATACACTAGTGTTTATGTAATCTTTGAGATTTACGTTAACTTTATAATTCAAATAGACACAAGAAACAGTAGTTCCATTGGTTCTTTGGCCAAAGATGTTCCACTGGTTCCTGCCTTAAGATGTTCCACTGGTTCCTGCCTTAAGATGTTCCACTGGTTCTTAACCTAATAGGAACTTAGATCAACATGCTTTTACCGGCTCGTTTATCTTGAAGGTATTGGGATTGTACCCTATAAACAGTGTCGGCACTGGCAGATGGCGGGCGAAGTAGTTCTGCTAAGTTCTTGAAATTTGTAGCATGATAGATGGTAACCAGGTCCAGTTATGACTCATACATGGCATCAACCAGTTAACATACAATATTCTGTAGGCTAAAATATTGATAGATATCGATGTTCCTATTGTCAATAACGTACGTCTGGATCCTGTTGGCCTGCTCGTTGAAGTTGCAGTGGAGTTCCTTCAAGATGAACTTGATGCGCTGGATCTGGCACTGCTGACACCCAGAACATAGGTCATTCCCCGACTCGTCTGTCACAAAATCTGAAATGTGTGTGAGAGAGAGATGTGGATCAGTCTTGGTTCCATTTAAGATATTGGATAGTCTAGGATCACTATAAATTGTTTAATGATAATTACCTTACCTTCTGTTGCATTTAATCTTCATTTCTATGTTTTATTTACCTGTTTCACGTGTTTGGTTTGTTGTTGCGCTTACAGCCTATTCACCTCTGGCCGGTTATTAAAGCCACCACAAACGTTTACTGACCAACCAACAATTATACTTTAGTCCTGGACATTGTCCAGGACTAAAGTATACTCGGTGTAGATACGCCGAGGGGATGGAATTATCAGTAAAAAGCGCCAATCCATTACGACTGTATAACACTTGGAAAGGGTCAGGATAATGATTGATGGGACGGGGTGAAAGGAATGGTACCCAACCACTTGGACGGTCGGGGATTGAACGCCGACCTGCATGAAGCGAGACCGTCGCCCTACCGTCCAACCGAGAAGCGGTATACACTTCTCCATGTGTACACATCCCTGTTCAAATACACGTTCTTAAATATTATACTTCAAATACAAATTTAAGATACGATATCGAAACCACACATCAGAAAACAAAGAAACGCCGACCTTTAAGTCCGTCCTGAACCTTTGGCCCGTAGTGTGATGGAAAGATTGGCAGAGATAAACAATATTAGGGAAGAGAGAGAGCTAAAAGCTGAAATGACAAAGAGAAAAATTAAGATAAGAACAAGATAATGTATTATATTTTGACGAAAATAATGTTCAATTGAATATTTTTCATTATTTTGAAATATAGTGTTGAGTTTTGCACATATATAAAAAGTTATGTGTTTTACTTAGCACATACTGGACATTATGTTAATAATAATAATAATAATAATAATAATAATAATAATAATAATATTATTATTATTATTATTATTATTATTATTATTATTATTATTATTATTATTATTATTATTTTTATTACAGGTTTGGGGTACTTACATTGGAGAGACTTGCCCAGCTTGGTGCAAGCCTTGTTCTCGATGATACAGTCAATGTACAGCTTAACGTTATTCTCGTTAGCCACGAGGACGCGGATGCCGTCAGAGGTCTCATCCAGAAGGGGGAAGTAGAGCTGCTGTAGGGCCGGGTTGATGGCGTCCAGGGCTTGGTTATACTCGTCTTCAGAGCAGTCCAGAGGGTCGGTGCTGTTCTCCTGACACAAGGCTCCCGACACGGCCATCAGCAACACTAACATGGACAGCAAGCTGTTCATCCTGTGAGGGGAACACAAGTGTTCAGGAGATGATAATCTTGGTGAAGAATTAATGAACAAATCCACAAGGGCCGTGACGAGGATTCGAACCTGCGTCCGGGAGCATCCCAGACACTGCCTTAATCGACTAAGCTGTAGTGTAGTGTAGTGTAGTGTAGTGTAGTGTAGTGTAGTGTAGTGTAGTGTAGTGTTGGTGAAGAATGGGTCAACATTATCTCTGAACAGTCGTAGCCTCTCTACATCTACCTGGCAGCAACCTTATACAACGATACGATGTAAGTAGATAAAAGTATTAGACTGGTTGTTGATATTATTAAAATATCGACACTTAAACCAATAGCGAACAATTTTTGTGAGCATTAAATGACAGCAGTGATTGGAGCAATTAAAATAATTAAGATATTACCTGTAGATGCAAAATTACAAGCTAAAAAATCGTTTATGCATTATATATTTCAACAGAGAGCCATCTGAGAGGCCGTTCTTAAACTTGACATGTTACGAATACTGGTTCTGAAATTGTGAGTTACATTTACATTGCATAAAGTTGTGGCCTGAATTATAATTAATAATAATAATAATTCGTTTTGTCGGGGTCAGGCAGCCTGTGTATGTATACATGTTAGGCTTATATAAAGTCCCCCCCCCCTAGGTCGAATTGATACAACTCCATAAAAGTTTACCAACTCCCGGGTACCTATTTACTGCTAGGTGAACAGAGGCGTTAGGTGATAGTGAACCAGCCCAACCGTTTCTCTTCCGCCCGGGATTCAAACCTAAGATTCCCGAGTGTGAGTGGAGAACCAACCCATTTCGGTAAACTCTTGGAAGATCAGATGGTAGGTATTGTGACGTTTGCTACACTGTCGCCAGATGGATCACTTTTCGTACCAAAAGGCATTTCGGGACATACCTTGTTCGACAAACTTCGAAGATTCTTTTTACCTGAAGTATATAACTTGAAGTTGAAGATGAAATATGTTGATGGCGGTGAATGCCTGTCGAGTGGGACTCGCTGGAGTGGTAGCAGTCAGGACCAGCAGTACTAGACGCAGGAGTTTGGACAGTGGAGAGGCTGCAAGTGAAGAGAACCAGCTTCCAACCGGTATATATATATATATGTACCAGCGGTAGTCAGCGCTCATGTGTGACTGGACGCCCGTGGGATAAGATCCGCCTCTTTCTTTGCACTCACATACAAAAAAACAAAACAAAAAAATCAAGGGCACGTGACTTGCTGAAAAACAGACTCACACAGGAACAAAAACACACACACAGGAACACAAACAAGGGGCCACAGGTGGAAACTTCGTACCCAAATGAGCCACAGAGAAATTAGCAAGAATTTGTTCAATGTCAGAGTAGTTAACAAATGGAATGCGTTAGGAAGTGATGTGGTGGAGGCTGACTCCATACACAGTTTCAAGTGTAAATTTGACAGAGCCCAGTAGGCTCCAGAATCTGTACACCAGTTGATTGACAGTCGAAAGGCGGGCCCAAGGAGCCAAAGCTCAATCCCTGCAAGCACACCTAGGTGAGTACAACAAGGTGAGTACACATACGCGTGCGTAAATAAGCCACATATACGCTTCAGGAAGAACTACATCGTCGTGCGAGCTCCAGAATAGATGAATCCGGCTGGGAGGAGTTTCTTGTTGAAGCAAACCCTATACGAAGTTTCAAAAGCAAATCTGATCAAATACATAAATTGACTTATTCCATTAGCCAACCAATACATGGAAAGGCGGGATTGGGAACTGAGGCTAACAATACAAGCATACCTTGAAGAGTATATTTAGTTTACAATATATATACACACACACACACACAGAAATATATATATATATATATATATATATATATATATATATATATATATATATATATATATATATATATATATATATATATATATATATATATATATATATATTATATATATATATATATATATATATATATATATATATATATATATATATATATATATATATATATATATAAGAAATATAAGAAAATTTACTTTCGCAGAGTGGTAGACGGTTGGAACAAGTTAGGGGAGAAGGTGGTGGAGGCCAAGACCGTCAGTAGTTTCAAAGCGTTATATGACAAAGAGTGCTGGGAAGACGGGACACCACGAGCGTAGCTCTCATCCTGTAACTACACTTAGGTAATTACAGACAAAGGGAGTCAACCACCCCTCTAAAAGTCATGGTACTCTACCTATCCCAAGTAGGGCCGGCGTGGACCCTATAAAAAACATTACCTCCGGCCGGGTGTACACTGAATCAAGGCAGGTATTTCTTTGTGAAATTAAACACCACCTCTGTTGTGTCTTGAAGGGATCCACGGCGCGTATTCTCTCCTATACCCATGAACTTCTGATGTTGTAGCAATTTTGAACGCAAATGTCTCAGAATGAAATTTGGCTGGGATGAGAGCATGGTGGAAGTCGAGGAACATGACAATAGGGAGCTTGTTGATGACACCGCTCCAAGCTATCAGGTAGGAGACTCCTCCGGAGGCCCCACCCTCGAAGCCATCCCTGTACTCTGTTCCTGCCTGACTGACACAACGTCCTGTGACATGGGATCTAAGGCGTGGTCAACACAAAAAGGCACGCCCTGACACGTAGGACATGGATGAAACGGTCTGACACGGAAGTCACCGTCCTAGCACGGAGGACATCACCCTAACATGGAGGACATCACCCTAACATAGAGGGCACTGCCCCAACATGAACGATAGTCTCAAACTAAAAGAAACGTAGTAGTGCCTAACGTTTCAATGTAGTCAACTCATCTTCTAGGCCAAGCTACAAGTCAACAGTGACTTACGAAGATTTTGCTAAGTCTGGATTTGACTTATACACTAGACAACCAACTGACGGGATGAATCTTTCACACGGTACAATAATTAACGTTTTTCCCCAAATATAAGTTAATATTGTTATATATTATGGGATTATGCATAAGTTAGGCCTATGTAAGGTTAGGTAAGATGTTTTGGTTAGGTTGATTTTGGGATTGTTTCAACCCGTCCTCAGGTTATGTTCATTCCATCCAGTGTCGAGCCCCATTGTAGCCCGTTCTCAACAACGAAGGCCAAGCGACTTGAGAATGGTCCAGGACGGACCGAAACGTCGTCGTCCCTTCAACTTCTAGTGTGTGGTCTGGTCAACAACGAAGGCCAAATGCTCGTTAATCCAGCTGCCAAACATATTTATTAAGAAAGAACGGTTAACACACGACTCGCATCTGATGAAGCAGCCCGTCCTCTAAACAAAGACCCAAAAGTGATTCCATGCACCAACCAAACTCCCTGTTTATGAATGAAAACGGTTTACACACGACTCACAACTGATGACGTTCGAACACTTCCAGAACAAGTGCTTCACTGACGAATTTTGTTCGAACCACAACGCTGTAAATGCTTCAACCACGTACTACAAATACAAATAATCGCCAACAGAACCTAAACACCTAACCTAACCAGTGCCTAAATATGAACAATATACTAATAAATAATAATATATTTATATTTGAGAAAAGTTCTGTTTTGAATGAACAGCATATTAAATTGATGAATGCGTCTTTGGGGTCGACCGCTGGATGGAATGGACTTGGTTTGAGGCCTAACTGACGACTTTTGTTCGAACCACAACGCTGTAAATGCGTCACCCACGTACTACAAATACAATAATCGCCAATAGAACCTAAATCCCTAACCTAACCAATGCTTAAATATGCACAATATGCTATTATATAATAATATTAATTTATATTTGAGAAAATTCATGTTTTGAATGAACATGTTAAAATCAATCCGTCTTCACACTAGGCTGGTTAAAGCAATGGATGTCCTCCCCAGACGCAATCATCAATGTTAACATATTTGTGTATTAAAAATTGTTTTGTTCTCATATGTAAATTAATACTATTATACAAAAAAAAATCTATGTATAGTTAGGAGTAGGTTAGGTTAGGTGTTTAGGTTCTGTTGGTGATTATTTGTATTTGAAGTACGCGGGAGAAGCATTTATTGAATTGTGGCTCGAACAGTGGTTCGAACAGAGGACGTGAGCGAAGCACTTGTTCGGAAGTGTCTGGAAGTCATCAGTTGTGAGACGTGTGCAAACCGCTTTTCATTCATAAACAGCTGGGGGGTTTGGAGTCTGGATTAACGAGCTTGGAGCTTTGTATGCGAGGACAGGCTGGTTAAAATTTATTAATGCGTCGTTGGAGTCGACCGCTGAATGGAATGGACTTGGTCTGAAGACGGGTTGAATGTTTGCCTTCATTTCATCGTGTCATTCAGCCCGTCTTCATTAACAAAGATCAAATGCTCGTTAATCCAGTCGCCAAACCCCTTATTTATGAAAGAAAAACAGTTTACACACGACTCACAACTGATATATTTGTAGTTTTCTGGAGCAGCTTAGCTGACGTCCTCTGCTCGAACCGCAACTCTGTAAATGCTTCACCCATGTACTACAATCGCCAACAGAACCTAAACATCTAATCTAACTATATATTGAATTTTAGTGAATGATAATATTAATGTATATATGAGAACAAATGTATTTTTATTACACGGTATGGTAAAATTGATGAATGTCTCAGGAATACGGCACTGCTCTTAGAGCCTAGCCTGAGGACGAGTCCCGTCTTTGTAAACCAGTGTTGCCAGATTGGGCTACAAATAGCGAATTGGGCTACTTTTGAGAGCCCCGCGCTCCCAAATTTTTAATTTCGCTACTTGCTACTTTTTGGGCGAATTTAAAAGCAAGATGTGCTAATTTGGGCTATTAATGTTAAGAATGTACGATTGCGAGTTACATGAAAGTAACTAAGCTATAAATAATTGTAATTAATAATAATTGTAAATATTAATTATACTAAATAATATTATTTAATAAATTAGTCCCAATTCAATGCAGAGTTTTTCTTCCAAGCACAGAAACTTGTAAATATAAATACAAGATAATAGATAGATCGATAAGAAATAGACAACTTTCAAATATTGCACCAAGTAATGGCGAGAGGAAAAAACTAGACAGTATACATTGTATTTGAAATTAATAATGGATCAATGGTAATAATTGGTGTATGTTTGTATGTATATCAGACAAAGTCCATTTAATGGCAGAAGTTTAGCCATTTTTGTGTAAAACTTTTATATCTCATATTATTAATGATAACAGTAATCGGAAAAGTCTTAGTTTGTATATACAAGAGATGAAACAGCGAGCCATGAGCTAGAGCGATGTGCTGAGTCCATAAGGAGGCCGAGCAGCTTCCAGAAATACCTTCCTGTGATTGGCTGTTGTGGGGAATACCAACACTCTTTATGAATAAAATTTAAACTAAGAAATAGGTCCTTGTGCACAACAACAAGGTTGTTGTGAAAAGAACAACAATTTCTGTTTTGCCACCTGACAGAAATCTCCATCTAACTGAATAATTTACTCGAATAAGAGGGCAGAGCCGTGTATCATTATTTGTGTCAAGGCAACCCCCAATAATACCGTCACAAGTTAGGTAACCAACCCATGTTTCTGTAACACCCTTACATCCTGTAGTATTTAATTATCACTTTATTGACACTTTAAATAATTAACACTTCACTTTTGGGTAAATTAAAGTTAAAGTAGAATTCCATAAGCTGGACTGGTGGGCTGAACTAAGATGATTTATAAGTGGATGGCACCTATAGTGATCCCTTCCTTCCTGTGATTGGCTGTTGTGTGAATGTCAACAAAGAGTTTCTACCAATGATATGCCATTTATTATGCACCCCATACCATCTGTGGGCGGAGCTTGGAACCTCCTACCCGAGCACAACAACCCACCTTATGGGTTGCTGTTTGGCTATTTATAGTGCGTTGGAAAAAAACGAGATGGCGTTAGTTGTATTTTGTGGGTATTTGTTATAAGTGTAATTTGATGTCAACAGATGGCGTAAGCTGTATCTTATGGCCACTGTTGACCTGCCAGTTGATAGTGTTCTCTTCTGCCGACAGATGGCATCAGCTGTATCATTATTATTTTAATAATATTATTACATTAATAATAATGTATTATTATTACTTTAAACACTGATCTATACGTCTGGTAGCTTATAATAAGGTTTTATACCATGCTGGTATTAGGTATCTAGAATTCTGCAATTACTTTTTTTTATCTGCTGTTGAGGATATGTAAGACAAATGTAAGGTTTTGAGGCTAAGTAACGAAGATAGTTACAAGATACGAGCCGGATGGTGTTGAGATTGCAAAAGGGATTATGATAAGAACTTAAGCCAAAAAATCAATGCATAAATGTTCGAAAATAAGAGACCGGGATTTATTTCTCGAAAACTTAGCAATAAAATACCCTTTCTAGTTCTTTATTTTTACAA
>WNGS01163947.1:22485883-22526448 GCA_020271785.1 Procambarus virginalis | reverse complement strand
TACTCAGTACTTGTAGTCACGCGAGGTTCAGTTTTTTAATGTATCCTGGTGGTGCTCACTCCTGCACACTTCCCCAGCACTGGTCTGACGTAGGTGGTGCATAGCGTTGTAAGTGATCCCTTGTTGAGAGTCCTGACGTACCAAGGTTGCATATACTGCTGATGTTGCTAAGTTTATGTGTGCAAGCAATGAGTCACAATAACGTGGCTAAAGTATGTTGACCAGACCATACACTAGAAGGTGAAGAGACGACGACGTTTCGGTCCGTCCTGGACCATTCTCAAGTCGATTCTTCACCTTCTAGTGTGTGGTCTGGTCAATATGTGTGCAACTTAACCCGTCGCAATATAAAGGCCTCTACTTCAGTTGATGTAAATATATGAATGAGTATATTGATCGTCCTGAGAACTGAGGGAACTTCAGGGAACTGACAGCGTTCCCTTCCCATAGCTCATGGTAAGCCTTACCCACATTGTTTACCCTGGAATACGACCCGCCAATCGTTTAAACTATCAGGTACCTAATCACTGCTGGGCGAACAGAGGCTACAGTTAAGGGTTAGCGCCTCGTCAATCCTCCCCGGCCAGGATACTAACCCAGGACAAACGCTCGCGAAACGCCAGGCGAGCGTCTTAACCATTACGCCACGGAGACTTGTTCCAAACACTCGTTTTGTGCCCAGCCCAGCCGTTTCGGTTCCTAGCGCCCGTTTTGTGTCCAGCCTCCTGTTCCCAGCGCCCGTTTTGTGTGCAGCCTCCTGTTCCCAGCGCCCGTTTTGTGTCCAGCCTCCTGTTCCCAGCGCCCGTTTTGTGTCCAGCCTCCTGTTCCCAGCGCCCGTTTTGTGTCCAGCCTCCTGTTCCCAGCGCCCGTTTTGTGTGCAGCCTCCTGTTCCCAGCGCCCGTTTTGTGTCCAGCCTCCTGTTCCCAGCGCCCGTTTTGTGTCCAGCCTCCTGTTCCCAGCGTCCGTTTTGTGTCCAGCCTCCTGTTCCCAGCGTCCGTTTTGTGTCCAGCCTCCTGTTCCCAGCGTCCGTTTTGTGTCCAGCCTCCTGTTCCCAGCGTCCGTTTTGTGTCCAGCCTCCTGTTCCCAGCGTCCGTTTTGTGTCCAGCCTCCTGTTCCCAGCGTCCGTTTTGTGTCCAGCCTCCTGTTCCCAGCGTCCGTTTTGTGTCCAGCCTCCTGTTCCTAGCGTCCGTTTTGTGTCCAGCCTCCTGTTCCCAGCGTCCGTTTTGTGTCCAGCCTCCTGTTCCCAGCGTCCGTTTTGTGTCCAGCCTCCTGTTCCCAGCGCCCGTCTTGCGTCCGGCCTCCTGTGCCCAATACCCGTCTTCAACATACTGCATTTGGTGGAGTTGAACTCTATCAACCACTTGTTAGATCATTCTTGCAGAGGTCCGCATAGTGAGAAGATGATAGCTAACAATTCACAGTTTCCTTCCCTCACTTACGCATCAAAGGCGTCATCGGATTGCTAGGGATTTTCGACCCGACGCGTCGAAGATGGGTTGAAAATAGCATTCAAATACCCGAGGATCAAATGTCCCGTGTTGTGGACTGTTGACATAATGTGTGGTGGGAGCCTGGGGCGCGGGGCACAGCTTGACTGGACGCTGAGCTTAAGGTGCCTTTTGGTAGCTGGACTGAGTTCGCTTGATGCTCTCTAATTGGCTTCGCTGGAGACGGTCACGTGTTTATGGGGTCTTCAGGTAGCGCGGGGGAATAGACGGATATTTATATTGCCTCCGACAGTGACTGCAAGCATTGAACGGTCGAAAATAAATGTTTCAGCATACATACATCTGGCTTTAAGTCCAGGTTTCTTTTTCCTCTCGGTCCGCTCTTTATCTTTTGAAACTCTTAGGTGGGGTATACTAGGAAATACTTGTGCAGGCGATGAGTCACAATAACGTGGCTAAAGTATGTTGACCAGACCACACACTAGAAGGTGAAGGGACGACGACGTTTCGGTCCGTCCTGGACCATTCTCAAGTCGATTGTGAGAATGGTCACAATCGACTTGAGAATGGTCCAGGACGGACCGAAACGTCGTCGTCCCTTCACCTTCTAGTGTGTGGTCTGGTCAACATATTAAATACTTGATGTGTATTGCGTATGTCTGAAACATGTCCCTCTTCTCCTTTCTACCAGTGTCCCCGTAGTTCAGCAGATCTCTGTACTTCCTCAATCTTTGCTTTGTGCTTCCTGAGGCGGGAGCTACACACAGTGTGCTTGCTTCGTTGTCCTGTAGCCGGGGACAGATGACCTGATAGGTTAACGAGAGTCCTCGTTAGGTCAACTACTGATGACCTTGCTCAGGACCCAGCCCACAACAGTTGTCTAACTCCCAGGTTTTAGGGGTCAGATTCACGAAGTAGTTACGCAAGTACTTACGAATGTGTACATCTTTCCTCAATCTTTGACGGCTTTGGTTACATTTATTAAACAGTTTACAAACATGAAAACTTGCCAGTCAACTGTTGTTATTGTTATAGACAGCCTCCTGGTGCTTCGGAGCTCATTAACTGTTTAATAATTGTAAACAAAGCCGCCAAAGATTGAGGAAAGATGTACAGGCTCGTAAGCACTTGCGTAACTGCTTCGTGAATCTGGCCTCAGTTTATTCCTAGGTGAGCAGAGGCACCAGGTGCAAAGAAACGTTGCCAAAAGTGACACACTGGGTGGTGTGTTGTGACACCAGAGGTTAAAGCCCCTGATTCATGCCGATAATGAGTTAAGTCACATTAGTCGAAATTGGCAATCTCTTTGTGTCTGTGTACTATGTATGTCTATGTATATGTATATATGTGTACCATGTATCTTTGTCTATGTATGTATATCTATGCACTATGTATCTCTATGTATGTATGTATATCTGACTATTTCTGTATCGGCTCCTTACTATTTCCCCCTACTTGGACTGGTCGGTATAGTGACAACCTCACTTCTTACAGGGTCGGCGTTCGATCCCCGATGGTCCAAGTAGTTAAGCACCGTTCCCTGACTCCGTCCTCATATCTCTCCCAAGTGGTATATAGTCACTTGTGTTTAACTGTGTCTCTCTCACTGCCCCGCTCCTGTGCCAGGTAAGTCCACTACGGGCTCACCATAGCCCGTGCTACTTGCCCCGCTCCTGTGCCAGGTAAGTCCACTACGGGCTCACCATAGCCCGTGCTACTTGCCCCGCTCCTGTGCCAGGTAAGTCCACTACGGGCTCACCATAGCCCGTGCTACTTGCCCCGCTCCTGTGCCAGGTAAGTCCACTACGGGCTCACCATAGCTCGTGCTACTTGCAACTTTTTGTTCCCAGTAGCTGAATCTTAAAGCAGAACAACAACTGTGTCTTCTGGTAATCACTTGACCTTCTTCCCTGCAGGTGGGACGCGCGGGCGTGGTCTTGGTGCTGGCGTGGGCGTGCTGGGCGGGCATTGGCCGCGTCCTGGCCAATCACAGCCAGTGTGACGTGCAAGCGCTTCGCTGCGACGTTATCTGCTCCTTTCCTGACCTCGACCTCCACTGTAGCCGCTGTATCAGGAGGTCAGTGGGTCAGTCAGAACACGTGAGGTCAGTACTTGTTGTCGAAGGTCATGTGAGGTCAGCAGCTGTAATCAAAGGTCATATGGGGTCATATGACACGTGTCTGATGGCCGTGTCACTCACAAGTGTGTGGAAGGCGACCCGTGGGCGCCTGGCACTGACCAATCTGCCCGTGTCTTCACGTCAGACATCATCGACCCATCCAAAGTCGACATCGACTTTGGATGCGATTTGCAGCAATACTGTAGGACTTGGTAATATGAATTATATTAATTAATCATGTAGGTGTTGATCAATTTCTGATCCCTTTTTATACCCATACATATTAGGTCTATGTTTCACGTGTGTGACTTTGTTCTTATATCCGTGTGCCCGCATGGTGAGGTTGAGACCCAGAGTCTAGCTCCCAGAGTCTCATCTTTCAGCCGCATTTCGGCTGATGGTTGTGTCGATAGTGCTTTTTTGTCATATTTGGATTGAAGTATGGCCTCCATCCTTGAGGCCATGGATGGAATAACCTTCAGTTACCTCCTCCTTCAACTTCTTTCAACTCACCCCAAATTCACTACTCATTTACTGAAGATTTGATTTCCAGCATCCTGCTGGGCCATCTGAATTTCTTGTTTCTATCCATGTTTTCTTGTCCTGTCGCTGTTCATCTTCACAAGTTTGGTTATATCCACTTTGCTAATGACTCTAGAAATATTATATATAGTAATCATGTCCCTATTTATAGTTCAATTTTCCAGCAAAGTGATGTTTCTTCGTTGCTTACTCTTCTGGGTGCAGGGACCAGTCATGTTCCTAACCATTGCACTTTCTCTTCATTTATTGAGGTGAGGAACGCTCACTTAGACTACACATTCTACCACAAGTTCTATACAATGTCTTGAAATCTTCCTAGTCGAGGTGGCTGAAGGATACAGGAATGTTCGACAGTTTTGCACACACCGCTGTTGTTGTTCTGTTGGCATGTGCCTGCGGTGATAGGCATCGGGTTTTGTTTACTAACATCTATTTATTTTAATGACTCAAACATTTTCCTTCCTCTCATAGTCTACTCCGGCTTATTATGCAGTTCTCTTGAACGTGTGCAGAGAGGGATAACAAAGTCAGCTCCAGACATTTGGAATTTCCCTTGGAAGACATTCTAAAAGTTTAATTAATATTATTTTGAGAAGCGAAGAACAAGATGGTGCATGATTGAGATATACAAATGGCTGGAAGATATATTGTCCTGGTGACTTCTTGGCTTGAAAATAAGGCTGTAGATTTATTTAATATATTGCCAAGTAACATAACACACGTGGGAAGATGGGGGGGGGGGTCACCTGGATAATTTCAAGTGAAGGCGAGACAAATATTTGAGTAGGTGTGGTAGGGTCGAAAGAGGTTGCATGAAACCTTGCATAGACCTTTCGAAGTTTCCTCTCTTATTATGTTCAAATATGCACGATTAATACTGTTGCCTCTCCTTCCCCAGACGACCCATGAGGTTCGGTAAAAGAAGCAGACGAGTACTGCAGGAATTATCGGACGGGCCGTCGGGCGAGCCATTAGCGGAAGGACTCTCCAGCCAAGGATCCACGAGTCTTCACACGACTAACACCCACGACAGGAAATCCACTTCGGCCATCACCACGGAGCCCACGGAGCGAGCAGCGAGACGTGGTAGGCAGGACGTCCGAGCTCTCAGTGCTGGCCCTAGTCACTTATTCAGCAGGATTCTTTGGAATGACTCCGTCAGGAAGACCGACGCACAGAGAGAGCTGCGTGAGTCCTACAGTAGCGATCCCCACACTAGACCCCACCCTACCGGCTGGCGCCAAAACCTGGATTTCAACGTCGATGATTATGTCGACATGGAAGAACACAGGACCAGTCGACGGAGGCGTGGAAACACCTACAGCACCCTCTCTGGCAGTGTGGGTAGCAGCAGCAGCGAGCAGAGTCACAGTGATAGGAGCATGAGGCTCCCTGCGGCGAAGAGGACCAAGAGATCCGAGGTGCTGGAGGTGGTGGAGGGCCTCATGGATATGTTGGGTCTGGAGGAACTGCCTGTAGATCCCACACTCTACGGCTGCCACGAGCTCCGTCCTGTACTGGCCTAGCACCGACGTCTCGATCACGTGTGCTCAACATGTACTAAAGTTATAATGTTGCATGCGTTGTTTGTACATTGAAAATAATATAGAATTCCCATTCACATTAATACAAATTCAATACTTTCCACAAAGCCTCATTAGCGAAGTTCTTGCTGGCCAATAAAAGCTTTAGTTGCACAGGATTTAGGGCTAAATATACAATTGGTTGATAATGTAGTTGTTAATAAGAGTTCACTGAGGAATCTGGAGATGTAGAGTAACAACTTTGAAGGCGTGTTAGTTGTCTTTAACTCTTAGAGACACTGACCAGCCAGCCTCTTGGACTAGTCAGTACAGCACAGGCCTCGCTTTTTGCAGGGTCGGCGTTCGATCCCCGATGGTCCAAATGATTGGGCACCGTTCCTTCGCTCCGTCCTCATATCCCATCCAAGTATTATTGGCCACCTTCAGTATAATACCAAATAATGGTATTATTTGGCCAACATTATTGGCACCTTCTCCACACAATTACCACACCTAGAGACACTGCAGCTTAACAGTTTACATGGATACAACTCGTATCATACTCAAGACGATACCCCAACTAATTTCAATCCTATATACACTTATTCAACCTAACCCATCCGAGCCTAACGCAGCCTAACCTAAACTAATCCATCCTAACCTAATGATATATACAGTTCTGACACTCTGAAAACGAGCTATGTCGAAGGGTCATGTGTACGCTTTTAACCCCCTCCCCATTTTACATGTCAGCTACATAATTTGATCACATCTTAAACCGCTTAGAATAACATTTTCAGAAATCTCAGCATCAGCTGCTGAAATTATTACAAATCAAAATAGGCTAACTTATTATCTTGAAAACTTTTTTTTTTTTTGGAGAGGAAAGTACTGAAGCATCCACGGACTTTTGGAGAGGAGAGTACGAGGCATTTATAGACTATTGGAGAGGAGAGTACAAGGCATCCATGGCCTTTCAGCTTTCTGAAGCGGTTTCGGAGATCCTTTTTCATATACGGGCCCAAATTCATGCTGAGGGTCACTTCCGTCACAATGACTGGCTGTACCGATGACCAGTAGTCACTTTCCTCGTTATGCCAATAAATGAGGGAGATTTTATGAGTTCCACTCATAAAATGGACTGTGGCGTGAATGAGAAGCCTTAGTATGAGCGGGGGCCATGAGGCTGGATGGGAAGGGGTCTCTGAAATATCATTAAGCTTCGGAACCTTCGGTGTTTACACATTACAGCCGTGGTTCGTACAGAAGATCTTACAGAAGATCTTCTTTCTAAAAGAGAAGATCTTACAGCAAAAGTTTCTCTGAGAGACGTATCAAGACTGTTCTTTGCTCAAAGTCGCATCGGATGCGTAATTGACGCGACTCAAATTGCCGCGAAACCTAGTATCTGTCTTCGTCTTTATATTTCAAGTCTGCCAGCTGTCAAGGTTACTACTTGTGTCTTGACAGCAGCCGTTCAGCCCTGACACGAGGCTGAGGAAATATTACTCATCGTCTACATACTCATCAAGAACTCATACTCAGTGTGAATTATGAACTCGGGAAATTCACTTGACACAGTTCAACATCACTCAGTGATCACGAAACAATAATTCTGTATTTTCTGTAACTGGCATTAAATTGGTGTAATATAGGAATAAAGGGAAAACAAATTATCAGCAAATAAGCTCATTTATTGTTTAATTCTCCTTGTAATTAGCGTGTAGCTGTTTGGTTTGTCTATCCTAGGGTTATCTATCCCAGGTTATATATCCCAGAGTTATCTATTCCAGATATCTATTCTATCCCACGTTATCTATCCAAAAGTTATATCTGTCAGTTTATATTTATAGGATTATCTATCCCAGGTTATCTCTCCCAGCGTTCTATTCTACGGTTATCTGTTAACGGCTAGTATACCTATCCCAGGGGTTATCTATCATTATCTCTGCTAGAATCGGATTATTTCACGCCGGCCAACGTTAACTTCTTGTCAAAGTTTATTTTCAATAATTTACCAGAATTTACCTGAAGGCAACTAACACTCAAGTGGCCTCAACGAGGACAGGAAGTCGGCGGCTAGTCAAAGCTCCCCCCCCCCCCAGAATAATGTGTTTCACTCTTGTGTTGTCGACGCTAAATTTGGGTCTTTGTTGAACCAGATGTTCCTTTGTTTGATGAGGAAAACTCTTCTCACATTCTTAAGACATTTAAAGAATCCATTCTCGGGGGGATAACNGGCACCTATGAGCAACCTGTATAATTAAAGATGCAGAACACGTCTGATACTTCCTGATGTCCTTGACTTTTTTCTTATTTTGTGCCAAATTTCCTGTTTGAAAACATATATATTTCTCCCATGCATCATTTAACAGTAAGAATAGTAAGTATATCTATCTTTCATAAGAGTACTCTGGAATAACAAGCTTTTTCAAGCAAACTTTCTTATATTGGAGAAAAACCCGTCACTATATGGCTTAGGACGTGTGTCTGTGGATGACGTCACGTACACGCCCGCCAGGCGAGCGCTCTGGTTGGCTATCAGCAACTGTGTGGCAGTCACACCACGACCACCGCCGGAGGAGGGTGTGTGCTGCTTGACGTGGACGTAAATACTGACACAATGCAGGAAAGTGGCCAGGCCAGGTGTTTATGGAAGCCGGATGTGAGAAGGAAAACGAAGATGGATGCATTCCGCGAGGCTGTGAACAAAAAATACAGCCTGCGGCTTGGTAAGTAAGGCAGGTAGATATATACGTATATGTGTGTTAAGGGTTATAGCTGGAGGATATGTCCACGCTGGCCAGCTGTCTTACGTCACTCAACGGAACTTTCTCAGGGATGAAACACTGACTGACAGCACCCATGTAGGGTGGGGGATGACAGCACCCATGTAGGTGATGACAGCACCCATGTAGGTGATGACAGCACCCATGTAGGTGATGACAGCACCCATGTAGGTGATGACGGCACCCATGTAGGTGATGACAGCACCCATGTAGGTGATGACAGCACCCATGTAGGTGATGACAGCACCCATGTAGGTGATGACAGCACCCATGTAGAGTGGATGATGACAGCATCCATGTAGGGTGGGCGGTACACTAAAAAATACAAGAGTAATTTTCTCTGATTCAGTTAATGTCAGCTATACATGTACAGTATATGTAAACCCAACATGCAAAATATAGATACAATACTGTACTAGGAACTTCTAATACTGTATAATTGATACACAGAACAAGAGTTTCAGAATCGCCTTTGTATGGGTGTCATTTTGCATAGGTATTCTCCAACATGATGATGTAGACAACGGGACTAAAGGCAGCATGTAACATGCCTGAAGATGAACTAGACCTACGTACACTCTAATCCGCTGTCAAAAGCACACTACTTAAAGACAGTAAGGCTCACAATACGAGCAATATCCGACGCCCAAAGAGCAGAAAATATTAGTATATTTATGGTATGTTTAGACTGGAGAAGTGTTGTATGCAAAATCATCCTAAATCATCCACCAGATAGCATGATACTGTCAGAATTAGGCTGGAATGTCATTACTTATGGTAAGTAACTGCAGGTAATGATCTTCCCGTGTGGAGAGCACTCCAATTATAAACTCTGAACAAGAGCTAAGACATACTTCAACACTACTAGTGAATGCCCAGTTATTGATTTTATAATAAATGGCATGATATATATTGAACTTTGCAACTGTTTTTATTTGATTTCTAACACCTGGATATGCTTATACAGTACTCTACACAAAGTTTGCTAGTGCAAGCTACTAAATTAGGCTTATATCCCATGTTTTTATTTGATTTCATGTATAATAAATCATTCTATGAGATGGGGGGGGATATTAGATGAACATATATCTAGTTCTTGATTACTTTCTGTAATTTCTCATAAAATAGAGTAGCAGCACACTACTGTGTACCTAATTTGTTAATAAAACCTAAAATAAATTGGCTTTGACCAATTTTTTTCAGTCCTTTACTGCTTAAAGTATTTCTCAACTAAAAAAAATGTGCAAATGTAAGTTAATTTATTTTTGCAGGGTTATTCCTGTGCAGGCCCTAAGCCTCTGGTTGGCCCACTAAGTGTTTCTTGTTTCTGTTTTACTTGGGCGGAGTATGAGTATTTATGACTCGTATGGTCGCTTCAGTAAGATTTTGTCCATTGTTTTTAACAACAACTTCTGTTCTGTTGAATTTAAGTTGAACTCTTATTGGGTTTGTAACTGTGCACTGTGTTAGATAATGTTCCAGTGGTCTGTCAGGCATTTCTCTACAATGCTGACATTTCCTCTAATCTTCTGGAACTTGTAAGCCTATTTCCCCATGCACATATATGTAAGTGTTAAACCCAATCTTGGACAATACGTAGTGTACAATGACCATTGCATCTCTTTATAATGTTATATAAATTGTATGATATAACTTTTATAAAGGTAAAGGAATAGTTACATTAGCCAAATACCTGTATGTAAGATAAATAATTTTTATCTTCAGGAAATTACCAAGATCTCTACAAGTGGTCTGTGGACCAGTATTCAGATTTCTGGGAGACATGGTGGGAGTTTGGAGGATTTCTGTACTCATCACCTCCTACCCAAGTCGTTGATACTTCTCTCAACATAACACAAATACCACGCTGGTTTTCTGGTGCCAAGCTGAACTTTGCTGAAAATCTTCTTCGGTTTCGTGATGATCGTGTTGCTATATATGCTACAGGTAACAAATAAAAATAAATAATTTATTGTCCAATTCACTCTGTTACTTCTTATGATAAATATTCATTCTTTCAGCTACTGGATTAACATAGTCAGGCAGGACTACACTTTGCACCAGTACCACAGGGATCTTTTTCAAACATGTCTGAAGATCATTACCATTCACGCTCCGTTGATATTAACGTGTCATGCCTGTTTCCCTTGAATGCTCCAATGACACATTGTGTCATCTGCCAGTTTTAGAAGAGGCCTGATGCAATTTATAAGGTTTGACAATACCAGTACATAAACCTTCCCATAAAGTACTGCATTTCTCCTAATGCTTTTCATTTTTATTCTAGCCAATATAATAATTCACATTAGGACCATTGTTAGTAAAGCAGCTGAAATCTCCTATTTTGTAATTCATTAGAGTATTTTAAGGAATCATCACAAATTGATCTAGGGGCTCAAACTTGGATCATGGTCCATTACCTCCACAATGTAGGACAAAACAGGAGATGCTTTTTCAAACATAGGGATTTAAACCCGTGAAAGCGCCTACCTGCCAAAGCCATAAATGCCAAAACTGTGCTGGGTTTTAAAATTCAGCTGGAAAGGATCATCAGGGCAAATGGGGGTACTTTTAACAAGCCACTGGCTTCCTGTCCTCATTGAGGCCACTAGTATTAGTGGCCCTCAGGTAAACTCGGGTAAATATCACTACTGCTACTCATTCCTTTTACTCAGGGCAACCTCGACCACCTTAATATCATAACCAAATGGATGTCATTGGTATAATAAATATTTTATAATAAATATTTAATTCACTTGGGGCCCCTAGGGGCCTCAAATTTCTGACCCCCCCAGAGCAGGAGATAGTAGCTCTATTAACCACGCTATAAATAACCACAATAAGGAAGGGTTCAAGAGGCAACTAACTGCTGCCCAACTAGAACTTTAAGCTTTCCCTGGGCTGTCACTCAAGCATCCAGTTTGGTAGGTCAGTTGCTTCTGGAATCCTTCTTTATTGTGGCTGTTTGTAGCATGGTTGACAGAGATACCATCTTCTGCACTGGGAGTAGGAGGTTCAAGGCTCCTAGAGCCCGAGTGAATGAAATGTTATTACCCACATTTATTGTGGATGACATCTACAGTTAGCATAAGATAGTCAACCAAGCATTACCGGCAAAACATCTAATATACAATAATTTAAATTAATCACCGAGTTAAAAAGAACAGGTACCTGTCAGTTTATAAATACTGTACCCAATAAATTGCATCTATGAACACAGTCTGCCATAGTCACATAATAACTAATCATAAAACAATTACAAGGAACATTCACATACAGGTTGCTCTTAAGTAACACAATCTTAAAGGAAAACAAGGTTAAACATGCCAATATAAATCCTATGTTCCTTTTCCATAAGACCACAGTAATACAAAAACACAATAACAAAAATACAGAATACAGTGGTTAATTTATTGTTTAGAGTATGTACACTTAATAAAGCCACTAGTATGCAAAACATTTTGGCCATAGCTCAAAATAATTTCATTAATTAAATTACAGATTTGATGAGAAACACTTAATACTAAAAGAGAAGTAAGTTAACATATATGGATTGTTAAAGAAATTTAGTAAGTGATACTGTATATGGATTTTAAGTGATAATGAAGTATCTAAAGTACTTCCTTCTCTTAAGTTCACCAAATGGTAAGTCTATCAGTGTCTCACTATCACCTCAATGGTTCTTACCACTAAAATACTCTGACCTTCTCAGTCCAAACTGGCTGCATGTAACCTCGGCTGGGCTTCACACCAGGTGGTCCTGGACCGACTCGGAGTGTTGAAGTGCCTGAATGGTATTATAAAAAGGACAACTACATTATTAACCTTCTAGTTAACACTTAACATTCTATAGATGAAATGTCTTAACTGAGGGAATGAATACATTACAATTCTACTTATCCTACACCTTTGAATTTTAATACAGTACTGTACAGTATTAGTGTGAACATCAAACAAACTTAAAACAAGATTCCACACTTATACAAGAAATATATACAAGAGTTGTTACATTCTTGTACAGCCACTAGTACGCGTAGCGTTTTGGGCTGGTCCCTGGAATACGATCCCGCCGCGAAGAATCGTTGTTACAACCAAGTACACATTTTAGTGTTGTGTTAAACAGAGGCTACAGTTAAGGATTTGCGCCCAGTAAATCCTTCCCGGTCAGGATATGAACCCATGACAAAGCGCTCGCAGAACGCCAGGCGAGTGTCTTACCACTACACCACGGAGACTATAAAGACTTAACAAAATACCGGACTTAACAAATTCCCCGGAGACTTAACAAAATACTGTCTTATTATACGTGTCAACTGCTAACAATCCACCGGCTGACAAAAATCCTTTTCTTGTCCTCCACTCACTGCACTGGCAGATGAGGTGAGTGAGTGGTGGTGGTTCTGAGGACGAGGGAAGTGTGACTGACTACTAGTAGTCATAACAATATTTTTTTTAATTACATTGTAGACTCTTAGGGCTGTTGCTTACATACAAGGGTAGTGAATGTGGAAAGAATGTGCTCTTATATAAGAGCTTTGTGCTATATTTATGACAAGCTTGCATTTTTATTTTTTACTCTTGTTGGGGCTGATTGTGACGGTTAATTAAGGTATCTTAAATTGACATCAATAATCACATCAAATACCTTCTACCCAACTCTACTGTGAACTTGATAGTCAAGGAAGACTCAACATAATGCAGTATACATGTTACCGTGCCATTGTTCACTAGTATGCGTCTCCGTGGTGTAGTGGTGAGACACTCGCCTGGCGTTCCGCGAGCGCTATGTCATGGGTTCGTATCCTGGCCGGGGAGGATTTACTAGGCGCAATTCCTTAACTGTAGCCTCTGTTTAACGCAACAGTAAAATGTGTACTTGGATGAAAAAACGATTCTTCGCGGCAGGGGATCGTATTCCAGGGACCTGCCCGAAACGCTACGCGTACTAGTGGCTGTACAAGAATGTAACAACTCTTGTATATATCTCAAAAAAAAAAAAAAAAAAAAAAAAGTATCATGGATTCCCTCTATCCTTATGATATATTTAGCTCAGGTTAACCTATTCATGTAAATTATTTATTTATTTACCAAGAAGATGAATGCAAGTGTGTTTGTGTTTATTACATGAATGTGATTGAATCTCTCTAGTTCAATTTTACAGGAGAAGGACAGCAAGGCATAACCACAGTCACATATGAGCAGCTGTATAAGCGTGTTGGTATGTATTCAAGAGCACTTAAGAGCCATGGTGTAAAGAATGGGGATCGTGTGGTGGGTTATGTGCCCAATTGCCCTGCTTCCATTGAGGCCATGCTGGGTACAGCATCTTTAGGTGCGGTGTGGAGCTCAACATCCCCAGACTTTGGTGTTATGGTAATTATTAATGTATTTTACTCCTATTTATTTAACATTTGTTATTTTAAGCACGATTCCATGCACAATTAGAGATTTGCTGTCAAGTAATATTTTTGTTAATGTTGAAGCATTACATGTATTCTTTACAAACGGTTTTAAATTGCTGCTGTTATCAATTGGATATTAAGATGTTGAATTTTCTTTTATGTTTGTATTCAGGGTGTTTTGGAACGGTTCACCCAAATAGAACCAAGCATATTGTTTTCTGTTGAAGCTGTAGTTTATAATGGTAAAGTTCATGACCATCTCAACAAGGTCAAGAAAGTGACGACTGGTTTAAAGCATCTGAAAAAGGTTGTCATAATTCCATTTGTTCACAAGAGGAATGAGATTGATATATCTGACATTACCAATGGGTAAGTGTAGACATGTTTTCTGTAAATTTTAGTAGAAAAGTAATAGTGACCTACCTGACAGATGTTCAATTCAGTGCTGCGCTTGTGTCTTGATGAGATTAGGTTGCAAGCAATAGATGTTATATGTCAGTAGTTCAGTATAAATGTTTGAAAGTGATGAAGTATTGTATTTCATGCAATATAATATTTTAATGGTGTTACTTCTTTTGTTTTGGCGTTAATGTTGAAGTGGAGTAAAATTTATAATTCACATTCCATTTTCATTAAATGTTCAAAGCAAGGAATCTTGTATCCACAGCATATTCCTAGAAGATTTCTTAGCTGATTGGGAGAGTGATGAAGAAACAGAATTTGAGCAGGTTCCCTTCCATCACCCTCAGTTTATTATGTTTTCTTCTGGGACGACGGGTATCCCCAAGTGCATGGTTCACTCTGTTGGGGTGAGTTGATCTTAAGACGCTAGTCAACTTCTAGCAACAGTTTTTCTAAATTTTCAGTATATTGAGATTGGTAATTAAGTTTTGTACTTTTATATATTAAATAAATAAATAAATGTTTATTTAGGTAAGGTACCAATGTTCCAGCGATGTGTAAATATTTCATTCAAAATGATCTGCTACCAGAAATTTTAGCCAAATATCCCCAGTTTGCTAACTGTAGGTAGTAACTGAGTGATTGTAACCTATCCACCGCTGCCCACTGGATGGGGGGCGGTGTGCAGGACAAACATATAAATTGTGACACTAGCTCTCCACATATGTCAGTTGCTTAATTTAGAACCTGTATTTGAGGTCGATCTCGAACCCATTGTTGATGTGACGACTTATATTGAATTTTGTAACTAGCTCATCAAGATTGTAACTTGCTTAGCTAAATGAATTGTGGGGTTCAGTCCCTGAGCCCATTATGTGCCTCTGTAACCCTTTCCACTACCGCCCACAAGATGGGTATGGGGTGCATAATAAATGAACTAAAACTAAAAACTAGGTAAGGTACATACATAAAAGAGATTTTACAAAGATTGATGGATTTATAGATAGAGCTAGTACATACAATGCCTAAAGCCACTATTACGCAAAGCGTTTCGGGCATGAAAATAAATAGTTTAATATACAGTATACTGTACTGTACTTCCCGAGTACTGTATATTATAAACTATATGCTGTCTCTCAATATTTCCAGTCTTTGTGATGAGTGCCTTTTCCATAGTTAGGTAGGGTTAAATGTTCACTCGGTGTCTATCTGTAGTGTAATTTTAATGTGAATAAATAATGTTGTGAATGTTGACTAACATTCAACAGTCAATGTAACATACGAGGTCATGAACTTAACAGGACCCTTCTTACTTGGGAGATTTTACGCTGCATTCAAAACTTGACCTGTAGTGAAAATTGTAAGTTTTTAATATAAGTACGTTACTTAATTCAGTTCTCTGAATTATAATTCATTGTGCATATGAACAATACAGTTAAGGCTAATTTTCTTAGCTAAATGAACTTTGTGGTTAAATTCCGAGCGAATTATGTGCCTCTGTAACCTTTTCAAATACCACCCACAGGATAATTATGGGATTGCATAATAAATGAACTAAATTAAACCTATTATATAAGATTTTTATTATTGCTTATGAGTGTGTTCAGCTGTAAACTAACTTATCTATTAAATGATACCACCTTTAATAACTGTGATATTTTGTTTTTTTCAGGGAACTCTTATTCAGATTGCAAAAGAGCATGTGTTGCATTGCAACCTCTCACGGGATGATGTCTTCACTTACTACACCACGGCAAGTTTATACTTTGACAATTTCACATTACAATCTTTCCACACTTTCCCTGCTTTGTAAAAGGCAGGAAAAAACATTTGGGAACGTTTTCTTACACCCGTTGCCTTTGTTTACATAGCATTAAATCGGTACCAGGCGACTGTAGGGGGTCAAATTGTGGGAATGGTCAGTCATTGACTAGGGAATAATCATTAAGCCTACCTACCTACTGATTAAGAATAATCAGCTTCTTGTTCCCTATAAAGGGTTACTGTACCCAATTACCTACTGCATTATTATTTGACTGACAAACTCATTAATTTTTAAAATTAATGATTGTCTGCTAGTATAGTACTGTATTGTACTTCCATTCATGTACAAATTTCACTTTTATTTTTGTATTCTTTGCTAGACCTCTATCATGATGCATCCAGATATAAGAGTGAACAGTCGTGGAGATGTGACACAACCCTAGCATACTTTTTACATTAATAATCTGTTCCTGCACTTGCCACAGGCTTAAGTCACAACCTAACAGAATTCATGTATGTATGAAATAACTTGAAATTTCATGAATATGAAATTCATGTATGAAATAACAATTCATGTATGTTATCCATATATGCTACATTCTTATACACAAAAAAGAGTAACATGAGTACTGACAGGTGATGCAGCTGACACAAACAATTACAGATCAATATAAAACCTTTCAGTATTATCAAAGATATTTTAAGATTACAAATAGCTGTACTCCTATTAAAGTACTGTACTCCATTATAACCGTATTAAAGCTATACTATTTGCTGATGACACTACCTTTATCTTCTCTAGCCCTAACCCACAAACCCTAAATACAGTAATATAGCAAAAAATAAGTACAAATAAAAATCCACTCATGGATGTTGACCAACACACTCATATTGAAGATAGAAAAGAACTACTGCACTAAATTTTAAGTAGAAAGAAATCATCTAACCAAATAGACTTTTAAATAAACAATATAAGACATTAAAAGTAAGCGAGGCTTGTACAGTACATAGAAGAGACTTCAGCACTCGCATACATAACCAAATAACCAAAAAAAGTTTCCAAAACAATTGGATACTGACAAGCTATTTTACCTTGTACTGTATATGTATGTATACATACACAGTATAAATTTATAAAATTGTTTATACATGTGCAATATTATCATTTATATTAAGTATGTAATGCTATAATGTTTTATAGACTGGTTGGATGATGTGGAACTGGCTGGTGGTGGGCTTGTTCTCTGGGTGTTCTCTGTTCTTGTATGATGGATCTCCTCTTTTGCCCACTCCCAGTGTGCTCTGGGATCTGGTTGATAAGTTAGGTAAGTTTTTACAAATTCTAAATTCTTTTAGTAATTTTGTAAACTTGTTTAACTTTCAGCTGAATTCTTATCAGATAATTAATTTTGCTTTGAAGCTTCAAACACTATAACTTATCCTTGTAAGATCTGAGATTGGAGATCTTGGGTTTCTCAGAGTTGGAAGAAATACATTTAATAATTACTGGAGAGTTTATCACAATTTTTAATACTGAATATATTTCAGGAGTCACAGTACTTGGAACAGGTGCTAAATGGTTGGCCGTTTTAGAAGAAAAGGGAATAAAACCCCGGGAATCACACAATTTGTCATCGCTGCGAGCCATACTCTCCACTGGTTCTCCACTATCCCCACATTCCTTCCACTATGTTTACAATAACATTAAAGAAGATGTTATGTTGGGATCTATTACTGGTAAGTGTGTCATATAAGATCATGAGAGTGGAAGTTTAGTAGGTGGTGAAGGGGATAAAATGTTGTTATTGGTGTGTTTTTCTGCTGATGTTACTGTGCTATTGGCTAAAAGAGAGAGTACCTGAAAAGAAATGTTAGTTTAACAGTGTGTGTGTTTGTGCAAGAGAAGAAAGTTGAATTTCAATGCAGGAAAAACTGTCATGGTGGCTTGAGAAAATAATCTGAAGTGAAATTTGTAGATCCCTATCAAGTGGCAATAAAATAAAATACTAATAATGTTGTTGTTGTTATTATTATACTTGCGGGATGTGTTACGTAAAACCTTGTTTATAGCTTATTTATATCATAGCACTTTGTATTTCTCTGTGTTGTACTGTATTGTTTTGTGCAATTTATCTCTCCAGGTGGCACAGACATTATATCTTGTTTCATGGGCAGCAACCCCAGTCTTCCCGTGTATGAAGGAGAGATTCAGGGACGAAACTTGGGCATGGCTGTTGAAGCGTGGGGCGAGGGCTGTCAACCTGTGTACGACACCCGGGGGGAGCTGGTCTGCACCAAACCATTCCCTTCCATGCCAACACATTTCTGGAATGACGATGGTGGCATCAAATATACAAAAGCTTATTTTGCAAAGTAAATTAGGCATTTGTTCAGTGATTCTCATTTTGCATTGAATAATTGATTTCATATTCAGTATTTACACTGATCTTTATTTTAACGTGTGTTGAAGTTACTGTGTGAAGAATGAACATTTCAAAATATGTCTTTTTCTATTGTTAGGTATTCCCACACCTGGACTCATGGAGATTATATCATGATAAACTCAAAAACTGGAGGAATAATCATGTTAGGACGAAGTGATGGCACTCTCAATCCAAATGGAGTCAGATTCGGCAGTGCAGAAATATACAATATTGGTAAGAGTGCCAGGTAGAAAATTAAAAACACAATTGAGATAGAATTCTACTTGATAACATAATAATTGAATAACAAAATGCATCTTTTCTAATAAATACTGCAGTTAGGCAAAATCAATTTTCCAAGCTTTACCCGCTTAGTTGCTCCATTAGGCAGTGTCCAGTGCTTCCCAGAACAAACGCAAAAATCCAGGTTGGCCAGTATGGTGGTGTGCTTTTAATGGTTTTGGTTGCAATATGATCAAATTTGGATTAAAAGTGAGATGGGAAAAATTACAATTTTATGTATATTACATAAAGGTAAATAATATATAAATATTACAAAAAGGTTACAGGAGAACTGTGTAAATTTGTGCTTTGTGTTGAACCTTTGTATTAATATTTTTCCTGCCCAAATAATTATATTAGAAAAATGGACAACTTGGATTCATCAAGTGTTAACGAGCCACTACCAGTAAAGTTAAATGGTTGATTTTGTGTACAACATTTTGTTGTCCACCTAAATTTATTCACTGTTTTAGGCCAGTTTGACTGATAAGTTAAATGTATTATTTCTCAGTTGAGCAATTTGAAGAAGTGAGTGATAGTGTGTGTGTGGGCCAGAGGATGCTGCTGGTGAAGAACGAGTTGTGTTGTTCCTGAAGCTTCACCTACACGCAGAACTCAGCCAAGAACTTACACGGCGTATTGTAGTGGCCATTCGCTCGGAGCTCTCTGCCAGACATGTTCCGGCTCTTATTCTTCCCATCACAGAAATTCCGGTAAGCAATTTTCTTCTTAGCAATAGTTGGTCATGATTCACCTCTTATTTAAAACTAGATTATCAAAATAATATTTTGTAATTAACCTTGGACCACAGCTGAAGGATGTACAGTAACTTGAAAGTACAGTTCAGTATTGAACTTTACCTGATAGCTTCCATCTCTAATGGCCATAGTTGGGATAAGAAACTGGTGACATGTGGAAAGTATTGCATTATTACTTTGTTTTTTTCAAGCTGTATTTTGAAATGTAGTGCTGTCTTGCCATTTTTTGCTTCAGCAGATTATGCATTAGAAAATGTGAAAGAACAAATGTATATTGTAAGCAAGAGCCTGAAAGTGAACTGATATCTTGCCCTAAAGAATGGTGAAAAGGGAGGTTAGAGTTGGGAAGAAATTGTATTGTGAATCGACAACTACTTTGGTACAGTATGTAAATGGGATACTTTGATATTGAGAATCAAATAGCATACAGTAATAAGTTTAAAAGGTATGAAATCCCTCCAGCAGAAGTGCTATTGAAGTAATCATAAAGGGATTCTAAAGAAGCATCAGGAAGAACTAGGATAGCAAGGAAGGACATCCTGCTGGGAAATTACAATAATTAGTGCCTTGCAGTAACATTCAGCATGAATTTGGAATATACAAGACTTGAAGGACACTTAGGACTGCAAATCTGGAACTGTACCATTAAAGTTTGAAGAGCGTCAGTAAACTGACCATATTGTGACATCCACCAATTCCTTGTTTGACCCCGGTGGCTGCTGGTGGCGATTGTGGTTGCAGGCGAGGGTGCATGATGGGCATTGCCATTTTCCTGTGGGCTGTTCATCATCAGGAGCAATGGAATGTTGTTGTTCATACATTAGCATCTAGGTAGGGAGTGTTGACTTCATAACAGAATGTTTGTTGATATGTGGTTGTGCTGGCTTTCCTGTTCCATATGGTATTGCCATGCTGATGGTACTGTATATCCAGCCTTGACAGCTTATGGCTGTTACTCTGAAACACAGGGAAGAGATTTAGAGTTGATACTTGGCCACATAACTAACAAGAAAAATAAATTGTGGAATTTTAAGTGAGGAAGCAGTTAGGAAAATACTATGATGTCTAATAGCTATAATAGTGAGTGTAAATTGTGTATCATAGAAAAGATAAATATGTCCTGGAAGAAATGTAGGTGAGGTTTAAAAGTTATTATATCTAGCTCAAACTTTAAAGTGTTCCCTCTGAGGATATCTATGATATCTAAATAATGTGAAGGCAAAGGACACCTAAGAGTGTGAATGTTGACTTGGATAAACCTGACAAAGCACAGTCTAGATGAAGAACTGCAGTAGTCATTAAAGTATGTATGATAAGGATCCTGTAGCAATTTGCATATGGTATACAAAGTATTTGAGGCTGTACAATGGGTGAAATAATGGGGGGATATTTACTCAAATATTGAATAGGAATGTCCACTTGACAGTATCAGTGTATAGAATTAGATTGTAGCCAGACAAAATAAACAATTGGAAATATTTAAATTGGGATGTCAAATATGTTGTGTGTGAGGCAAAATAGGAAAATAATAAGTTGAGTATATCAAATCTAAATATGCAGCTTAGTAGGCTACTATAGACATGGGGGATTACTGGATTAATAATTAAATATGAGTTAGTCATGTGATTTCTTTCAGGCCATTCATAATAGTTCTCAACTATGAATCAGGACAACACTAACAAAAATTGTAAATAAGGAAGTAGGAAGTAAATAAAAAAAGGAGGTCCTTCAAAATGAAAGAGAAACGTTTGGGAAAGACTGGACTGCCAGTGTAAGGCCACGGCAGTTTGATAAAGATGGTATACGTATTCTGAATAATGTCAGACCAGGCTTTATGGGATAAGAACTAGGCACTTGTACCCTCTTACCTTAAGGGAAAAACTCATTGGCTGTGCACATGAAAGGAGCTTTTCAGTTTGATTCTAAGCTTTATTTTGTAAGTAACAGATGACAACCTTATTTCTTTAGTACACAGTGAGTGGAAAGAAAGTGGAAGTGGCTGTGAGGCAGATGATCCAAGGAGAGACCGTCACAAACAGGCTGCACTCTCCAATCCTGACTCTTTAGACCTTTATGCCAACATACCACAACTACAGGCTTGGTGAGAGCCTTCTGCATACACAAAAATGTGACTTCATTTTGGTGAACTAGCTTGAATTACGGTGCTAAAGTTTGCCTTGGCTACAGTATCAAAGGACTTCAGGTAAGCCCCTAAACTGACAGCGCTACTAACTTCCAGTGATCCTAAAGTTCTTAAGACCTTTGACTTGGTTCTTGTATTTTATATTGGTTGTGAGGTAGCTCTTGACTTTCACGATGTACTAACTCAAATAGTATTAAGTATAGTAATCTCGTAAACTGCATATTATTAGCTTTACTCTATTTGTTATTAGCTGAATAATTGTGGTACATGATTCTTACAAGTACTGTAGTTAGAACTTGTGGCATGTGGTTGTGAATGTTTTTACCCATTTGATCTGACTCAACAATTTTATATTGAATTTTGTGTGTATTTATTTAAATTTCTAGTGTCTTTGTATCTATTTAATTTTTAAATTCTTACTAAGTCATCAGAAATGCTACAGTAATGCTGCAGCTGATGTATTTGAAATTGTATTATTCAAATTGCTGTATCATTGAGTTACAATAAACAACTTTATCATAACTTGAAGTACAGTATATTATACTGTATTGAATCGTGAGCAGCAGTGTTTAGAATCATTCTGGAATATATTAAATAATATAGATTTTGGTATCATTTAATTTTGATCAATACACCTATGAACCAAAATATAGCTGTATGTAGTACTGTATTGATAATGAAAAAATTAAGTTTGTTTTTCCACTCAGAATTTCTAATGTTGGCCCCAATTGGCAACATTAGTCACAAGTTGTTTGTGATACAATATTTCTGAGTTATTCACTTGGTTGCTCCATAAAAGATTAAATTAATTGATGGCTGTTATTGTACAGTATTTGATTCATTCAGTGCAGGTTGGCATGCCATGTCAGTGCAGCAGGAAACTTGTCAAAGTGTCCCTGTTGGATGAAATTCATGCCAGGGAGACATTGGAGAATACTCATTCTAAAACAAAATTTCAACAAAGTATATTTACATTAAACTTAAAACCTTTCCAGGTGTAACTTAGGATCAAAGATACTGCCAAGGTAAGTATTGAATAACCCAATACTGTAGTTAACTACTGCTGACCGTCAGCAAGGATAGCATCAACACTACAACAAAGGGCCCCCAACTTGTGACCTCTTCACATATTATCCTGACAGCCCAGGCAGCAGGTTATATGGATAGGTTGAGATAAGGCCTTTCAGTTAAGTGGCATGTACAAGTATTATGCATCCAGTGTGTGTTGATAGGCCCTTGTGTGTCTGGACTTTGACCGGTGTCCAAAGTTATCTTCTTGGCATCCAGCAGCTCATGCTTTTCAGTAGAGCTGATTTACCTCTTGAGTTTCCCAATGAATTTGTGGTTCTTTTGGTAATTTGGTCCACAACTTAGACAATTGAGGTGTACACATGTTGTTAACTGTTGGTGCTTTCAATTCTGGGTCAGAAGTTCACCAGCAGTGGTGTTCTCTTGAGATAACCATTATATGCACGACTTGATTTTATGCAGTGTATACTGTCACTATATTTTGCCTATTACTGGGGGCTACAAAAGGTTGGGTGGTGCACTTAACAAAAGGAAATGTTTGTATAAACCTTCCAACTCCAGTAATATAGACAGATTCATAAAATAGAAAGTGGAGTCGAGCTGTGTGGAGAGGTTAGAACTTGTTGTTGGGTACTGCCACCTGGTGACCACATTAGTAGGCCAAATGAACAAATCCACAAGGGCCGTGACGAGGATTCGAACCTGCGTCCAGGAGCATCCGATTACAGAGCAGGAGTTACATTAGTAGGCCATTTGGTAAATAAAAAGAGGGCATGGGTTGGCTATATTTTTGATGCCAAGGTGTGCATGGAAAGGTTTTTATTTTTATGATAATATACTTTCTCCACACACTCTGTGTAGAGAATTTGTGTGCTGGATTTGAGTATTCCTATGTCTTCCTGGCAACAGATTAATGCAGTTAGAATAATTTGAAAAGTTCCCCCATTGCATCAGTGTGATATGTCAATCAATCCTGGCTGTGTCAGATCCTGACCAGAAGTCAGTAGGATATAATTTTACAAAGCAGCTATGTGTACTTCTCGGAAGAAAGGTCTTTTCATATACTTTATACTCAAAGCCTGATATCTTTTGTTTACCCTGTATTGCAGCTATTTACATATTTGGACTTTGCAATGTATTTTATTAAATCCCTGCTAACAACAAATTTCTGAACATAAATGGCAATTATTATATTGTATTACTGAATATTCCAACTGCTGGTGTCATTTACTTGCTACATTTTGTACTACCAATCTTGATTTATTGGGTGATCTGTAGTACATTACTATATTGATGCTTGATCATCACAAGTAGGCAACTGAAAAGTTCCAATCTGCTTAAATTTTTTGTTTAAATATAGAAAGAAAAGGCAGAGGAATTGTTGCCCTGTTAAGTAATGTGGTTGATACACGCTACTGTTAATTGTGTGAGGAAATGGTGCTCTTGTACATACTGTACCATATACTACAAATGGTTGTGAAGGACATTTAGACATGAAGGACAAGGGGGTAAAAGAAACATGAAATTTCTTTCTTCTAATTGTTCTTCCTCTATTTTATAATGCCCTAAATCTACTCATCTTCTACTCCCATGAATAAATTCTGCATAGATCAGAAGTTTAAACTTGCCTTGAAATTATTTTGAAGGAATGATGATAATATTTAGTGAAACCAGTAAAATGTCAAAGAAATGTACAATTCAAGATTGTAGTCACTTTAGACATTTTATCTAGATTAATTTAGACACTTTGAGGCTGGGAAGGAGGCTACTCATGTTTGCTCAAATGGCATCATTTGCATGTGATAAACCAAACCGAATTTGTTATACCAAGAAATAAATCTGATCATCTTATTCATCGCATTGAGATATACAGAAGATTGAAAGTGGCAACATTGAGAGGGCACTGTTGTATTTATTTCAAAAGTTTACAAAAAAGGTAGGCTGATGATACATAATTCCTCAGGCAATCAACCCATTCTTCTATTCATACTGTACCTTTGTGTACATATTGAATTGAAAGAGAAATGGAAAAGAATCTACAGCACAGTAGTGCAAACCCATCTCTATTGTACAAAAAGATAGACATCTAAAAACGGAAAATTTTCAAGTATGTATTTGTTCTCTGAAAATTATAATAAAATGTAACCTAACCTAGGCTTAAGGTATTCCTATATTAGGTAATGTGAGGCCTAGGTTACTGTAAGTTGTAAGTTAGGTAAGTAATTTTTTTTTTTACTTTTGCCCTAAATATATATCCTATTTTTTGTTAATATAGTACAGTATGTTGTTTAGTTAAGAAAATATATATACTGTACAGTATATGAATTTTCAATATGTACATAAAGGTGTAGCATTAACATTGGGATGAGTTGAGGTGATGGACATAGTGTAGACGAATGTTATGAATAAACTAGCCATGATGATTTATCATCATCATCAACAACAAAAGGGAATGATGATGATGGTTTAGATTCAGCTACATGAAACAAAAGTTCCAAGTAGCACAGGCTATGGTGAGTCCATAGTGGACTTGATTTTAAAAGGGAAATGTGTTACTGTACAGTACAGTACTACTGAAGTCGTATATTAGATAACTGTTGTGTAAAAAAAGAAGTGTTGTACTTATTGTTGAAATGACTAGGTCATTTGTGTACTAAAGTTTAAGCTGAGCTCGCTACTCCAAAGCCTTAAATGGAATGCAAAATTTTGAATAATTTTTAATTAATGTACAGTATTTAGCTGAATACAATATTAAAATTAGTTTTTCACATTTATAATGTTCAAAGATTTATATTTATTGATCCAGATATTTGTCTAAAGTGTACCGTACTGATAATTGTTCACACATTTAAATTTGTTTATAATGTGATATAGGTATATTTTATTTTTATATTTGTATGTGTAGATTTCTTGACCAGTGTTGCCCCCAAAAATATTACCCTGGGAGAAGTAAACAGTTGTCTCCTCTCTCATCTTTTCCCACGTGAACACTTCCTTGTACGAGTGCAACTTTATTCATGATCCCACTTCTTCCCAATTTATTTGCAGTGCTCTTGCAAGCTAGTGGTAGCCATTTTACTTTGGGTCTGTGAACCCAGAATTAACTAACTCTCTTGTTAGCTGGAAATTTATATTTTATTGAATGATTATGTTAATACTGTAGTAAAGAATATATTTTATTGTGTTCTACTGTATATAAAGTGTTTCCTTAATATCTTTATGTAATTATTGAAAAGTCAGTTTGTGTTATTGGTAGCTAGATGTCAGTTTATATGTATATATATATTTGTTTATATTGAATAATGTTTATAACATATAAACTATTCAGTTTATATTGTATATTTTTGGTATTTGGTTTTGGTAGGGACGTGAGTCTTATTTTCCTCGGCGTCACCCCTTTTATATGAAAGGAACCATCGGAAATGCGTCTGAGGTGCCATGTGGCTTATATCTGACTCGTGCAGCCCCGGCCTCAAGGACTAGATACAATGCTTCCTTGTGAGGAAACTTCAACATTTAGTTATTAAAGACGATTTATGAGCATGTCATTTTTGTGCATTAGTAAAGGTGATTGGTTCTAAAACTCAGTTTGGTATGTTTTAACAATTTTGTTTTTTAAACCACTAGAAAGACAAATTTTTTGTTGCTATAAACTTTTTTTTTTTTTATAAAATGTGACTGGCAAATTTGTCCTCGTGTCGTGTAACAACATGATCATTTCAGATATAAAATGACAATTTTTGTTATTTAATATAGATAGAAAATTTGGGCATTTGTCTGTCTAGAAGTTATATTTTAACATTAAATTTTAACATAGCATTTATGTTAGTAATTATTAAATTGAATAGAAATGGATTGTAAAACAAATGTATCTTTTGATTGTTACCTGCAACTGGGGTGTTAATTATATCATAATGGTGATTAGAGGATGCATGTGTCCGTATGCTGTTTACCACATTGCCATGTGTTATTATGCACATACATCAAGTTAATCATATGTATCTTGCTCTTTTGTAATAATAAAGCTAAGGTCAGTTCTCATTTTCTCAATCTGCATATTATTGTTCTTTGATCCCTTCCAACTGCAAAAGTGAATGTTTGTTGTAAAATACAGAAGGGTTCATCTTGAGGTTATCTATCTTGAGATGATTTCGGGGCTTAGCGTCCCCGCGGCCCGGTCCTCGACTAGGCCTCCTTTTTGTTACACACCTCCCAGGAAGCAGCCCGTAGCAGCTGTATAACTCCCAGGTACCTATTTACTACTAGGTAACATAGGCATCAGGGCGAAAGAAACATTTTGCCCATTTGTCTCCGCCTCCACCAGGGATCGATCCTGGAACCTCAAGACTACGAATCCGATGCACTGTCCACCCAGCTGTCAGGCACCCTAAATCTAAATTCAGTACAGTATCTAAATATTACACAGTTGTGACCTGTGGAGAGGAAATTGTTCCAAAAATTAAGATTTTGTGCTCATAAATCTTTGCTATATAGCCACTAATCATGGGCAGCATTTTGGGCAAATCTTAAAATTTGTGTGGGGGTTTTAATGATACATAAAAAAATAATCAATATATAACTTATGAATTATAGTGAATTATAACAGTACAGTATTCTAGGTTGATACTTAATGCTATGGAGTGCACTTTATTTAATTAAAGCTTTAATGGTACAGTATATACTGTATATTATGAGAATTGTTACAATAGTATATTTTTAGCATTTTAAGAGATAAGATTAACAACCAATATATGAGTGACATATTTAACATAAAGGATACATGGTAAGATCATGCTATGTGCTATTGTGTGTGTGTGTGTGTGTGTGTATATATATATATATATATATATATATATATATATATATATATATATATATATATATATATATATATATATATATATATATATATAATTTGGAAGAGCTACATAATATCAATTGGGTACTTTTTTCTCTTATTAAATTGGTACATATTTTTATTATATTTGAGAGGCCACTCCATATTTAAGGCCTTTTTCAAGGAAAGGGCAAGTATCAAGAGATGGCATTCAGGCAGTATGATTACTGTATATGGTATATGGAAGGGATACGAGGACAGGATGGAAGCTAGAGTACAAGGACGGAGTGAAGGGACAGTTGTCCGAACACTTGAACAGTTGGAAATGAGCGTCGACGTGCAAGAAGCATTGAGGTCATCATTGCACTGATCAAGGATCCTTGATTTGCACATAATTTCTGCTTTTGGTGGAGTCTGACTCTTGGAACATCAGATAGTTGTTTCTTTGTGTATGAGGTATATAGCATTATCTTTGGTTTCTTTCATTCACCGTCACTTCTAACACTCACCATTGTCCTCTTCTTCAATCTTAATATTTGTTATACCAAATGTATTTTGATTTACTATTACATGGAACCTATCACTACTGCTGCTGTACCATAGATGGGTGTAAATACAGTATAGGCATTGGAAGTACTTGTACTATGTTACAAGCCACATATTGTTTCTTCACATTTACAAAGGATGGACTGTAGCAAATACAGGATCTGGTAGTTTTTGTTTTCTGAATGTTCTTATAGCTGTGTATGATTTAAGTCTTATACTAATGTGTGGGCTGCAACAGCATATCATCTTGATTTTCTTGTTCAACATTGGTTGTCCTGTACCTACTTATTATTCTATAAATTTTTTTGATAAACTGTATCAAAATGTATACATACGGCATTGCAATAATGATTACACATATCACGAAGGTAATTAAACTAGAACAAAATTGTTTAACCATTCTGGCAAGGAACATACACGGTTCACATATTTGATTTTCTGATGAACTGGGTGATTCAAAATGAGGTGGTGCAGAAACTGTGTTTAGTAGAGGGAGTTCCGTTGTAGTCCCCTTCGTGTCCTCGGGAGGCAAAGAAATGGGTGGTGTTTCTGGCACAGAACATATAACAGTTCCAAAGAGTTCATTCATATTGGGGCCAGAGTCGATGCATTCCAGATGGAGGGCCATAATTAGTGTGTATGTCGTACCCTCTAATAACTTCGTGATGTAGCAAATTTTAGTGTACCTTGGTTTATAATGATCATTACATTTTTGGAGAGATTTTATATCTTCATTAAAAGAATCCAATCTGTATATGTTATCGGTGACTTTACACTTTATGTTACTCTTGTCTTGTGTGATTTCATCAAGACTTAAAGGGATCCATTTTCCTGGCGATGTCGGCTGTTTAATTTCTTGACACTTATCTTTAATCTGCAATATACATGATAAATATTAATGATGTTGAGTGATATGTATTAAGATACATTAACAATAATAATATAAATAATAATTATATTTTGCACCCAAAAGGAGAAAGTATATCCTTGAACCTTATTCCAGATATATCTCAACACAAAAATATTACAGTATACTGTATTATAAAACAAAGTATGTTACCTATTTACAGTACTTTACTAGGTAATGTTCTTTTACTACAGTGAACTTTAGTTTATTAGTGTTCACTTATGCTCTTATTTGCTTCATAAGTATTATTTTAGTTAATTAAAATTATTTATTTTCCTCTGTTTTGTTCGACCTCAGAAATGTGTGTAATTACCTAAATGTAATTACATAAGGGTAGTTACAGGATGAGAGCTATGCTCGTGGTGTTCTGTCTTCCCAGCACTCTTGTCATATAATGCTTTGAAATTACTGACGGTTTTGGCCTCTACCACCTTCTCAAGGATTGGGGATGGGACGGTGGAAAGGAATGATGTGCAACCACATGGATGGTCGGGGATTGAACGCCAACCTGCATGAAGCGAGACCGCCACTCTACCGCCCAGTCCAAGTTTCTGGGCCTAAGAAAAGGATGCATTGTATAGGACGGAGGGAAGGATGGTGCCCAACCACATGGGATAATCTGGAATCGAACGCAGACCTGCAAGAAGCGGGGCCGTAAGTGTACCGACCAGTCCAAGTGTGTGTGTGTGTGTGTGTGTGTGTGTGTGTGTGTGTGTGTGTGTGTGTGTGTGTGTGTATTCACTTAGTTGTATTCACTTAGTTGTATTTTACGGGGGTTGAGCTTTGGTCTTTCGGCCCGCCTCTCAACTGTCAATCAACTGTTTACTAACTACTTTTTTTTTTTTTTCCCCACACCACACACACACACACACACACCCCAGGAAGCAGCCCGTGACAGCTGACTAACTCCCAGGTACCTATTTACTGCTAGGTAACAGGGGCATTCAGGGTGAAAGAAACTTTGCCCATTTGTTTCTGCCGGGTGCGGGAATCGAACCCGCGCCACAGAATTACGAATCCTGCACGCTATCCACCAGGCTACCTGGCCCCTGTGTGTGTGTGTGTGTGTGTGTGTGTGTGTGTGTGTGTGTGTGTGTGTGTGTGTGTGTGTGTGTGTGTGTGTGTGTGTACTTGCTACCAGACACAAAAGAGCCGAATTGTAGTGATTCAGAGTGACAGATTGTATATATTAAAATTTAGATATTTAAACCTTTTAATGTTTGTATAGGTTATCAAAATGTACATTCGTAAAAATATATAATATGTATACTGCGAGATATTCCTGGGATACACGCATCACCCGTGTTTTAAAAATATCAATTATTTAGATAACTGTGTATGATGTTTTTGGTGAGGAGAAGGTAAGAGAAGGATGGCGTAAAAACAAGTGTTGAGGGAGACATACCCACCCTTACGGGCTCACCATAGCCCGTGCTACTTGGAACTTACTGTTCTGAGTAGCTGAATCTAAAACAACAGCGACGTACCTGTGTGGTAATCCCAGCCATCATCAGTACGAGTGCCAGCTGCGACAGCTTCCTCGGCCCCACCGTCATTATATACTGCCTCGCTCACTACCGTGAATCAACTTCGCCAAGTCTGAAGACACAATGGCGTTTCAAGCGTAAGTTAGAAGTATATAGGAGTGAGTATGGCTAGGCATAATTAGCAGCTGTCTCGTGTGGACTTAATATGCTTACTGCAGGTTCATCAATTCTTATGTTTTTTTCTTTCGTCATGTAGTTTAGGGTTAGAGTTCTCACAGCATATTCACTTAGAGTTATATTGTCGTAATGGCTTAGTGCGTTCTCATGATAATTACCCTACCTTGCCTTTTCTGCTATCATTAACTCTGGTCGGTATTATAGCATACCGGCAGGTTTGAAGGTTGATGCAGTGATGGCCGACTTGTTTCTTGCAGGTCGGCGATCGATCCCCAATGGCCCAAATGGTTAGGCACCGTTTCTACTTCGTCCTTCTGTTCTGGCCTCTAGCCTCTTCCAAGTGCTATAGTATCATACTGGCTTGGCGTTTATTTCTCATAAGTGACTTAACAATAATTCAGGTAGTGTGGTCTTAATCAACCCGGCAGCCTTTAAGCCTGTAATTGGCGTGCAAATTGACATATAACTTCCAAAATTCTTTATTATTTGTGTTTCTTAAACTACTCAGGTGTGGGTTTACACAAGCCCACACCTGACACTGTCTACTTACTCCTTGGAAATGTGTTATATAGTTTTGTTTTTATTAACAAGCTTAGGTATGCACAGCAATGTGCTGCTACCTTATTTGAAAGATTACATTGACGTTGAGCCAACGTTAAATCGACGTTGAATCAACGTTATCGACGTTGAATTAACGTTAACGACGTTGAATCAACATCGATAACGTCCCAAAAAGGTAGTATAAACACACCATGGAAAATTAACCCAAGTATTTCAGACGTCATAGGAGTCGTTGGTTGTCGCAATAGGAGCCAATCCTACATAATGAAGGGCATAGGGGTTGCCCCCCCCCCTCCGATCCTCCTTAGACACCATAAAATCACTATATATATATATATATATATATATATATATATATATATATATATATATATATATATATATATATATATATATAGGGGGTACCACCTCTGGTGCAATTATAGGGACCCACAGCCTCAGAGAAGGGAACACAGAGCATTCAGGGAAAAACTTGCCATTTAACTCTGAATACATAAGAGTGTTCGCTTCTACCACCCCTACCAATATATATATATATATATATATATATATATATATATATATATATATATATATATATATATATATATATATACACACACACCTGGTAACTGCGTTGTGTTATTTTAGATTGCTGAATATATTTAGCCAGAAATATATGGATTGTTTCAATGAAGCTTCTGATTAAGGGAAGATTTTATCACTGAGGTGGTGTTATGCTGCTGATAAGATTAAGACTATGAGAGGAAAACTTCCTGAATACATATAAGGAGGTTTAACAAAAATGTATTTTGGCACAATGGAGGTCACTAATTCCTTGTCAGAAAGTTATTCCCAATTAATAATACTTGATTGTATTTTAATTTAAGACGAAATAAATTGCTAAAACCATTTTCAAAATGGAATTTAGTATCAGCTGAAGGCTCTTGACTCTTACAGCGTATATTGCGACATAAAAATATATACGATGAAAAGAAACGTGGCTAAAACTTATACAGTATATTCAAGTTTTTAAAATGCACTTTCTAAAAATGTTTAACACTCGGCAAGAATTTTAAATGACCACAGAATGACAACACTCAAGGATGAGACTATCTGTAAAGGTATCTTTACAGATAGATGTCGATTTTATTCCAGTTTTTACATATTATTTTATAAGTATATGATGTCCACTAGTTCAGTGCCTTTGACCCAAACGCGAACAAAACATAACCAATTACTTTAGCCAATTATTGTCTTTATAATACTGTAACCACGGTCAAGTGTAATTAAATCTGGCACCGAAACTTAGGCCTACGTTTTGTACTATTGATATTCTAAAAGACATGGTCAGAATGTAGCCTAATCTCCCTTAGTTTGAACAAAGCAATCTTATACCTCATAGACCCAACCGTAAACCTAATTTAGTGCGTATATGTGCCTAGAGAGAATTGCATTATTGCCTTCTTTCTCGAACCTTTTATTTAATATGCCAGTAATACAAAATGTGAACTTTGTATGGGCGCCAGAGTCCACCTTGTGTCCATACACTTTGGTTACTGTCGACTCTCAGTCTTGGGAAAATAGGTTCCAAATCAAGACAAGTTAGAATCTAAAAACTTACCTAAAAATATGAAAAAATGTTGAAGATGAGTATGTTGGCTTGGTGTGTAGGTGGCTGGCTCCAGTTGTCTCAGCTTGGCATGCAATGGATGTAGGTGGGCTGTTGTTTCGCAGTGGGCGTATATAGGTGGCTGCTGCCTCGCAGTGGGCGTAGGTGGGCTGCTGCCTCGCAGTGGGCTGTTGCCTCAGTATGGGCGTAGGTGGCTGCTGCCTCGCAGTGGGCGTAGGTGGGCTGCTGCCTCGCAGTGGGCTGTTGCCTCAGTATGGGCGTAGGTGGCTGCTGCCTCGCAGTGGGCGTAGGTGGGCTGCTGCTTCGCAGTGGGCGTAGGTGGGCTGTTGCCTCAGTGTGGGCGTAGGTGGGCTGCTGCCTCGTAGTGGGCTGTTGCCTCAGTGTGGGCGTAGGTGGGCTGCTGCCTCGCAGTGGGCTGTTGCCTCAGTGTGGGCGTAGGTGGGCTGCTGCCTCGTAGTGGGCTGTTGCCTCAGTGTGGGCGTAGGTGGCTGCTGCCTCGCAGTGGGCGTAGATGGGCTGCTGCCTCGCAGTGGGCGTAGGTGGCTGCTGCCTGCCAATGGGCGTAGGTGGCTGCTGCCTCGCAGTGGGCGTAGGTGGCTGCTGCCTCGCAGTGGGCGTAGGTGGCTGCTGCCTCGCAGTGGGCGTAGGTGGCTGCTGCCTGCCAATGGGCGTAGGTGGGCTGCTGCCTGCCAGTGGGCGTAGGTGAACAGGTGGATGTTGTTTCAGCCTGGCTCACAGGAGTCCCCACACTGCTCAGATCTCGCCACTATGAGCACGAGGTGATCTGTGTAACATGTGCAACTTACGACCGAAAATGAATGTGTGGGTTGCGAGTACATATAAGTAATGTACCAACGAGTGCTCCTGCTCTGATCTGTGAACACGTGTAAGCTTAGTTTTCTGACGAGCAGCATTACAAGCACGAGTGCCAAGACAGACTGATTATATATCATAAACACACTTGTTTACCAAATGATAGTTGCCACCTATCGCTTAAACGGTGTAGATTTCATATGGTGTTATTATCAGTACTTCTTGAGACTTTGCAGGCGGCTGATAGCGCAAAGAACATTCAGATCCACATCCTTAACAACTGTGGCTCTAGCCATTTGGCTACCCACACACATATGATCTAAAATGGTTATTTTATGGGGCAGGGGCAAGGAAGCTATTAATTAAGGCGATTTTTAAGAGAGTACATCGTCAGAGAAGATAACAGACGGATGGGAGACTGACGCACTTCCGAAAATGTAAATTTAATCAGCAAAGCACTACGTCAGTTCAGTTTAATCATTTACTATACACCCCGTAACATCTCGTATCGTGGGGGGGGGTGGAAAGCGTTACAGAGGCACATTATGGGTTCATGGACTGTACCCCCATAATTCATTTAGCTAAGCAAGTAACAACCTTGTGACGCTAGTTACACTGCGTCAGCAAATACACTTCGTCACTTTGTAGCTGAATGTAAAACAAAAATCCAAGAATTTAGATAACTATCACTAATGCTAAATTTGTGTTCATTTTTTTGCGACTGACATATTACAGAGAATCTTAGTCACGTATCCCATGTTTGTTTACTGTAGCCTAGTGAAGAGACATACTAGTACGCTTGCTCGTCCTGCAGGTCTCCTGTAATTGCTTAACCCATGATCATACGCCGCAAAATTAACTACACGACTTCCGTTAGACCCATTAAACTTCTTCACAAATTTGAGGCAAATGAAAACTAACTAGTTCACAAGAATTGTAGATTATTTAGCTTGAAGAACATCAGGAGGGTCAGTTCCATAAGCAAATGTGTGTGATTAACATTCCTCCGCCGCCTCCAGGACGGGTATGCCTCCAGGACGGGTATGGTGCTCCACAATACAGTAATTAAACTAACATGCTGGTGCAATTAAACGTCATAGTATTTACTCGAGGATATGGGTAGTACCCGTCGAGGAGGGCGTGGAACGGGATTTAGAAATGTATGGAGGAAGACATCACAAGAAGGCTTTGAAAGGTCCGAGAGGACGTGGAATGATTCTAACCACTTGGAATAGGTACCAGGTGGACGTGTGGCAGAGACCAGGTGGATGGCATGGGGCCCAGGCGATAGGACCGGAACAAAACAAAGTGGACGTGGGACAAGACGCTAAACTGTGGTCATAAACCATGTGTGTATGAGAGATATAATAACTAGGAAAGGCTGATGATTAGATGAGGAAGAGAGGGAGTAAAGAAGGGAACAAGCGAGACGACGACATCCTGCACCATCCCCTGGGAAAGCAACACCCTGGCTACCAATATAACTTGGCACCGGATCCACATTAAGGATCCACACGCCGTTCCCGTGGGAGCCTCCACCACACCTGGTTAATGTTTGTATCTCGATGAAGGTCCACCACATGTCATCCCGGCTTCTCCCGCCACTCTCCGTCGCTTGCTGAGAATCGGCCCGTCTCTTAATCTTTAAACGACTGGTGCTTTATCTCTAGGGAGATACACAGACAGGGAGGCACACAAACAGGGAGATCTACAGGCCGGCAGACATAGACAGGGAGACGCAGATAGAGACACGTAGAGAAGGAGACAGACAGGGAGAACTACAGGCTGGTAGACACAGACAGGGAGACACACAAGAAGGTAGATACACAGCCAGGGAGGGACATTGACGGAGACACGAACAGGCTGACATAGGCAGGCGGACACAGTTTTGGAGTATGCGGCCCCAGCATGGAGCCCGTACCTTGTCAAGCACAAGGAGAAGCTTGAAAAAGTTCAGAGATATGCCACTAGGCTAGTCCCAGAATTAAGAGGCATGAGTTACGAGGAAAGGCTGCCAGAAATGCACCTCACGACACTAGAAGACAGAAGAGTAAGGAGAGACATGATCACAACCTACAAAATTCTCAGGAATTGACAGGGTAGATAAAGATAAATTGTTTAACACGGGTGGTACGCGAACAAGGGGACACAGGTGGAAACTGAGTACCCAAATGAGCCACAGGGACGTTAGAAAGAACTTTTTCAGTGTCAGAGTAGTTAACAAGTGGAATGCATTAGGCAGTGATGTGGTGGAGGCTGACTCCATACACAGTTTCAAATGTAGATATGATAGAGCCCAGTAGGCTTAGGAATTTGTACATCAGTTGATTGACAGTTGAGAGGCGGGACCAAAGAGCCAGAGCTCAACCCCCGGAAGCACAACTAGGTGAGCAGGGAGGGAGGGGGCGAGCGGCGGTGATATAAAAGCGAGAGAAGAGAGGTAGGCATCACTCCACGGCATCACACACCACAAGTCGTCACACCACCGCCGCCCTCGCTCTCTCACCTCCACGCCAACCACTGTCTCTTGCGTCGTCGCTCTGGTACTGGAAGACGACAGCAACACCTCCCTCCCTCCCTCCTTCCCTACACACGACAATGACCATCTGATAAGACCGTGTTGAGAGGAGCTCCCTCCCCCGAGCACCTTCCTGCAGAAGAGAAGGGCGACTATAGCTCTGGAGTAAGGTGGAGAGAAACCCAGAGGCTCTTACTCCAGCACCTGTGACCATCTGCACCAGCGGCCGGAAACCAGTTAGCTGGTCCTTGGCTTCCCTGGTCCCAACCGGCTCCCGCTCCCACCCTCCACATCGTAATGGTAAGCTTCTTCAATAGACTTCTTGATAAAAATAGTTCGAAATGCCTAACTTAGATTGAGAGATTTAGGATATATTTCGAGTAAATCCATAACAAAAGCGCCTTTTAAAATGCACTTTTTATCTCGCCGAAGAAACATTTAAGTACAGTAAAGTTTAGAATTATGTTCTTTTCCCTGTAACCGGAGGAATGAGTTAGGCTTCCCACAATAACGCCGCAGACGGGATTATGCGAACACCGGCCGCGTCTCCTGGTACTGTAAGGGACAGTCCTGTCCTCTGTAGCAAGTCTCTAGCATAACCTCTTGGTCGTCCTGTCACCTGTCAATCCTCACAGATATATCTTACCAGGTGTAAATCTTGACAGGTGTAAATTCTGACAGGTGTAAACCTTGAGATGTGTAAATCATAAGGGCAGAAGCTTCGAGTTTTACCTGCTTCATCTGCTAAGGTTCTTAATACAGCTTCAACTGGTAAGATTCTTATTAACACAGCTTCAACTGTTAGGTTCTTAACACAGCTTCATCTGCTAAGATTCTTAACACCACTTCAACTGTTATGGTTCTTATTAACACAGCTTCAACTTCTAAGGTTCTTAACACCACTTCAACTGTTAAGGTTCTTATTAACACAGCTTCAACTTCTAAGGTTCTTAACACCACTTCAACTGTTAAGGTTCTTAACACAGCTTCAAATACCAAGGTTCTTAACACAGCTTCAAATACCAAGGTTCTTAGTACTGTACTAAGATTCGTACTAACATTGACAAGAGGTCACTTGCTGTGACCTCTTGTACGCCTCACACACCTGCTCTTGACCACCTCCAAAGTATCAAAGACTCAGTTAGGTTCTCTCTCGTCCCACAGTGAAATAGTGTTGAAACTCCCGCCGAGGCCAGGAAAATAGTATTGTGACTCCCGCCGAGGCCAGGGAAATAGTATTGCAACTCCTGCCGAGGCCAGGGAAATAGTGTTGCGACTCCCGCCGAGGCCAGGGAAATAGTATTGCAACTCCCGCCGAGGCCAGGGAAATAGTGTTGCAACTCCCGCCGAGGCCAGGGAAATAGTGCTACAACTCCCGCCGAGGCCAGGGAAATGGAATGATATACTCCACATAATGTTTTTTCTTTGATTGCTGGCGCCAGAGGCGGCTCCTTTACTGTGCACCCCATACTCATCCTGTGAGCGGTAGTTTACTGTGCACCCCATACTCATCCCGTGAGCGGTAGTTTACTGTGCACCCCATACACATCCTGTGAGCGGTAGTTTACTGTGCACCCCATACACATCCTGTGAGCGGTAGTTTACTGTGCACCCCATACTCATCCTGTGAGCGGTAGTTTACTGTGCACCCCATACACATCCTGTGAGCGGTAGTTTACTGTGCACCCCATACTCATCCTGTGAGCGGTAGTTTAGTGTGCACCCCATACACATCCTGTGAGCGGTAGTTTACTGTGCACCCCATACACATCCTGTGAGCGGTAGTTTACTGTGCACCCCATACTCATCCTGTGAGCGGTAGTTTACTGTGCACCCCATACTCATCCCATGAGCGGTAGTGCCCAATAATTACAAAGTGGACAGAAGTTGTTAATCAGACCTGGACGGAAATGTTTACATTAATAATAACATCTGATATGCAGTTCTTATGATTATAATGACAGTTACGAACAATTTGTTGTTCATTATTAAATCTATCTATTTATAATAAATTATTACAGATTGATGGTAGGTCTTTTGCCAATCCATAAAATATTTTAGACATGGGGTATATGAACACAGAAGACAGAACACAAACAATTGCTGGCTTGGATACCCATGTGCAAGGGAAATAGGCTTACAGGTTCCGGAAGATGAGAGGAAATGTCAGCACTGTGGAGAAATGCCCGACAGACCACTGGAACATTATCTAACACAGTGCACAGTTACACACACAACAGACCACTGGAACATTATCTAACACACTGCAGAGTTACAAACCCATTAAGATTTCAACTTAGATTCAACAGAGCAGAAGAAGTTGTTAAACACATGAGGCAAAATCTTACTGAAGCGACCATACGAGTCATAAATACTCATACTCCGCCTAAGTAAAACAGAAACAAGTAACACTTAGTGTACCAGCTAAAGGCTTAGGGCCCGCGCAAGAATATCCCTGCAAAAAAACTATAAAAATAGGTTATTAGGCTTTGCCTAGTCCTGAGTCATATATGTCATATCTCTACTGGTAGCGAAATATGGATACCGTGCAAGGATTTCAGATAGTTTATCATTTGTAATAAGATGGTTTGTCATTTCATTCTCAGTTTTATCACAGTTTCAGACATAATGTAGTGTGTCCTTGTCTTTGTCCACACTACACTTTACTCGGTCTAGATCCCTAAGCTCTACTGGCAGCAAAACCCTCAATCTAAATCATCCATATATTAAATACATCGAATTGCTTCAACATGGCAACGCAAGCATTGCTCGAGCGTAAAAAAACAAATAATCACTTATTTAAAATACAAAAACAAGATTTTTACCTTTGGCAGTCTTGACTAGTGAAGGCTGCCTTACTTTTGTTGACGAGGCTTGAGAGGATGACACTTGACGAGTCACGAGAGTCAGTCCTCGTTATTTACATGACTTTTCCTGGTGTATTGCCATGTTTGAAATGATTGTGTATGTGTGTGTGTGTTTTACTGTTTGTGCCTGCAGGATCGAGCTGTTAGCTCCTGGACCCCGCCTTTCTAACCGTCGGTTGTCTAATGTATTGACTTTCGACCTGTTTTTGTTTTATCTATCATAAGCATACTTATATTTGCTTATGATAGATAAAAAAAATATATTTTTCTCTAACATACACACACCTATCCCAGGATGCAGCCCTCAGCAGCTGTCTAACTCCCAGGTACCTGCGACTGCTATGAACAGCTTCAGGTGGAAGAAACTCTGCCCATTTGTCGACCGGAATCGACCCGGATCCTTAGGACTATTACTCCCAAGCGTTGTCCCTCAGCCGTGGTGTATTTACTATTTGTGCCTGCAAAATCTAGCTATTATCTCTTGGCACCCCGCCTCTATCGTCGCTGATTGTCTAAACCATTACTCTTGGCCTATTTCTCTATGATAACTAAGTTTACAAATATGAATAATTTTCCCTCTTCAAACTGTTCATGTAGTTCTTCCATTTTCCCATTACTCTTAACGCTAAATGGAAACTTTCTAATATTATGACTTACCTGAATTCAAGCTTCCACCCATGACCCTCTTGTTCTATTGGTATTCATTGTGAATATTTCCTCTATTTCCACGCTGTCAATCATCCCTAAGTATTTTATACGTCTCTTATCACGTCTCTCCTCTCTCATTTTTTTCTAGCGTCTTCAGGTTTAGTGTTTCTTCAGTCTGTTTCCATACCCCATCCTTCGCAATTTCTGGGACGAGCCTAGTCGCAACTTCTGACCTGTTCTAGTTTCCATGTGCGTTTCTTCATGTGGGGGCTCCATGATGGGGCTGCATACTCTAAGACTGGTCTCATGTAGGTGGAGTAAAGCGTTTTAAATGCCTCCTTACTTATTTCTGAATGACGTTCGAACTTTTGCTAACGTAGAGTACGCTGCTGTCGTTTCCTATTTATATGAACCTCCGAGTTAGATTTGGTGTTTACGTCCACTCCCAGGTCTCTTTCTCGAGTCGTTACAAGCAGATTGAAATTGAAATTGAAATTGAAATAAGTTTATTGAGGTAAAATACACACAAAGGGATGAGGTAGCTCATGCTATTCTCACCCCGTTCAGTACAATCGTGTTAATACTACATATAAACACATCACAACAATAACTATTACCAAACATCCTGAGAGATAAACATCTACATTTCCTCCTTTCCCAAGTAGTAGGTACCAGACGTACAACAATACTTTTATGACCGAGGTATACTGTATAGACAATTTGCAAGAGACATGCAGATAATTCAACAAAAAATTACAGTCTTGGGGCAAAATTCTTTTTTTTGCACCAAGACTTAATTTTTTGTTTAATTATCTGCATGTCTCTTACAGGCTGATCGTTTCTTTCTCTTCATTGTGTACTGTCCCTTTGGTCTCCTGTTCCCACTCCATCTCTTTACACTTGCTCGTGTTGAGCTACAGTAGCCATTCCTCCTGGAACACTTGATGATATATTGGACTTGTACCCA